>OX104059.1:4680543-4696292 GCA_944474145.2 Dicrocoelium dendriticum
GGGGGGTGGGGGGGGGGGGGGTGGGGGGGGTGGGGGGGGTGGGGGGGGGGGGGGGGTGGGGGGTGGGGGGGGGGGTGGGGGGGGGGTGGGGGGGGGTGGGGTGGGGTGGGGGGGGTGGGGGGGGGGGGGGGTGTGGGGGGGTGGGTGGGGGTGGGGGGGGGTGGGGTGGGGGTGTGGATGGGGATGTGGGGGGCTTTGAGTGCGGATTCGAATTGGGCTGGGGGGATGGGGGAGCTACTCGGGGCAGGGTTAGGGCGGGTCCGGGTGGGGGGTGGGATTCCTTTGATTATTTGATGTCTCGCTTAATTGTTGGAGCACTTCGTTTTCCTTTGTTTTGTTCTCCTCCTAGCAAGAACTTCTTTTATTTTTTCTAATATGTAATTTCAATTTTAAAAAGTTTGTACTTTTTTGTATTTTGTGAGTCTTTTGTTTAGACTTATATCTATTTTTTTTCGTTTTTGTTATTTTTTGTTTACTTTTTTCTCTCTTATTTCTTTTTTCTTGTATTGTTGTTTGCTTGAGAGGGGAAGGGATTAAAAACAGACTGGGAGTCCTTTCGGTTTATCAGGAAGGACAATTTGTTCGCTTGTCCAAGCAGTATTAATCAACGCGATTCGGATGACAGTCAAATCGGGCGTCCATTATGTGTAGTCTACGTGAAAAGCACGGTCGAATATTCATCAGATTATTGATTAATAATTTGCCAGTTATCTTCTACCTCGACACTGCTTCGGACACAAAAGTCGTTTCTCGTTCAACTTAACATAGCACTAAATAACCGGACTGTTGCATTACTAAATGCATTGTTCGGAACGCTTCTGGAGAACCAATTTCTTTTATGGTATATCAAACTAAGTTAGCATTTCGAAACAATCGATGCAGCAGGACAAGTGATATTACAGCAGCAAATGAGCTAACTTTGTTAAGTATGGAATGGGTAGAAGAGTTACCACTGTGGGATATTCCAACTGTTGACTCACAAACACAGTATATGCTTGCTGCATCTTCAGCCGGTATTGTAACTATTGATACATAAATGAAAGAGGACATTATGGCATGCTTGCAGGAAAGAATGTGATTGTTTTCAAACCAGAACTGGGATTGTGTCCCTGAATTTGGAGCCACTTTGGATGCTGCAACTGAAGTACAGCAAATGTGCAGTCTTAAAAACCAGTACCCAACTCAGCATTTGCTTTGGTTGATGCAGGATTGTGGCACTTGGAACAATTGCGAGGGCTAACCTAAGTTGGTTTTTCAACCTGGGCTGCTTCCATTTTGGTAGTAAAGAAAGTCAGTGACACAGTACGACATATTTGTGGTGCTTTTTCTAGACCAAATGATACGGATTAGACTCATCAATACCCATTGCTGACTTGTTTTCCCAGTTAAATGGTGGTAAAATACTTTCAAAAAATCATCTTTAACTGCACATTTACAAGGCGGATTTGACGAGGAATCAAAACATCTGCCCACGGTTAATACGTATAAGTCTATGTCATTTGGAATTAAGTGTGCTCCGGCAATGTTACAAAAGGTAAAGAGCACAATGTCAAACAGAGCGTTTTGCCTTTTGGCTTAGATGGATGACAGTTGCTGAAAGTCCTTCAGTTGAGTCACATCGGGCGCACTTGAATGTAATGTGCGAAGGGATCAAACGTTTTGATTTACTCTACGAGTCAACAAAGTTACGTTTTTCATCTCCCAAATTTTTACCTTAGTACATGCACCATTGCCAGTAGTCGCTGTTCTGATTCAACAAAAAATTATAGCAATCCAGCAGGTAAAATTTCCGAAGGACAAGAAAACATTGCGGTCATTTGTGGCATTAATGAACTATTACAACTTCGTCCGTGAAGGACACTCACTTAACGAGGCTACTAGATGGAATTCCGAAATGTAGTGCAAAATGGACATAGTCACGAACTTCTCAGTCAGTATATGACGAAATAAAGCGCATATTGCCTTTAAATCTTGCACTTACACACCATGAGCCGGAAACTACCCATTATTGTTGCTGTCGATGCTTCAGTGTAGGGGACTGAGGCGACACTGGTGCGTCAGTTTCCAGACGGTAGGCAAAAAGTGGTTGGTTATGCTTTATGTAGGCTAACAACAGTTAAACGGAATTTGTCAATTGAAACAAGAAGACTTAGCACTTATGTTTGCTGCCAAAAAGCTTCATTTGATGTCACCTGGCAGCGGATTCTGTTTAGGTCCCTGTAATCCAGGGAAAGGAATTTCCGCAGACTAGGCAAATCGCTGGCAATATTAGACGACAATACGTCTTGGATACAATTTTAGCATTGAACGTATGCATTCGGAATGTTTTAACCATGTTGATGCCTTTTCGCCGCATACGGGTAACACGTCACAGTCACTGGAAGTTACTGCTATTTCGTCATTTGGAACAATGATTTGTTAAGGGTACAAAAGCAATGTTTAAGCAGTCCCGTGTAATGGAAATTATTGCACGATGAAGAGAAAAGTGTTTGGGTAGACTTACCTTAGACTTATGTAGAATAGCGGAGATGTTTGCGTAGTAAATGTATAAATCCATTGGTTGGGTATTTGGTAAAACACCGTTTGATTGCGTTTTGTAGCCCCCTGGATAACAAGTCATAAAATGAAATGCAAATGAGACTACGCTTCGTCGTCGTTTTTTAAATATCGTCAGATTGGAAGCAGAGCCGGCATAATTAGAGAGGACGTTCTAAGGCTGACCCACGCGGACAAAAAAGAAATTGATGCGGCATTCAAGCCGGCTATCCTGTATTGTTAGTTTCAGAAGCTGACCTCTTAGGTTAGCGTTGTGGTTCAATTCCAGCATGGGACGGCATATGTGGTTTGGGTTCGTCTGAATCTGGTAAGCAGTTAAGCGATCGTCCCGCAAATGCCGGTATCGATTGCGGCGCATTTTTAGGGATTTCATTTTCAGCTGATAGGGGAGATGAAAGAGGCCCATAACGTTCATGATCGCCTGGCAACGAGATCCAGTTTCTGACACTGCTGCGGCGCTTGGATATCATATTCCACGTGCGATTGCACGCAGGTGACATGCATTTGGGGAAAAGAGTGAGGGTTCAAAGTGACCGAACGCTCTGTGAGGAAGATCGAAGCTTTGATTGTCAGTTCTCGAAGTCTTCTCTGCTTGTTTTGAGCATCCGAGATCTTCCTCTACCAGTACACCCAGGTCACGTTACTGAGAGTCCTTCTGCAACATGTGATCTCCAACCTTGGCGGTGCATGACAGTTGTTGACGGGAGCCATGCTGCTGCGGTGCTAATATGTTGCATTTTCCAGGTGGTCCATTACAGCCGCAGCGACGACAGCTTCCATAATGTTCCCGAGCACATGGAGGAGAGTCACTGGGCAATAGTTTGCAGCCTCTGCACAACTGCCGCCTTTAAAAATGGGGGCGATAATGCCACGCGTCCACCTAGTGGCGTCTTGTTACTAGTACGGATATAAACATCTTCGAATCATCAATAAAGAACTTACCAGCTACATGCAAAGACATTCGTGATACAGCACCATATGACAGCTGTCTAGAATGCGTTCTCCTTTATCTTTGCAATGGCCGGCCAAGAGGTGTACCAAAGGCTGAAATTTAACCACATTTTGTGCATTAAGGCGCCCTAACATTAATGAACGATTGTTTAATGCTAATGCACTATGATGGCTGGAAATTTCACAGTACAAGTGATTCAAATGTTGCATGTCGGACACCAGGGAAACACACGAGTGAAACTGCTTGTCAAATGTTATGCCTATTGGCCAACTCTTTATAAGGATCTTGAAGACGTAGTACGTAGGTATCTAAATGTGCATATGCTGCGAGAGCTTCCACATACGTAGACCTTCATCCTTGGCCAAATCAATTTCCCCTGGCGTGTCGATTCATGTGAATGATGTACTTATACTAAATTATATTTCTTGTACTCTAGAGGTTGGTTACTCACATTTTAAAGAACTTTATAAGCTGATGCAATAATACGAATGAAACCGTTGATAATGTGAGAAAGTTGATAGGAGCAATAGAAGTGTGCGATCTTTTCTCAAACATCTTCGAAACTTAAAGCCAAGGCGTTTGCTCTCTGATGCTCAAAAGACACTCAGTTGATGCTACGGAGTGAAGAGGAGAGAGAAACATAGGTTGCTACAATGTGTTCCTGGTACAACAAAAGTACACTAGTAATTGGGAAGCTAATACAAGATGAATCCGGTCTTCTGTATAACTAGGAACAATGAATTTTATGAGTTAAGTGGCCATGCTTTACATGTCTGTTTGGGTGGTTTTGCAGTTATCGAACAATAAAAGAGCAGTGGATTATTCAGGCTTAAAATAGGGACTTTTCGTTTCTTTCGCTGTAGTCCTGCGATCTATGTAATATTACGGCGCAAACACGTAACAGCAAATAAATCCCCAGTATATTCCAGGAGTGGGATGGAGATGTAGTACCAGGTAAGAAAGTGTGGGTGAGTAAGTGAGTCATCCAGACATCCTTTTATTTGGAGAGCGACGGTTTAGAAATGACCGATTCTGGAAGAGCATTCCACGAGTGAAACACGCGGACGGAATATAAATTCCTGCGGCAATCCAGTCAGCTGTTCTGTTCTGCTAGTTTTATTGAGTAACCTTTCAAGTTAGTATTACTGCTGAGTTGCAGTAAAGAGCGGCATACGTGATGTGGATCGTGTAGAATTAAGTTCACCATTATCAAGTCACTTCGTAAGCGGCAATAGCGTCCACTGAATACCCCCAATCGTTCCAACCCATGTTCGTATAAAAGATGGTGTATTCCAATAACGTACTTTGTTGCTCGACATTGTAACTGCTCCAGTGCACTAAGATCGTGTTTTAACATAGGTGTCAGGCTTGAATTGCATATTCGACGGGCGGACGAACATACAAACTAAGCACGTGTCTGTACGCCTGTCATAACAGACCCACATTTCGCTTGCCAATTTTGGAGACTTTCGCGGATGGCATGGAACAACTCAAATCATCCTGAACCAATACGCTTAAATCAAGATCGGTGGCAGATCGCTGCAGCGCATGCGTTCCCAGCCTGTAACAGTGGTTGCTCTGATGTCGTATGGAGAGTACCTTGAATTTACTCACATTGAATTGCAGTGAAGTTTGAATGGACCACGGATGTATCGTGTTTAGATCACTCTGAAGCAGTTGCTGGTCAGTATTCCCTTTAACCTTACGCCAAATCTTGATGTCCTCTGCAAAAACAAGTAGTTATATGTAATTGATAAATACCAAAAACAATCGATGACCTACCACCGAGCCTTTAGTCATATCATATTGCACTTGTATGGGGCCAGAGAACGAGCTCCGAACTCTGATTAACATTGGCCGCTGAAGGAGATAGTTGGCGATCCAGCTTAGAAGAGCGTCACTGATCTCATGTTGCTGTAGCTTGGAAAGAAGTATCCGATGATCTCCATGGTCGAATCCTTTCGAGAAATTCTGATCGATAACATCAACCTCTCCTCCAGCGTCAACTGACTGAGTCCATCTAGTCCGTGCTATTAGCGAATTCGTTGTGCATGATCGATTTCGACGGAAGCCTTGCTGCTCAGCAATGATAATGTCGCAGTTTTACAATTAGTCCACCAGCGCATGGCTATGGTGGATTCCATCAGCTTGGGCAGTACAGGGAGAAGGTAAACTGGGCTGTAGTTTAAAGCCGTGGTTCTGCTTCCACCTTTGTGATTAGGTGTTGTCATTCCAAGTTTCCACATGGCAGGAACTTGATTCCCGTCTAAACCTTTGAAAGAACTAAGCCAGTGGTACTGCTAGTTGACCTGCTTCTGCTCGCAGTGCCTCTGGGCGAATAGTATGGACACCCATGGATTTGTGCTTGCGTAACATGGTCAGCTTCTGCAAGACAGGATGTAAGTGCGTAAGTAAGTGAAAGCAAGTGGGCACCATAGAAGATACGTTCGTAATAGGCTATCCTCCGGGGAAGAAAGGAACAAAGCTACTCTGATGAACAAACTTGTTTTCGATTATCTTCCTTCAGTTAGTACGCCACGAACGATAGAGATGAAATCGAACCAAAGCTTCAAATGCTACGAATTAACGAAAAGCTTGCTTTGACTAATTAAACTGTTGACTCACGCTAAGTTCGGGACGCTGCAGATTTATCGTTACATGTGAAACTTAATTCCGACATAATTTAGCGAAAGCAGTTTATTGATGGTTGGAAGCGCAACCTCCGCATTACAATTTTTCGGGTTTTCCGAACCCGGACCAACAGGTCGATGAAGCTTTATGTTCGCTCGGCGCTTCTTGTCGCGGCTTGAGCGTGGCATTCACCAATGTTTTCATTCTATTGAACAAACCCGACGAGCTGTGTCACGTAGCTGTCTCTCGGTAGCAGGACTTACTAGGACTAGTTGAGTCCTGTTTGAATCCTGAAGCAGCTATCCAAAATGTCCATGTCAGTGGAAACTAATTTTTCTCGTATGACAGAATGTCCATCGACCGTGATGGTAAGCTGGTATACATTGTATGCGCTATGCGGAAAACTGTTATGCATCTACCAAAGCGAAGATGACCTGTGCGAACCTGCTGTGGTTCGCGATCCTCCTGAAACGTGATTAACTGTTCTTGGGTGTAGCTTATCGAAGCCCGCAATGTTGCTATTTGTACTGGTCGTCTCATGTCCGAAACTATATTAGCCGTCATCACTTCCCGCACGGAGCGATTTTAACTTACATCGGAGACTTTGTCTGATGATTAACTAACTTCACACTAGGTATTATGAGTCATAGACGGAGTTATCAGAGATAAAATTTAACACGCGTAGTAAGCTGCATTCAATTCCATCGTTCCTGGGCCCGATACTAACAAGAAACGAACAGCTTGTGCGCGATTCTTAGATCCTAGAGCCACTGGCAACGAGTGGTATTAGTAAATAGTAGTGATTGGTTGTAGTAGTAGTAGTAGTAGTAGTAGTAGTAGTAGTAGTAGTAGTAGTAGTAGTAGTAGTAGTAGTAGTAGTAGTAGTAGTAGTAGTAGTAGTAGTAGTAGTAGTAGTAGTAGTAGTAGTAGTAGTAAATAGCGTTAAGCTGCGCACTTGCCAGAGCTTATACTGATGGGGCGCAACGAATGCATGTCTTTTACCTCCATAACTACAATTCTCAGTATGCAATATGCGAAAACGCATGCAAAAATGCGTAAAGTGAATCATTGTTCACGAACTACTCAAGCTTCCGGCTGCAAGCGAGCTAGTAGCTCAGACATATACTTGGGATGAAGTTCGCTCTTTCTCTTGGCAACCTGATCGCTAACTCAAAACACAAACAGTGTGATCCAAGAGCGTTGGAAGTTATGAAACAGTCAAAACCCATAGCAAATTACCTGAATGAGATATGTCATGGAGTGACCATTGGTCTGCTCGTAATATGTAGCATGCGATGTCGATTCCGCTGAAAAGAGAAAAAATAACCCTGAAAAGTTAGAACGTTCGTTTCCGGTGCGGTCAACCTCCAACTCAGACGGTTCTCAGACGGCCGAAGGTGCATCATTTTACTGGCCACACGCTGACACTGCGCACTCTACTCACCGACCTGGAATGGTTCTGTCATTAGTTGAACAAAATAGACTAACAGCCGACCCAACGAGAATCGGAATAAACTTGCACCTGAGATCTGTATCCGCATATACGTACCCAACCTACAGGGTCCTCACTTGCTTGGATACAAAAGCACAGGGCCTTCTCGGTAGTCTAAATGAGTCTAGAAATCGTCAGGGCAACTAAAGCATTACTGAGCGTTAAGCTCACTGATGCTGTGGTTGTTGGTTCCCACATGCGTATCCTACGAAGCGGTTTACTAAGCAGAGGAGTCGAAGTGGTCTTGTATCCTTGCTGCTCTAACCTGTATGTCGATAGTATTGACGTTCCAGAAAACCGCTGATTCTATTTGGTGCCTGTCTCGTGTTATAACTACCGAAGGGAATAGAATCAGCCAATGGTGATAAAACAGTTTATAGCTCTATCGTTTTTGGTGTACTGACTGATGAGAAACCACTGAAAACAGGCTTGTTCGTTGAGCGTTTTATTTTTTTACCATTCCCGATTATAGCTTCCAAATGACACCTTGAGTTTGCATTTTTCATAACTCAATCTAACTTGGGTAGTTTCCATGCTGCTAGCAGTTCGAGGTAGTTAGCAATCTGTACTGTCATCAGGTCCAACTTCATCTTGATCGTCTTCAATTACATTAGTACGATCTGCACACTGCAGCTGTGCCACGGGCAAGCTTACCATAGGGTTGAGAGGTGAGTCTTCGGCTCCGCGGCATACCGCTGAGTCACCGTGGTGTTCGCACCTTAAAGTAGGGATGGCGTAGCCAGATCCCATTAAAACTGGTGCTTTCTCATTATGAGGGGCGCGTAGAGGTTGTCAATCCGGTGACAAATGTGCCGGAAATGTGTAAAACATTCTGGCCTGCAGCGTTACTGCAATTGTGTTCGCGCTATAGATACTTACACGGTAGCACAGCGGAAGCCAGATAGCTGGACCTTCACAAAGTAGTAGACTACTTATATTTAGCAGGTAGTTCATCCATATTATAAACAGGATACTAGCAGGAGCCGAAGTGTGAATTCAAGATATTGCAACCCGTAGTCTGGTTGTTGAGGCATTGGATTGTCAACCTGATCGCTGTGATCATCACAGACATACATTTTCACAAGCTTAATTAATTACTTCCCCGTGGGTGAATAGCGCGAAATTTTGGATTCCTATTCATTGCTCCCAGTTGAAGGTAGCCGCGCAGTCAATGAACAAGCCGAGGCAAGAAGTAAGTTTATGCACCTTGCATGAGTGAATATTCAGTTACAACACACACCATCTAGACAATGTAGCAAAAACCAAAGCAGTGGCAGCACAATACGACAAAGAGTGGGTAGATAAGGAAAAACAACAAAGTCATGTTGAAACTCGACTGGTTAAGTCAAGGATGCCAGAGTTGGGGTCTCGCAAAAGACGCGAGAAATAAGGAATGACTGAGGATCGGTAAGCTTGTGTGCGACCATAGATCAGCTTATACTTCTGCCTAATAAATGAAGTTGATAAAAATTCAGATAAGGCAATATGTAGGGAATATCGTGTATCGGTCAGTGTATTAGAGGCCAGCTTTTTACATGAGCTGATGTGTGTAGATATAAGAATCTTGGTAAAAGTAACTATCGGAACACCTTTACACCGGGCTAAGTACGTTAATGATCTGGTAATTAACTCAAAATGCTTACCCAAAAGCCTGGGAAATATCACAGGAGAAAAATACGTTCAATGGGGAAGAAAACAGGCATTTACTAAGCGAATAATCCACACACGGGGAACGCAGGAGGTTCTGAACCGAGAGACATAGAATGATGACCTTCTGACTTTTGTGAAAATTTCACTAACTTGAAGCGCCCAAGATAACTCGTTACTCAACGTCACACCCAGATACTTTACTGATGTGGAAGACTGTAATCCGTCGCTATTAATACGTACCTTGTTGCACAGTGTAAAAAGCTCCTGCTACGTGGCTCGTTTGTGTAAGGAAAAGAGGATGTCATGGTACATTGAAGCCTTAGGAGACAGATCACGGGATTTCGCCCAACCATTTAGATCGTCCAGAAGCGCTTGTAGTCTGAATGAACAATCGGCGCATTGGTGATTGAAACCCAGGAAGATATCGTTCGCTTAGTTTCTCAGAGTCGCTTCAGTTGGAGCTGGCATAGAGCTAACAAAATTGCTCCCTGAAGGACACCTTCGTTGGCGAGTATTGAAGAGGAACATCTGCCACTCTGTCGGGTGATCTGATTGTGTTCAAAAAAATAATCGCTCAGTAAATAGACAACAGACGGATGTACTCTCTGACTAAGTAGATCCTCTAGCAGTAATTCACGGTTTACACGGCCAAATGTATTGCTGTAGCCAGGAAAACACATCCGAGTTGCTTTATTCCTATCGTCAAGCGGTGCCAGTACAGAATGTAAGAGGTAGGCCACAACAACTAGGGTAGACCTCGAACTACAATAGACGAACTGGAGGGGGTTATTAGGACGTGTTCTGGACGGCATCATTTCGAGAATGCCTTTCTACAGAATCTTCATGGCAACAAAGTGCACGCGATAGGTCGATATTTGTTGTATACTTTTTTCGACACTGGTGTAATGTTGTCACTTCGTCGTCGGCTATTTGGTGTTGCTGCATACACATTGTGTATATACTCGTAAGAGGTGTTGCCAAACAATCGGCACATTTTTGGTGTATGATAGCAGATAGCATGTCCGACCTACTAGCTTTACCGGAATGTAGATGATTCAGTAGAATATTTAAAGTTGCACTGTCAACAGGAGGCAGTGGTTCAGCAGACCCCAGAACTTGGGCATAGGAAGACTCAGGAGCTGTAGTATTATTACACTTGTCGAACTCTTTATTCAGTTTCTCTGCCTACAACAAAGTAGAGCGAACGTGGAGTAACTCTGCTAAGCGTTTTCAGCATCCTCCAGAGGTCACGACAACTGCCGTTTCTAAGAACAGACTGGACATACACTTTGTTAAGATGATGTAGTTCTTCCTTGATACGATCTACTAGAGATCTTACTGATGTGCCGCATTTTCTTTAAACGCTTGCTCCTTAAGTCGCGGTAGCAGCTTAAGTTGGGGGGAGGGGGGAAGTAAAACCAAAGGACAGTAGATATCAGAACAGAAGTTTAAACAGCTTGTCAAATGATCACAATACCTGGATACATCAGGTTCAGATAACAAACTAAATTCCCACTTAGAGTTAGGAAAAATAACATGAGACCATAGGTGAACAATTCTTTTCGATGATTCACTTTAGACCATTGAAATCATACTTAAGGGTAAAATAAGGAAGTGAAATCGACTTATTGATTCAAATTACATAATTAATTAACGTTTCAGTGAGTGAGGCTAAAGGTTGGTCTTTGACCTGACAGGTCAGCTACATGGTACCGAGCTTGATCTGTGGCAATCGACCTCAGCATCGTTCGTTCTAACTGGCCTGGAAAGCTGTAAGGCATGGATCAACTTCTTTTGCGAGTATAAAGAAGGTTGAAGCAAAGGGATGCAAATCGATCCAGTTGTCGCGAGCGCACAGAGACACAAACCTCTTGATTGATGCCGCGTGAGCCTGTAAATTATCACGAATTCACGCTTTAGATCAATTTGGTGCTAAGTGTCAACAATATGGGCCAAAACGGCGCTGCAAATGGCTCCAGTTCCACCTTGACGCAACCAGTGTGGGCAGTGCTCCTTCCCGCGTTTGTACAAGTGCCGTGCCGTTCGACCGATATAAGTAGCATCACAAGAGCACTTGAACTGGTAAATAACCATAGATGAGGTCAGCAATCGCAGCATATCCTTATTGCGTGAACAAAGAAATAAGAATAAATCTTCGCAGATAGCTGGGGTTCATGGACATTGTTATGATTAAGACTAACTCATCGACCATAGATTTGACCGAGCAGACTGGTCTGGCAAAGTTACGACCATCACATTCGTCCACGTCTACCGCACTGGTGGGAGGCTGGTGAATGGCAAGTACGGGGTGGATCAACTCACGTTTCAATACACAGATGTCTTAATAAATCCAACATACTTGCGACCGATGAGGATATCCAGTGTGGAAGACAATCTTTCTGTTCTACCTTTCAGGTAATCCGCAAGATAGCATCTACTCTCCACTAAATGACTTTACCAACTGCCCAAACTCTTACTAAAAGGAACAAAAGGCCAAAATATCATCTGCGCCACGTTCGTACTATGGTAAGAAACCTTACTGCAAGAACAAATAGTATTATCAACGTCTTTTATAAGGCAACAAATACTGGATCTAATGTGCGGTCAATTTCCTCACCATCGAGTTGTTGATATGATGTGTTATGGAAATGTATGCAGACATTCTCCACAGAAGTCCCGCTGGAATTGATATGGCTAAATCAGCGCATACAGCGTGCCCGCATCTCAAAAGTGTTGAAGACCATCGGAGTGGGATTTATTTCGCGCAATATCGAGTCTGACTCTAGCAGAGCATAGATTTTGCCGAATATGAAATACTACTGGTTAATTCATTCTAAGCTGCGAAAATCTGACCGGCATGCTCTTGAGAAAGTCACACGTAAATTCACAAACTTCAGCGGTTACTTCTCAAAAATAACCTGCAAAGTGCCTAGCTATAGTTTATTTTGACCATTGGGAATGTAGCTAAACCAATGTTTCTTCTCATGATCATAAACCATCAAACACACAGTGAAGATAACTTTTTACATATCTTTGAAAACTACTTACCAGACATGTAACCAAAAGTCAAAGGTCGAGCTTTTGAATTTCGCCACCAGAATCAGAGCACTTATTTTTAATCCACTACCCAAATGTTCAGAACAGGATATATCAAAACTTGCTGTACACTGCCTAAGTTCCAGCTAGCAATTATTAAACATCGGAAATTTTACAATGGACTTAATATCTTTTAGATATCACAGTTGCCAAATATCGTTTTCGAGAATGACATGGGTTGTGTGTGGAAAAATTTCCAATGTACCTACCTATCCAGGCTAAAAGAACTGTCGCGATGCATCAGAAAAACTTAGCAATTACCATCGTCATATGGGTGACAAGATTTGCATGACCAATAAGGCTTTGAGTGTAGAAGAAATAGTGGCTGAGTTTAATAATGCGTACCCGACAACCAAGTTCACATACGAACTAGAACAATTGAGCCAGCTCTCATTTCTGGATGTACACCAGTACAGGCGAACTGATGACTCCCTAGTAAGGAGAATCAACAGAACGAAGACGGGTTCCGGTCAATATACAAACTACAGCAAGTGCACACCGGTTAAATACGTGCGCAACCTAGTATGCAGATTCACTACAACAGCTCGAAAGATATGTTCAGACGATGCTCTTGAGGAAGAGATCCAATTCATATAGTACAAGCTACATGATTTTGCTCAACCGGATAGAATCATCCAACGCAACATGCAGCTCAACAATAGCACTGAACGTTGAGCAACTAGTTGAAAAGTGGCTTCTATTTATTTGCCGTAGTTTCAAAGGTGATATAATTGCTAAACTATCAACTGACACAGTCGATAGAGAACACTTTGTAGCGGCGGTAGCGCAATGTACCTTCGTCACCAACCCGTTGATTCCTGCGCGCAACAAGGACAGACTGTCAAAGCAGACCTCTTATCTCTTTATCGATTTGAGTGCAGCTGTGGTGGAACAGATATTGGTCAGACGGCTCGTCAGTTGTCACGTCCTATAAAGGAACATGGACCTAAGTGATTGACGAATGGTGGCAGTGTAGTTCTGATAAGCAGCATTTTGTCCAACTTATTCCATTCAGGTAAGAGTGTTAACCTTCCGAATGCATTTAATGTGGTTTACCGGGCACCCCAGAACAAATCAAATGGTCCACATCTACAAACAACAGTGAACCCATCCGCCACTCTGACACCGGTTTCGTCCATGCGGTTACGTAACCCCGACTGATCTGTGTAAGACAGCAACGAATTACGTGCTGTCTAACCATTGACCTAAGTATCAACCAACCACATTTCTTCTATGTTAACATTATGTGGTTTGTGTTTGCTCGTAGATCAGTGGTCCTCAACCTTGCTGAAGTTTTACCCACAAAGCGGGTTCACTAACAAGAAGTAGCCCCAAAACATTTCTGTTTAAAAATATGATTACCTATTAACTATTGCATCTTTTACCTTAAAGTACGAAAGATGAATAGTACCTTCAATTACATTTTATCATTTACATAAAGAACATGCCAATGTTCAAGCAAATTTTTATTAACACAAGAGGTGATGTACCTCAGAGAGACTGTTGAAATATTTACTTCCGACATTTCACGGTATACTTCTGTGCGGTTTCGGCTAAAGCACCTAGTAAATCGTGCTCCCCCTTCATACGATTCCTTAATTTGATGTGTGTGCCCTGATCAAACAAGAATTGATGTCAGTGGCTTCTCATTTGTTGCAAATCGCCCTTAAAGTTCATCCTGGTTGAAAGGTTCCCACCAGCGTTTTTTATCGATACGTTCTGAACACTAACCACCTATTTTGTTCATCCCACTTTGTAACTATTCGGTCGCTCCTTTACATGGTCGGCAGACCTATGCTCCCACGTTGTTCACTCAATTCTGTAATTCGACCCTACGAACGACTGCCTGATTCAAAAGAACAACGATGGACGAGCAAGGCGATAGAGGTACCATCTAACTGTGCTGATTTGCCGGCTTGTATTCGTAAGTTCGTTAATAAAATTTTGCCAATTATTGGCTAATTCATTGAACACTCATTAGTCACTGATGGCTACCAAATGGTGATTAAGGCAGTTAATCACATGATTTTTGCACACAAAATTTCGTGGTACTTTGTTTGGTGACAGCTTAATGACCCAATCCTCGCACTTATATTTACACTACTAAACTTCCATTTTACCCCAAGGTTGAGAACCATTGCGGTAGATGAAAAGTTGATTGCAATTGCTTACCCCAAACTGGTGTTCGACACCCTACTCATAATAGGCAAAATGTTCCCCCACAGCTTTCAAATGCTATGCGTACATAGCTGTTAGGCAGTGGAACTGAGATCGATTTGCTAGCCACGGACCAATGGGAGGGATATCACCTACATGACAGTGACGTATGGGTTGCGTCATACCCCTGTAACTATGCAAATTATTACGATGTACCATTTCCCGTCATCGCTCAGTGGCATAAGTTGCCGGCCCATCGCGCAAGCGTTAACCATCATGGCTTTAGGCTCTGATGGAGACGGAGCGTGCGCGCCACAGGTGAGCGCTCATAAGAAGTAAAGGCCTCCTGGTGCTTTTCCAGCTTGGTCATTGGGCGATCCGACTAGCTAGCTAGTAGGAAGAATTAGTAAACTTATACCTGCATGTCACATTTTAGCCAACCTCTCAATTCCATTCACTTCTTATCCCGGCCCGAACATCCGCCAAGTGTTTGCAAACAACACTAGCTAATCAATAGGTTTAAAAACATGCAGACGATTCAAATTCCGTTGTGTCACCCACTTAAACATGCAGGTTGTGCTCGTATTGTCTCACGTTCGCTGTGCGATGAATTGAAAAGATAAAAACCTTTTGGGGACAGCCCCTAGGTATCAGCTAGTTGCATCATTTGGAAACACTATTCATTCGTCTACTTATTTAATTCGCACACGTAATCAACCAACTGATGTGGCGAGACGTTTATGAAAAGGCATTAAAATCAAACCAATATATAAGATAACCGCCTTTTATTAGGTATCCAGCCGCCCCTTCAGCTCATCTGCTCAAACAAATGCGTAAATTCTTGTCGGCTTGGGGTAAGTTATTCAAATGTGTTACCGTGTGTGATACCGCAGTTTAGGAGACAATAACTAATTCCAGTATCGTTCAGATAGGGAAGATTCCAACGAAGCTACGAAACAAGTCGTAAACCACTGCCTGTATATCATCCCCATAAAAAACACAGTTGAGACATAAATCCCGGCGAAGTTATCACAAAATAGCAGAACGGAACAAGCTCGGTTTCATGCTTATTCCTCAGGCTATCACAAAAAACCTTTAAGATAGCTATCACATTTCACGATTGATTTCAGAATTAACGCAATATTTCACTCATCAGCTTTCGTTCTTAATGCAGAAAATTTAATCAATTACATATCCATATATTTCCGAGTCATG
>OX104059.1:4696792-4743641 GCA_944474145.2 Dicrocoelium dendriticum
TAGCGGGTGAAGGATAGCAATCACTCGCTGCACTTTACGGAGTTTGTTTACATGTCAGTAAAGAAGGGTATTTCTCAGCTCGATCCAGTTAATACTTTACTTTATCCTCTCTTACAGCTTCCCGCGACGATTCCTGTAGATAGTGTAGACTTCCCAAGTTTCGGTACTTGGTGACTTCTAGTAGTTTCGTTAGAGTGAATCGTGTGACCATATAGTTCCGCTTCCTGTTATGTATGATTGCCTTCGCACTCATCTCGAACGCAGGCTGGTCTTTGAAGCTCTGGTTACTAACTTGTTGAAGAAATGAACGGAATCCCACCAGGTGACATCAGGAGGTACTTCGGCTAGAAATGACCTTTTGGTTGCATTAAATAATGTGAGCTGGACACCTTACTCGATACTAAGCTGACAATCACCGGGGTAGTCTGTAGAATACTCTGCATAACCAATATGGTTGAACAACCGTGTTTCCTAATCGCTGTGGCTCAACTGACTATCCATGGGCACCGTTTCAATCGTAAGCTTCGCGTCAGTAAACACGAAATCCATGATAATTGTTTTTTTTCGCGTGTTGAATCTTGTGGGAGACGTAAAGTGGTTATAGATTGGTAATCGGGTGACCAGGCAACTTCGAGCACCGGCCAAGCCGGTGTTGGTATTGTCCTGAGTCTCCGGGCTGAAGCTGCTCTGGTTGATTGGATTCCAATCAGTAGCCGGATGTGTGCGGTCCGATTGGCTGGCTGGTTCATAGCTTCGAAGATGCGCTGCACTAATAGGTGTCTACTCATTAGCGTTGCCTGCGCGCCCACAGAGTGTAGCGATGATACGGTAAAAAACGACTTCTACCGACAACTGCCCGAGCTCCCTCGCCACAGAAGAAACACGGACACTGTTGTGCTGGTGTGTGATCTGAACGCTCAAGTTGGAAAGTTGTCCACTGATGAAATGCATCTGGGCGGTCAACGCGGTATAGGCTCTCGTAGTGATAAAGATGAGTGGTTACTACATTTGTGTGAAGATGCTCGCTTATTTCTTAAGAGCACTAATTGCCCACACAACACCCGCCGGTGAATGACTTGGCACTCACTAGCCTCGAACAAGCCATGGACGAAAATCGATCACATTGCGATAAGTTACCGATGGAGATGCTGCATCCGGAAGTGTCGCTGGATTTGGAGCGCATGTGTGGACACCGACCATGCACTTGTATGTGCTGACATGCAGATGCGCTTTGGCGGACGCCCACGACGACGTTGTAACCGCATTGACACCAGCCAACTGGCGAAGCCAGCTGTTCTGAATGCCTATCAACGTACGCTGTAATGCGAGTTGGATAAACGCTCACTGGATGCAATTGAAGCCCACTGGTCTCATTTACACAAGACCTTACTGGCAGCATAAAAATCCTCATGTGGTAAGTCTAATCGACAATATGGACGTTGGGTCACTTCGCAGTCTTTGGAACTTATCGATGCTCGCCGGCATATTCCGGCTGGAAGCGAACACAATGGGACTCGCAAAGAGCTCCGGGCAAAACTCGGTGCTTGCCTGAACAGAGACCGCGAATCCTGGTGGTCTCATCGTGCATCAGAGATGGAAATGGCCGCTGCCCTTGGCAATAATCGTAAGTTATTCCGGCTGATACGGGAATCGGGCAGCAGAAGACCTGGTGTTAGTGAAACAATTTGTGACGAGAATGGACAGCATATCCACAATTTGTCAACACGCTTGGAACGTTAGTATGAACACTTTGAAAGGCACTTTAATCGGTCGGAATTGTCAGATTCCTCACCGACCACTTATCGCCCTGCTCCCTGGGCTGTGCCTTTGGATCTGCCCTCTCGCTCAAATCTCGACCCTGAGATCGGACTGTTGAAGTTAACTGAAGCCGCGGAACCAGATGACCTTCCTTCAGCGTCCTTCACGTTCGGGGGACCTGCTTTTGTTGATGATGTACACAAATTGCTAGTAAAACTGTGGGAGCAGGAAATTGTTCCAACCGACTGGATCCGCTACGGGATTGTACCGATCTTCAAAGGAAGCTCGCGTGCGGAATGCGACAGCCATAGAGGAATCAGTCTTATCACCATTGCCTCCAAATTACTTGCCTCTGTAACCCTTCACAGACTGATTGACGCTCGTGAAAGCCAGATTAGTGAGGAGTAAGCCGGGTTTCGTCGGGGTCGTGGCTGCATTGACCACAATCTTCACCTTGCGTCAGTTGTTGGAGCACCGTCACATATATTGGCGGCCCACAGTAGTCGTGTTCCTCGACTTAAAGCTGCCTTCGATTCGGTTGATCGATGTGCCCTTTGGAATTTCTACACAGGAAACGTGTACCTGAAAAATATGTAAATATTATTCAAGCATTATACGTGCGTAGCTCGTGCATAGTGAGGGTTTAAGGCAAGCTGTCGCCACCCTTCAATATATACAGCGGTGTGAGACAAGGATGCCCGTTGTCCTCTTTCCTCTTCAAATTCCCTATTGACGAAGTCATGGAGATTGTATTTACAGGACATGACTTGGAAGGTGTGGAGCTACTCCCAGGAGAACGACTTCTTGAGTTAGAGAAGGCAGATGAGATTGCCGTCATCTGTGACATCCCCAGATATGCCAACACGCGCTGGATAGATTAGCACTGGCTGCCAGCTGCTTCGGGCTTTGCTTTGCACCATGGAAGTGCAAAGCGTTCCTCCAAGATTCGCAGGGACCGCCTGCTGCGCTGACCATTGGTGGGGATATGCTACAAGTCGTTCGGAAATTCGACTACCTAGGAAGTTGTAACAGCGCCCCTGTCATTAGAAATGAGGTCACGAACCGTATCTCAAAACTCGAAGTGCTTTTACTAACCTTCGGCACCTATGGCGGCGGTGCGACATTAATTTCGCGCTGAAGGGTAGAGTGTACAATGCAGCGGTACTCTCGACCTACTGTACGGTTGCGAAACCTGGCCCCTAAGGTCGGCGGACAAAAAGAGACTAGTTACGTTCCACCATCGGTGACTTCACAGTTTGGCTCATATCTGGTGGGAACACCGCGTGAGTAACGAGCATGTCTGACATCATGTCTACGACACAGAAAATGGAACTGAAGCGCTCAGAGCCGTCATTTCACGCACCATGCTCCGATGGCTGGGCCGCGTGTTGCGCATGCCAGCCCATCGACTTCCGCGACGTGCGTTGTTTGTTCACCAGGTTTGTGGATGGAAGAAAAGGAGAGGTGGCCAAACGATGACTTGGTCCAGAGGAATAAAGGCCCTCACTTCGGAGCTGGCCTCGGTTGGAGCTTCACGGATCCCCGGTTGGAGTCCAAAAGACGAGGAACACGTTTGCCTTGCTACACTTGCTGACATGGCAGGCAGCCAACCACAGTGATGTTCCTGCTGTGAGTTTCTTTGTCCCTCCCCATCCCGTTTAGCCTCCTCATCTAACCACGATCTCATTTCGTAACGTAATATAATTTTACATAATAATTTTTCTTTTTGCTTAGTAGCCGGCTGGTAGCTTACCGAAACGATGTCTATCCGTTGCTTGTAGCTCAGCTGGCATGCAACTGTTGTATTTAGTTTCCTTTTCCTTTATGTATTTCGGCAGAGTAGCTGAGGTGTTTCCCACCTCCTGCTAAAGTGTATAATGAGGATGATGATCGGCAGACGCAAAACCGACGCTCTGTCACTTTGTAAGCATTTTATGTGCAATTTCAACGGATCGAGGAGTATTATATTTCATACAATTTCTCCTTGTATGCTTTTTCTATCATCGGAAAAGCTAGGAAGTACATCCAAAGGTTTATCAGATACTTTGCAAAACATTTTCAATCTCTCTGTGTTCCGTCTTTTAGTGGACTTTCCCCGCCCACATTATCACACACCAACTAAACTCCACTCATTCCAAACGGAATTACTATCACTACCCAGAGGATCGCGAAGCGTAAAAATTATTCCATTGCTTCATTACCTAAATCGTCTTGCCGATTTCTGACATGCCGTTTCGTAGTTACAGTTCCTGTTGTGACTTCTATTCTAGCTTCTGTGTCTACACCGTCAACTCTCGCGTCCGCCAGCTGAAGTCAGCGTCTGACCAATCCTCTCGGTCAGTGACGATTGATAGACTCTGCCTTTGTCTCAACTGCGTCGCCCGACCGCGATCAGTTCCCTGGCCAGCTTAAAACACATATCGACAGATACTCGACCGTGTGGCCTTTCGTCGACCGTGTGGCATTTCGTCGACCGTGTGTCCTGAAACCAAGATGCAATGAATCAAGTCAGAACAGGTTGGTTTTGTCGCGTTCCTTCTACCCGATTGAGCATTAAACTGACTGTTGGAACACTTGGCTGTTTTGACCCCACCGATGTACAAACGCATTAGGCTACCTAAGGAATATGTAAAGTCTGTACCCCGGCAAAAAGGATTAAAATGAGCTGCCGTAAAATACCACTAGACTGCACTTCGCCGGCCTCTCACCTCACATCAGAACTTAGCGTTAACGTATGCTATTTGCAAGCAGAGCTCAACAAAAAGAGCAAATGTTGGCTTTATATGAAACAATTGAATAAAATTTGTACACCAGATTATACTAGCCAACTATCTGAGAAGTGAGATCAAGTTAACCACACAAAGGCATGTCAAAAAATAGAATCCATCGCCTCAGCGGTACAGTTAGTAAACCGGAAGTAGGTCGACGACCGCGTTCCAGAATGGGAAGCGCGAATCATGTACCTACCATGGCGCGCTCATGGTGAACGCCGGTCCTTTACGGTGGTTGTCCCCACCATCCAATAGCCACCCAATACTTAGCGAAGTTCGCGTACTGTGCGTTGAGAAACATGAAATTCACTCTCACCTAAGTAGTGAGGGCGTACGGAATTCTCGACAAATGAATGATTTAGTGCTGGACTCAGCTGAGTGCAAGCGTAAGCTAGCGAAGGACAGACCGACAGGCCACATGAGTTTCTTCGGTCATCGAGCGAGAGGAGTACAGGTAGCCACAACGTGTTTCCGGCGGTCGTTAGCTGTCAGCTAAATTTGCGCTGAGTGATGAAGTTCATCGCTAACCATAGGCGTTGGAGCGATCGATGTTTACCTGTATGTTTCGCTGGCCAAAGCGATACGGATAGCTACCCAGCGAAGTCGGTGCAAGCAAGATAAAGCGCGCAAGCATAACTGTGACGCGAATATGCTCATTTGATTACATCGCATCGAACTGTGTGTTTTGCATTAGGTGAGGACGTTATTAAGTATTGCAAGTCGTGTCAATGGCACTGAATCACTGAACCACGTAAAGGAACACGAACAGATCATACGGTCGGGCTCACCTAACGTAACTGTTACTCAGCGCGCGCTGATTATTCGGTTATACGGTGAATGCGATTTAAAAGCGGCATGAACTTCACGAAGAAACAATGCATTGAGCGCAGGAATGCGTCCCGTCACCGCCCGGTACGTGCTTAAAATAATGAAGAATTTCGAGCAAACTGGGAGTGTGTGTGACATGAAGAGAACCGGATCACCTCGCATCACCACGAATGACTGTTCAGCTTGCGCTGTAGTCAATGAAGTGACAAAAGTACCGATCTCAGCATTCGTCGAATCGCACAGCACTGGGACACGACCCGAAATGCGGTACACCAGATATCAGAGGAACGAAATTTTCAAACTTTCCGTTCACATCAATTGCAGGTTTCGAACCATTGCAATCCGGAAATGCGGCATGAATTTTGCCGCTGGTTTCTGGAGCACGAAGATATTCGTCCTGTCATCCTTACAGATGAGGCACTGTTTCATCTGCATGGAATAAAAAAACATTATTCTTGGGCTACCAGCAACGCAAGAAAATATACCGCATCATGTATGCACCACAGTGTGTAACTGATGGGTTCGGGCTGGATTAACAAGCCAGAACGTCTTGGGCCATATTTCTTTTCCGAGAATGTGACCGGTAGGTTGTAGGTTTGAAGTACTAAAGCCTTATCTTTTCCTAGCATGCTGGTACTTGGAAATGCTGCAGACGTTTGTGCTTCCACAGCTGGCGGCTGAAGGGGCATGCAGTATCATTTGGTGGCAGCAGGATGGTGCACTTGCACATTCTGTTTAAGCGGTGCGTGTTTACCTCACTGACAAATTTGGTCACCCTTGGATCGGACGTGGTGGACCAATAAACTGGCCCGCTCGCTCACCAGATTTGAACCCCATGAATTGTTTCTATTAGGCTATCTGAAGCGGCGAGTGTACATTGGACCAATTGAAAGGAAATATTGTGAACAAATATCACGCGATCACCAGGAATACATTGGAGAAAGTGTTTGCCAAGTGCATCAAAAGATTTCTGCATTTCAAGTAGAACGCCCGCGAACATTTAGAACATATACTTCACTAGCATAGATGGTCGTTCCAATCCATTTCTGTTAATATACTTCTCCTCTTCACAAACGTGGTAACGAGTAAATTGGTCCACTGGCAAATGGTGCTAATAATGCATGAGGTCGAATAGAATTCTTAACATCCATGTTGTCCTTGAGCCCATAGACAGCGTAGGCACCGAAACCTTCCATGGCTACTTATGGGGAAATCACTGGGCCGCTATGCGCTGAGGTTCGTCCAGCTCTAATGAAAGCCGACTGTGCTGTTGACTCAGTTTCAGGCTATTGCCTCTGAAGTTGGTGTTCGGGATGATTTGCAGTAGGTGGCTACATGGGTAAGTGGGTCGTTCCGTATCTGGTAGACTAATATTAGGTCTCCACGTAGCCACCTGTAGCGTCCACTGTACACTCCGTGTGTTTTACTGGCTGCTGGTACGGAAGATTGCACAACCATTTAACAAATTTTGTTGCTCGACCACGGGAGTTTCGAGCGTTGTAAAGTCACGCTTTAGCCAAGGGTGCCAAGCCTGGATTGCGTATTCGACTTGTTAACGCACTTAGGCATGGAGCATCATAGAGAACAGGAATGAATCCAACATTTCGAGTGCGATTCGCAAACCAACAACGTGCTGGATACCAGTATTGAACCGGCTTCCGACTGTCTGGAATAACCTAGGTCGCCCTGCACCAGCACACTGAGGACAAGTACCTGAGGGCTTGTCTGCATGTCACATGCCCCACTTTTGTAGAGATAGGCGTGTCTATGGAGAATGTGGAAAACGTATCACTTGTCCACATTAAATGGCAGTGCATTCTTCACCGGCCAATGCCAGGTGCCATCTAGGTTGCACATGGAGGATCTTGGTCATCCATTCCCTTGATCGCCGGCTCATTTTTAAGGACATACTTGAAAGGTTAAATTTTGTAGGTATTGGCTCTCGCAAGATCATTGCACTCTACCCGATTACGCAGCTATGAGGAACTCGGCAGCTCTCAAATCTGTATGTCAACAACTGCCTTGCCATCCCAGCGCTACGCGTTACTTCAAGCATGTTAGAACTCACAACAATTATCTTCTGGCTACATTTACCTAACAACCTCCAACAGGCCAGCAAACTTATCAGCCACCCGTCTACAACAACCCTAGACAGAGGAGTGCAAATCAAAAAGACATTGGAAACCTGCCAATACCACCTGTCATGCGACGTACCTATGCAGCTTTTCAAAATACGTCAATTTACTCTAACCCTTCTTTTAGAGAAAGTGGGAATGGCTCCGCATCTACTCGCACCACTAACACGCAGCCTACCTTGTTCCACTTTTCTGCGAGTTCATCCACATGTCACGGTTAGCTCAATATCAGACAAACCCCCAACCTTGCCTTGGGATATCTGTCATTTCCGCACACCCGGTCTTACTAGCGCGATAAATGCCATTACATCTGAGCATTCCACCGATGGGTTTGTTTCCATCACCCCTTGTTTAGCTTCTTTGCCAGTCATTTCTGCTTCTTAATCCTTTGAAGTACTCACAGAGAACGTTTTTGAGCACACCACAATTTTACTTATACTAATTAACGCAAGATCCATACAAAAGAAGTTGCATTTTGTAAGCATGCTTACTCAGCTGTACACCACACATGTAATCTTCGTCACCGAAACATGGTGCTTCCCTGATAATTTGGATGCTCCTTTCGATATTCCTAACTACCATCTATTTCGAAAAGAGCGCAGCACAAAGAAAGGAGGCGGTTGCATTTGTACATCTCCATCGGAACTCCAGAGCGGAGTTCGTTGATGCCAAATAGTTAAACAATGTCCCAGAATCTCTATGACAATCAGTCTCTGCAGCCTCCACTATAATACTTCTCGGTTGCATCTACAATTCTTCGAAAGAGATAGCTAAGGATATGACAATTATCTCTTCGGCTTTTGATTTCTCTTCTTTGTTACCACACGGTCCTAAGATAATCGCTGGTGATTACAGTCTATCGAACAACCTCTGCGTGGTGCCAGCTAGGTGGTTCGGGAATTTCCCCTTCCAGCAAATGGTTCGGCGGCAGTGGGTTTTCGTCTGGCAAGCGTTCTCTCCATAAAATGACTCATATGTCCGTTTAACAACACTGTGATGTGGCGGACGTGACTCGTCACTAAATAAAGTCACTGCCCCTTGCTTCATCCTGGCGAAGCATTGTATTCCAGCAACATCATGCTGTAATTTTGGGGAGAATTGGGCCCCCGTTTCCCAAGGGAACAAACAAAAGGCGTATTAACTGAGCAATCATTCACCGGGTCCGAATGGGCGCGATTCCCTGAATTCACTCAGCTGACTTGCGGGCAGGCTATTCAGCCGAAGGCAAGGGGTGGTGTCCCCTAAGTCAACACCCTACTTCGGCTTGGGCAACCGGGTAGTATCTCGCTCTCTGACGAAACCATGGACTTTGATGTCTATTATTGTGTTTTGTTTACTATTTCTGTGTCTTTTCTTGAGTTCCATGGTTTCCGATGGCTCAATATCTATTCATAGACGGTTGCAATATATATATATATATATATGTACTGTCTACAGAATATCACTTGGTCACCACAAACACCCTCATCATTGCACAGATCAATCTTATCGACTATCTGAGTTAGGGTTTGGACTCAGTGGGTTACCAGACCAACTAGGTCTGCCAATATACTGGATTTAATCTTCACCCTGGTGATTCCTGACGCACAAATTGGCACCTTAGACAATCTTCCGGGAAGTGACCACAAGATGCTACGCCTTTCCATCCACTTGGAAATGAGTACCAAAATCGACTCACCTACCCAGCATACTATAGGAAGGATGGACTGGGAGCATTTCGGAAATCTGATCCGGTCCTCTAATTGGGATGGTTTTTTCTCTCCACTAGCGTGCACGTTGCAGTGGAACATTTCTACTACCAGATAAATTGCACCACAACTGTACTTGTCTTACATTATAAACGTGTCATTCCTTGTCCTAATGATGTAAGCGACACTGCGTGATTGGAAAACGAGAAAACTGCTAGGGAAATTCGGAAAAACTAGAGACTTCTCACTAATATTACAGCTACACAAATTCACCGCTTGCATCAAGCACTCACAAATGAAACGGATTGAAAATGAGGAGGAGAAGGCCTTGCAGATGACATGCAATGAACTGGCCAAATTACTCCGTCATAGGACTAACAATCGAGTGTCTTTGATTACAGAACTTATTGATGAGGTGGGTCTGCACCTTAACGACCCACCTACTATTCATGAAGCGTTTAACACTTTTTTCGCTGCTTCCATTAACATAGAAAACGACCCTATACCTTGCTGCCCGGAACTTACAACAATCGGCATAGATAATGCCGAGATTTCTCTTTCGGCCATGCAACAGGCTATGAAGTCCATCAAACCATCGCTCAAATCAGACTCCGATGGCATCCCCGTATCAGGTATTAAACTTGGTGGACCTGACATACCATTGCTTTTGCTGAACATCTTCGCCTTGTCCTTAGAATCTAGCTACTTTCCGGAGCAGTGGAAAACTTCGTTTCTTGTCCCTTGTCATAAAGAGGGGCCCAAACAGCACGCCACTAATTATGTTATACTCGTCATCGCTAGATTACTCAAAAATATAGTTAGAGGTGGAATCATGGAATTTATCCATTGTCATGTGCTATTTAACAAATCCCAGCATGGTTCCTCGACAAACGTTCTTGTTCGACGTGTTAGTTGCACTACCTGCATTGCGTCACGGAAACCAATGATTCGAAATATACTACATATATACAAATATACTATATATATATACTACAGTTCTTGGATATGCAGAAAGCATTCGACAGAGTGCCCCACAGGTGGTCATTGAGAAGAATCGAGTCGTTTGGAATCAGAGACCCACTATTTGGTTGGTTGATTTCGTAAGTAAATGGGCGTTACCAGATAGTCACTCTGGGTAATCGTACCTCCTCCCCACGTCCAAGCACTAGTGATTTCATCCAAGGAAGTGTACATAGTCCTTCCCTTTTCCTACTTTGTAGTAACGATATCACGGTGTTCATAAAACGTGACAGGCCATTTTTGTTCCTCGATGACATGAAGATTGTTTATATATTTCGACGAGACGAACTCAATAGCGCAATGCTGTTCGTTCAAGAACACGTCGATTCATTTGTGAAATGGTGCAACACATGGATGTTAAATTTCTCAGGTACTAAAGCTTCCATTATGTCACACGGATGTATAATCCCTGAAGAGTCTGTTAAACTGAACAAAGAACGTATCTGTGTGAAACTATCCAACTGTGATCAAGGCATACGATGCTCTTCAGACTTTAATTTCTCAGAGCAAGCTGAGTGTCAAATAGCACATGCCAAACGATCTGTGGCTAACATATGCCATAAAATCTATACAACCCCTGCCAGACTCGAGCTTTTCAAAATACACTTCCTGCCTTGAATACTGTAGCATCATCTATGGGAACATGCGGACGTCGAAACAACACGTGAGCTCGAGTCACTGTAGGATGCACTGCGGACCAGCACGCGGCATCCACCCACTCACTTATGCGGCGTCAAGACACAAAACACAGATCTGGGGGCCGGATATATTCCATCCGCGTCCACGGTGCTCACTGCTGTGCGCAAACGACCGGAGGTGAGACGTGCCCTGCAATGTGACAGTATCGATTGCCTTCACTGAAGGTAGCTGTATGCGAGCTAGCAGACATGTCCGTTAACCTCACGTTGTGTGACTTCGCTTAGCCGTGTCTACGTGTGATCGGGTGTGGTTAATAGTGCCTAGGTGAAATAATTAATGCGTGCGGTGCTTCACTACGCGCTATGGAACAATGCGTTGGTTATCGGTGGGTGTGATCGAATTACCTGTTAACTACAGTTGATCGGCCTTAATGATGAGGGCAGCATCTGTACAGCAATGCATGATGTACTGCAGTGAGCTTTGTGGAAGGGTACCGCGTTAATCGTGATAAGGTTACCGGGTTGGCAACAGCTTGCATTTGCTGGTCTATATGCAATCGTTGGCATATTGTAGCGGTTGACAGGGTGAACGAAAACGTTTGTAAAGAACCTTCATGAGTTCCTGTGCAATGAAGATGAAACGATGATGAACAATGAACAATGATGAACAAGGATTTATTACGGGATAAAAGCAAGTGCTTGACACGTCTCGTAGGATGGTTGGGGTGGATATGATGAAGTGAAAATATATCTGAGTCATCTACCGAACGTCTGCCGAGATGAATACTTTGATGTATTACACCAGTGTAACATTAAAAAACCGAGCGTAAACGTTCAGGAATGCATTGGAGTGCAGTGATGGTTGATAAAAGGCGGGAGAAAAGTAAAATACGATCGCTCACTTGGGTCCATATGATACATAAATCCTTTAGAAAAGCATGCTTGTCGCAATACAAAATAAAGAAGTTTAGGTAACAAAGTGCTGGGAGCTAAGAGCAACATCTAATCGTTTTTTGAAAACATCCAAGATAGGAGAGGATACAACTGTGTCTGGGAGTGCGTTCCAGGGTTGGCAAACCTGAAGGGAAAAGTAATTTCGTCGACACTCTAGACGGCTATATCGTTCCTTCAATTGTTATCAGTTACCCCGGGGCTGCGTTTTGTGGTTAAGTTTCAGCAAATGGCGGCATACGTGGTTAGGGTCACCGGTATCTGGTAAGCTAGTATGAGATCACCGCGCGGCCTTCGATAACATCCGCTGAAAATTCCCAGCAATTTCAGCCTTCGGTAGTAAGAGTGATAGTGCAGGCCATTTACATTCTTTGTTGCTCTTCGTTGTGGTGCCTCTAACGCTTCTAGGTCGCGCTTCAACCAGGGTTGCCAAGCTTGGATTGCGTATTCCGACATGCGGGCGCGCGTAGGAGTTGTGCATTGTCAGGAAGATTGAAAGGTCAAATCTCCTGAACGCCCTTCGCAGCATGCCGACGTGCTGGTTGCCTCTTTTCGCAGCTACCTCAAACTGTTTTGAACAATTGAGGTCGCTCTGTACGATCACACCAAGATCACGTTCCTGGGAGATATTCTGCAATCCGTTTGTCCCAAGCAAATACGTGTAGTTATGTCTATGGCGTAATTGTACAACGCGACAATTGTTTACATTGAATGGTAGAACGTTTTGAACTGACCAGTTCGACACTGTGTTAAGATCACATTGGAGCTGTTCATGGTCGTCCGGTCCTCTGATGCTTCGCCATACCTTGATATCATCAGAGAAAAATAGGAAATCGGAAGTAATTGATCTCGCCAAATCGTTAATGAACACCAAGAATAGACGAGGTCCAAGAACCGAGCCTTGACATACTCCACGCGTCACATCGATTGCATCAGACGATGATTCTCGGACTCTCATCACTAGCCGCCGTTCTTGAAGAAAATTGCCAATCCAACTCAGGATTGGGTCGCCAATTCCGTAGTTCCGAAGCTTCTGAAGGAGAATGCGATGATCTATACGATCAAGCGATTTTGAAAATCCAGGTAGATGACATCGACTCCTGTTCCATCATCAACAGCTTCAGTCCAGCTATTACGTGCAATTAATAGGTTAGTATTACACGAATGTGCCCCATGCTGAGGCTGATGTTGCATTCTTGATGCTTCTTCACCGCAGTTGGGCTAAACCAACTTACACTTAAACTACCTCCTTTTAAGATGGATGAATTTTATTCCACTTTATTTGGTTTGTTTTGCCTACCTGAATAATCTTCTATTAACTGGGCGTGTTGGCTACTCAAATTGCGCTTACGTTCGGTAACTTTGTTGCGTTTGTAACACTTTTAAGTAACTTGTGGACATGTCTTACTTATCGCGGATTCGTTGCTAACCAACTTAATTCATGTGCTAATTTAGAGAAGAGTTATGCCACCGTATCTGTATGCATTATTGGATTTATTTTAATTTAGCTTGTCGTTTCAAGTGAATGGTTGTTACTTGATATCCCCGGTGTGGCTGCGCTTGATGTGCATGTTGACAAGGTGCCTACCTTTCTGTTACCCACTAGCTCGTCCATACTGGCTCCAGGAGACAGTTGGTCGTTGTAGAGGGGACGGGGTGCACGATCCTTGTGGCCGTGCTAGGCACGAAGAGCGGTTCCATGCACTCAGTGTGGAGCGGACTACGGTCCAGCCATCGCCTTGTGTGCGCTTGCTTACCCAAATACAGTGTGCTTGTGTTTGCCTGTGACGGAGTGTGGGCCGGCTCCGTTGATGAAACGTGGTTCCCATCCGCATGCCTCCCGGTCTTATTCCTTTGGGTTTACAATGGATATGGGGTATGTGGATGGAGCTATGGGTGGTGCAAAGAAAGTCAACCGTGGTCTCTCTGCAGGCGCAGGCGCCCTGTGGCTGACAACAATGACAGGCTAATCCGAAACCGGATGCCGCCAACAATTACAAGAAGGCTTTTGACGAAAGCCATGTTGCATTGGAGCTATTAAGGTGTGGCTTTCCAGTTACTGCATCAGCGCATCTTCGATGACCGTTTCCATCGCTTTGGATAGTATGGGAAGTAGTGTTATCGGACGGTAGTTGGCAGGATCAGTGGGTCTACCTCCTTTATGGATAGGAGTGGTGAACCATCGCTTCCATACTTTTAGAATACGGTTCACTTCTAGACATCGCTGATAAAAAACAGCCAGTGTTTCTGCTAGATCACTAGCTAACGCCTGCAGAGCCTTTGATCGGATGTTTTCAGCTCCGGGAGAACTGTGGATACGCAAGCATAACAACTTCTTCAACACAGCTTCCGCAGTGAAGGTTATGTTTTCTAAACCAGATGGTGGAGTATTAGAAATGAAGAGAATGTTTGGGTCCGTTACCTGCTGGAAAGTTTGGGAGTAATGAAGCCATAGGAGATCGGCTGCTTCCATTGCTGATCACGTGCACCCATCAGCCGTGACTAGCGCTGGAACCCCTCGCTTTACCTTTCGAAGGCCGTTAACGAGCCTGTACCGGAGTTTGCGGTTAGTGCAGGATCGCTTCATTAACTTCTGCTGATGCGTGACCTTGTCTTCACGGATCTGTTTCACACAGAAGTTACGATGTGTCACGGATGCAGTCCAGGTTTCGGCATTCGGGCAATCCTGGTGATTTCGCCATGCCAAATCCCTCCAGGACATACCTCTACGTGTTCTGATCCTCAGAAATGACTTATACTTGTTTTTGGGTTGGTAGGACTTCTGTTCCGATGTGTGCGCAACCAGTGTAATAAAAATCCTTGTAAAGGTTTCCCAGGCAACATCTGGGGAACATTCGGTTAAGAAAGTCCAAGACGAATCCTTACCACGCCTAGATAACACATGGTGGTGCGTGACAGTATGCACTTTATCATCCTCCTGTTCAGTGTACACAGCATAGCATGTATGGTCCAACATTTGAGTGACATAATCACTACGACCCAGTGGTGTGCTTGTAACTATCTCATCAATCATGAGTTCTTCGTTAGTTAGCACGAGATGCAGTATCGACAGCTTGTTAGAAGTTCGAAATCCGGTGGGTGAGGTTATGTGGTTGTAAAGGGGGTGGCTAGAAATTAGCTCATGCAAGCAGGCTTTAAACTGCATACCGTCGGTCGCCGGCGTTTCCATGTCATGCACGTTAAAGTCTCCCGCGGTAATAATGTGGGTGTAGCACTTGTTCAAAGCAAGCTGAACAACGGGGTTCAATTTGAAGTCCATTTCCGACGTTGTGTTTGATGGGCGATAAATCACGTCTAGTAGACATGTGTCCTTGTTTCGCAACCACAGGGGCACCAACGCGAATCAGGAACTCGGATTTCCGAGTGCTCGATAACTGCATCTCAGAGGTTTGTATTATAGTAAAGAATCACGCCGCCATCCCTTTCGGTTCTAGCTATCCGAAGCCACGACCTACCGGGTAAATTGATCTCAGGATCGGTTATCTCAATGTTTAACTAGGTCCCTGTAATCATGACGAGGTCCCGCGGTTGTGAGGCATGGAGTTCTCTAAGTTCGGCCAACTTGTTTAGAAGGCCTTGGGCGTTTGTGTACATGCAAGGTAGGGCTTTAGTTGTTAGGAGTGTGTTGACGGATGTCAACTTTGTGTTAGTTTTTTAAGCCGGCCGTTAGGTGACCGGCCATTAGTCCTTTTTTGGTTTATGTATTTCAGTCGTGTTGCATGGCATTATTGAACGTTCCTGAACAGAAGTTTCACTGGTGCTATGCTCAGTCCTGTTGTGTGCCTTGGGCGCTCTTGTGTCGGTCTCTCCGAAGGACTGTGCAAATAAAGAATTTGCAACTTTTGCAAGTTCCATCGAATTTCTTCCGACTTTTGGTCATTCTCCTGCTGCCTTTAGCCGTATTTCTTTTGGCAACCTTGCTCAAATATACGTATTATTATTATTACGTACTGTTATTATAACTAGGTTCTTGCTAACGCAATTCAAGTTTCGAGACATATTCGTCAGTTACTAACATTAAAAGAGACGAACCTCATGACATATTATTACTAAAGTCAGCCCTTTTAATTGGCTGTTGCCGCTCTCCCACAAAACATCGTTCTGGTGCTTGCTACTGTAAACGTAGCAATTTTATTTGAAGCGTTTGGCGAATTCCTTGGCTGGACTCTTTCAAGGTCACTGAGGTCGCTCACAGCACCGATTCTTTAAAAAGGTATCGGAGACACCGAGCAAAATTTGGTGTTTGTTGCTTTTATCCAATTGAAAGTAGGTACCAGTAAACGTTTTAAGATATGTTGACCTAGTCCAATGGAAGAAGAATCTGCTAGTTCATTCAATCAACTTGCGGTCGTTGATGATTCGGAACTGTTTACTTAAGTCACATCTGTGCAATCTTTACCCATTCGATTTTAAATTGTGAGATTCTCATCTTTAATGATGATGCTTATATCACATTTGTGGAAGATAGTGTAAAATGTTGAAAATGCACGCATCATGGTGCTTAAAGCTTCATTTGACTCGACTTGATTTGAATATAAAATCAAAATAAGAGCTTTGTTATTATACTGTTGCGTTGCATTCAGCAATCTACTTAAAGCCATAGAAAATGTTCAACGCATCTTCACCAAAGGCAACTTTGGTTACTCCATACTTGTTCCTAATATTGATGTAATGAATTAAAATTTGAGCCTTTATGGCTGCGTAGATTACATTTAAATTCTAACTTTATACAAAAACTTGTGTGAATAATAAACAGCGCTCCATGCAAGTTCGGTTGGAAACCCTATGTGAAATACGCAACTCAGAATGCATAATTGTAGTGCCTCCACTCAGGATCAAAGTCAGACAGCATTTGTATAAGGTTCAGCCCGATATGGAATAAGCTACCTAGTAGTATAAGATTTATAAAAATTTAAGCCTATTCAACAAAAGGATTAAGGCTTTCCTGACACCAGCGAAATTGAACCCGATCTTATGTTTGTAAATAAACGATTGTAGGTTGTTCGAGGAAGGACCGGGTCATAAATGAAACAAAAAGACCACGGAAGTCATTTTTTAATGATTATATGTCAGTGTTTTATTACTATTATCACACAAAATCTGCCCTGTGTTATCTTGTTATGCTTATGCCAAGGTCACATATTTCTTTTCATATCTTCACTCAGCGATCGATAACGGACATTTTCTTTACCATCCATTATCTGGAATTCATAAGCTACTCCACTTCCAATTCTGATGGCTTCAGTTGGTCAAAATTTGTGTTAAATTACCCATAAGTGACGAGATATTATAGACTGCATTTTGATTATGTTTATTGTTGTTCATTTTTACAAAATCCTCACCAGAGTGCAAAAACCTCTGTCGCTTGAAATTGCCTTACCATCCCCATTATTCGCTGAGATTTTCCATGACGTTTTAACTGGTCTATCTGTAAAAGTTCGGCACTTGAATGTTCAAGACAACCACATGGTATTTTTTGGTGTCTGCACTCTTTTCACGAACGTTCCTATGGATGAGACCATTGCAACTCATAAATATGCATGCGGATAAAGTTGGTCTACCTGTACATCGATTGAAAATCTTATTTAGCATTTTCACGAAAAAGATCCACTTTTGCTTGGACAGAAAGATGTGTTGTCAATTCGAATGCATTGCGACGGGTAGGCCACGTGGACCGATTCTAGCTGACAACTTTATGACTCATTTGGAGAATAACTAATTACACACAGTCGTTGGAGCAACACTCTGTTACACAAGCTATATCGACGAGACTTTTGTTGCAGATGACAATGTCCGGCAAGCGAAAGACCTTTTGATAGCCATGACCAAATGCCATCCTAATAGCAAGTTTACTATGGAAAGTAAATCAGATGACTCGTTCCATTCTTGATGTTGCATTAAGAGAAGGGAAAATGGTTCACTCATAAGATCGATATCCCGGAAACCGACTGGGACTGGACAGTACCTACATTTCAACAGTTACTTCAGTTACAATTAAAGGTAGTTACTATAAACGATCCCTAGTTCGAACTTGTTTTGTTAGGGCACACCGTATTTGCTCTGAAGAGCCAATCGAAGCTGAAGTACGGTACGTCGAGTCTACCCTGCACCATAACGGCTACCCGAACAAATTTATTGCCAGGTAAGGGAATGAGGTTGCTAGGAAAGAAAAGTGAGTGGATGTTCCAAAGAATAAGGTCTTGATGAGGCTACCATACAAAGAGAAAAGAAGGACAGTAGATCCGACTTCCGATTATGTCAGGCTATAAAATGGTGTTATTACGCAGCTGAGCTCGTGCTGTTACATCAAACCAAGAAACTGTTCCATGAATCCAACTTGAATAAGGCTCACTCTCAGGTTACCGCCTCATGTTTTTACTACTTCAACTGTACTTGCGGTAGCACGTACGTTGGCCGAATCGAGAGAACGCTCTCAACTAGGGTAATCGAACATGTTCCGTGGAACTTGGCAAACAGTGGCCCTGAACTCCTCCCCAGCTCAATCATTCAGCATCTGCTTGATTGCATCTTGTGCGAAAACCCACATGTTATAGTTGCGTCGCCACGGTTATAATTGAGGGAACGCCGCCTCTCGATATGGATTGCGTAACTCCTGATAAGATTGTCGCTGGCCCAGTTGGAGCACGCCTACGATAATCGCTTGTAACGCTGGCCAATCGAACGGAGTTGCGCTGACCTGATGACGCTAGCTTAGCCGGTGAGACGGAAAATTGAGCGAGCGTGTGATCGATCCTAGCCGCAAGTGTTCGGATAGACGTTGAGACCCCGGAAACGGACGCGCACGGAAGGGGGGTACGATAGACGCGCGCTAATGACTTAGACGCGAAGGCTGGCCAGCTAACGCCTCACACGCAATTACGTGACCCGACCGACTCCCAACTGAGGCGAAGAGAAAGAAAAGGCAAGTGGTCTTCTGTAGGCTCTTTTACGACCGACAAAGGGCGATCACAGCCAGTGCTATGGGTTATTTAGGGAAAACAGTCACCACGCCGAGGTGGTAGTTTGCAAATGAGCATTGTCGAAAGGTGCGCAGTTGGGGCGCGTCTCGGAGTGGCTGAGCTCTGCTGCGTTGTGGGGAGGAATTGAACTTCGCTTTCCACAGCCATTCTGCCGGGGTTCCTGACGCGTTTTTGCGGGGATTTTTCGCGGACCCGCAACACCACATGAGGTATTCAAAGTTATCAGCAGAAAGAACAACGCAAGCTTGGTTTGTTTCGCTGTAGCCTCCGCTGTCCGGCGAATGCAGTCCAAATTTTGCAAACAGATGGACCATATGGCCATGCTTGCCTTACTCTGGTAAGTCGTAGGAAATGACCTTAAGTTACTCAGTGTTTTATTGATTCACCTATTGATCCCCTTTTTAACTGCATTCCTTTACTCCTTCTATGTTTTATCTGTAAGCGGCAGATTGAGAAGACATGACATAATCTGAATTCAGGTTATCCCGCACTAATGTTCGCTCTTGCTCTCCTAACATTTCTGAAAGAAAATGGCTGCATGAAATTACTATTATGTTTTCTAATTCCTCCTACTTTATATACTTTCTTATTTCATTGTCGACCATAACTGGCTGATCTCGTGAGGTGACGGATTTCAACTTGCGAACTAAAAAATTACACCCATGCAAGGCATACCGCCACGGACTCACCGGGCGTATAACAAATAGGTGCTATAATTAAATGATCCATATGACGGAACAGGCTGAGACATCATCGCTCATAGTGCACGCAAATAAACAGCCCTAAACAATTTGGTAAACAGTTGTGGGCTTACTTACTAGTTGCCACACTGACGCACAGGCAGTTGGAGCATGGAAGCGCGGGTGCAACCCCATCGAGGGAATACCTTGCATGGAAGCATGTCTCCTGGGGACAGCTCCATGGATGACCGTATTACTTGAACATTTGGTTAAATCTGCATTTGTTATTGTTCCCCGTTTCTTAATCTATCTAATACTTTCAACTTGTCAATCACTACAAAAACCCATTTGGAATACACTAGATAAAACCCGAGTAATTACCGACTTTATACGATCTCGTCGTATAGATTAATCAGACAACTCAGTAGGACTGTGTCTCGCACCGTCGAGGGATATACCATTTAGTTACTTCCTCTATGATTCCATATAATCTACACATTCGTGATTCACATGCCGCAGGTTACACTAGATCTAAGTTACGTCACCAAGGGGTCAGAAAAAATAGGGAATGTCCAGTGACACTCATGCAGGGACGATTGATTTTAAATAATGGTGATGACTGCAACAGTTCAGGTGCGATTAGTCTACATATGATCAAATTGCTGGAGCAAATTCGCAGGCTTATCAACCTGCCACAGTGAAAATGATGGGATTACACCTCGCATTTGTACACCTGTATATCTTCCACCGTGGAAATGGCATGGTTATCAGGACCACGTCGCGTGTGGCCATGCACAGTTTCGATCACCACCTCCCTGCCCTTCTCCTGCTAATACCAATGCAATAATCCTGATGTAGGCTTTGTCTCAACCATTTCTAGCTTAGATTGGGATAAACATTCTACGATTACAAGGTGTATAATGACAACCTGAACTCTAGCCGAGTGTCTCCGATCAATCACATTCTATCTAACTAATATTTGATCCGTACGGTCCAAAATGTGCAATTTCCAAGCATTTGTATCCACTTGCAATCCAGATAGCATCTTTTTAACTGGGTCATGGTGTACTGATGTTATCACAGATGGACACCATTCTATTTATAGAGCGAATACTTTATTAGAAATCGATAGTTTGGTAGGGAAGACGGGTGCACCATCTGCCCAAAACAGTTTTTATTGCAACGTGTATCGAATAACCATCACTGCGAAGCGTTGAGGACGTCGTGTGGTTTGTTATTTTTGTACACCAGCAACAGCTACCAGTGGTCTGTGTACAAAACACCCCAAATCCCATTACGGTTGAACTAGCATATCTGGTACATGTTATTTAGTGTAAAATGGAAGTACCATTTAAACACAAATTAGTTGTTGGGGCCTCTGACTTGTCCTCCATTCACTGGTCGAAATAGCAAAATCTCTGTTGCTTTTAAGAGGCTGGTTGGCCACAAGGAGTACTTTTTCCCGGCCGTGGCAACAACACACTTGACCTAGGAGTCCTTTTGAAGTACACGTTGCGTGGATGGATTGCGACACGCAGTCACAATGTTGACCGCGATTCCCATTGAAGTGAACCTTGGTCTTTCGATAACGGGGACCTTAGCTGAAGCAGACAGGAATTGGGTGTTGTCCGCCCGAAAACACTGCACTCTTATGACGCGTTTCGACATTTGATCACATCATTTAGAGATAGCAGGCATCGCACCTGGGCCATTGGGATGTTAGCTGTGATCGCTGCCCCTAAGCCAGTGGGTCAAGGCGGGCAGCGCTTGGCACGTCGGTTAATGATTGATACTGGGGGTCATTTTGAGGTACACGTTGGGTGGATGGATTGTGACACGCAATCTCAATGTTGACCGCGATTCCCACTGAAGTAAACCTTGGCCTTTCGATCATGAGGACTGCAGCTGAAGCAGATAGATATTGGGTGTTACCTGCCATCGTTTTTCCTGTCGTATAACTAATGCTAACGTGACTGTTCTCAATCATTTTCCGGGGAGTGATTCCGGGGTGATACAATGCAGTTTCGAAGTATAGATGAGGAGATCAGAAGCCGCAGCCTGTTTTCGTGCATTCCGTTAGATAGACTGGGATACGTTTCGTCCTACCACTGGTTCGATAACTTGGAACGGTTTCTTTCTCTCAGCTTGTACTCAACAGGCGGTATAATTGATCTTTGCTAACATGATCCACTGCATCGATTGTTTTGCACCATATATGTGCCTCCCTGACAAGCAACCTAGTCCGCACGCATCGAAATTAAAACGTTACCTTCTTCAAATTCGGCGTGTTTCGGGACACTTCAGATTTCTCTGCTCTTGCGCTAATGTGTACTCGTAGAAAGAATTACGGCTGAGAATGAGAAATAACTTTTGGCTGAAGAACAAGTCTCTTCCGTGCTCGTGGGTCTGACCAAACCACTCTTCTAAAACTAGACAGTCCTGAAGGTCGGATTGTACACTGAAGACGCGGCAACTACGTGTAAATTATTCAGCGCGTATTGTGCCGAATCTTTGGTACATAAGTTTCCACTCTTGCCAAAGATTCCTACCGTGCCCAATGGTGCATACTTATGTTATTTAGAGTTTACCACTGCGAACAGTAGGGAACAGTTTTTGTGATTCAATCCATCCTTCCACCAAGCACCTGATGGGATAACCCCAAAGCTTGATTAAACAGGTTGGTACTGATATCCCTTTACCTGCTCCGCAACTTGTTTACACCATCTCTTAATAATGGTGTGTACACAGTCGAACGGAAAATTTAGGTTCTCAGTCGTTGACATAGAAGTGGGTCAAATCACGAAACCATTGATTCCTGACGGATGAATCACACCCCCATCATTTCATGTATACTGGAACAAATAGTCAAGTTCGAGATGATTAGTTTCTTTTCTTGGAATATCTCATCTGTAAGGCACAATATCACTTGCTACAGGACAGCTAGGCCTTCATAACCACACAACAATGGTTGTTGATAGAGCAAGGGCCCAATGGTTAATGACAAGTATAAAAGCGAATGCTTGACAAGTCCAGTGGGATACTTAGAGTCTGTCAATAAAACGCGCACGATACATGACTCCCCAAGAGGTTCGAGTTAGTACAGGTTTTCCTGCGTGAAGTTTATGAGAATAGTGACACCGTCCACCGCTTTTTCAACACTCATGCCATCAACTGATGATCATAAACGATATCACGTAGTGTGAATGTCCCCGGGTATCGTCAACGCATTGTTTAAATTGGGCTAAGTTTGGGTTGTAAATTACCTGCGTTAGAAGGACCAATGAAACTATGCACAATCATATATTACAGGTAAAAACGATTGTTTTACAAGTTCCGTAGGATGGCGGAAGTGAAAGCAAACATAAGTGTAAATTTTCAATTTAAGAGTCTTGCAATTCAGGTGCTCCTTATTCATATAAACACATTAGAATGTGTACTGAATTGTTACTGTAGAGTAATTTGGGGAAGTAATATGGGGAAGGTATGTCTTCAGAACAAAAGAAACGACAACGCTTATTCGTGCGTCGCTTTCTTGGACTAATGGAAGTGATGAATGCAGTTGTAGTATATCCGAAAGATATTCCACAGCAGCGGTGTGTAAGTAGTAAAGCACAAACGCTGAGAAAGCACCGTTTTTTCGCGTTTGTTTAACGTAGACATCTCTGAGTATATAGCGCAATGTAGGTGGATAAGCGAATCATCCAGACGTCTTTTGAATACCCTTAGCGTGGAGAAAGAAACAACGTATCTAGGAAGAGCGTTTCAGTGTTGGCACACACGAGGGAAAAGAAATTCCGGCGGCATTCCAACCGACTGTATTGTGTGGCAAGCGTTATCTGGTGTCCTCTGAGTGTGGTATTTGCGATTCAGCTTTAGTAGGTGACGACAAGAATGGTTTGGATTCCTCAGGATCATATAAGGCATTAACAAGCCGCCACGCAGACGTCGATAGTGTCCACGGTAGACCCCGAGGGTCGGCTGTATTGCATGACTAACTTCAATTATTGACCCCTCAGAGATGTGTTTTTGCTGATTTTTAAAAGATAGTTGCATCTGTGGTTGATGTATTTTAGAATCTGAAACAACATTATGAGATCTCCCCGTAGACACTGATAATGTCCGCTGTAAACTTTTAGAGTTTTCAGCCTGAGTGAGTAGGGAAGATAGAACAGACCTCTGAAATTGTTCGCCGTCTTACGTTGGGCAGAACCCAGCGCATTGATGCGGGACTTCTGCCAGATTTGACACGCTTGGATAACCTATTCTGTGTGTGGCCTCACGTATGCGCCGAGCATTTTCGTAAAGACTGAGACGTCCAAATTGCTGAACGCTGTATGCAGGAGATCGGAGAGCTGATTTGTTTCCTTTGATGCCTTTTCAGTCTGTCGCAAACAACCAATGTCATCTTGCACAAGCACACCGTGATCGCAGTCACGAAAATGCTGCTGTATAATTTTTGACCCTAACCGGTATTTGTGGGGTATCTGATGGCGTTTGCTGCAAACTTTACAATTTGCCGCTTTGAACTTTAGCATGTTCTCGATGGACCATGTGTACACTTCGTCCAGATCATCTAGTTAGTCTGTGTGACTCTCCACTGTAGTAATAGTACTGTAACTTCTTTAGCCCCTCAACCAATAATAGGTAATTTCAAAATGGCACGCTCGCGGGATTATTTATGAAGACCAGGAACAGGCGTAGCCCGAGGAACGTGCCCTGAGCTACGCCGCACCGCACTTCGATTGATTCCGATGAGGTGCTATGAACCCTCACATTCAGGTGACGTTGAATGAGGAAGTTGTCTATGCAGCCCAGAACGGGATCGACGACTCCATAATTCTGAAGCTTGTGTAACAGAATATGATAGTGCAGTCGGTCGAACACCATTGAGAAATCCAGATTGGCAGCATCTACTCGTAAGCTGCATCCATAGATTCCGTCTAGAATGTACGAGCGATCAACAAGTTAGTTGTACAGGATTGATTTTGGCGAACTCCGTGCTACTCCGGAGTGAGAAGTTTGTTATTCCCCAGGTACCTCATGAGTACCTTCGACTAAACTGACGACAGCTTGCACTGCCTTTGAAGGAATGCCGTCTGCACCGGGGCAGCTATACTCTCGCAAGGACATTAGCTGTACCACTATATCTGTGATTGTAAAGGATATGTGGTTAAACCCAGATAGCTGCATGAGCTGCGTTGTCAGCATGTAAGATGATTGCACACTTTGATTGGTAGGCTAAATTTTTGTTAAAGAACGTTGGTCGCCTCATGTGCCATTTGCGCTAACCCGCATGCTTTGTGCAGAGCAGGAATTCAGCACTTGACCCTGTGAAGTTTGTTTATGTGTACAAAGTAGCTTTAGTTTAGAACAACATCTTATCACAAGGTCTTCTTGGTACTTTAATCTTTTCTCCCGGATGAGTTTTACGCAGTACCTCTTTTGTGTTGTGTAGACACCCTAGGTGTCCTCGCTCAGAGAGGCTATGTAGGCGAAACAAGCACAGTCCCAGAATAACATGCATTTACGAATGCTTCTCATTAAGAACGATTTCGACTTCTTCAAGCAGTGGATGTTGGTATCTGAGGGACTTGCACTTAGCCAGTTTAATCTGTTGATAGATTACCATGCGGTTATGAAAGATCAGCTTGTCGCATCAATGAGATGAACCAAGTTCTCACAGTTTATTACGATGTGAAGTTCCACAGGTACTTTCTATAAAATATTCCATGTAGTACGTGTAGCGGAACACTAGTGTCGCATAATCGCTATGACCTAAAGGGATGCACGTGGTTACTACATCGATCAATAGTTCCTCGTTGAACAAACTTGGTTTCTGATGTTTCCGCAAATGGAGGGTTAAACTGTCTGACAAATTGTCGCCATGCGCTAGCCGGTGCCTAGTCCGCCAGGATGGTCCAGTTGGTTGTCTCACCTATTCGAGTTAATATATCGTAGCCTATACTCATGCAGCTTGCGTCGGCAGTTTCCACGTGTTACTCTGCATGAAAGGTGTATTCAAAGCGTAGGACTATTTGATCGCTGCTGCCCAAGGGGACGACATGGTTGTACAGCAGTATACCAGCAATTAGCTCTTGCAGTTCCGCCTTGAATTGTCCACCGAGAGTGGATGATTCGCTTATCAACCTACATTACGCCATATAATCATAGATGTCTACGTCAATCAAACGCGACCAAACGGTGCTCATTCCCAGCTTTTGTACTTCATTACGTACACACTGCTGTTGTGGAATATAGTTTCGGGTATATTACAACTACATTCATCAATTACCTCAATGCAAGGAAGCGGCGCACGAGTAAGCGTTGTCGTTTTATTTGTTCTTAAGACGTACCTTCCCCATATTACTTCTCCGTATTACTCTACAGTAACAATTCAGTACACATTATAAAATGTTTATATGAATAAGGGGCACTTGAATTCGCTGGAAGCTGAAATTGACGATTTACACTTATGTTTGCTTTCACTTCCGCCATCCTACGGAACTTGTAAAGCAATCGCTTTTTTACCTGTAACATATCATTGTTCATTGTACTGCATGCAGGTTGAAATCCCCTACCGACAGAAGGTGGCTGTAAGATGGTGCCAGTATGTTTTTCTGAAGTGGAAAGTAGTGGGTGGTATATAATGACCACTAAGCATATATTGCACTGCTTTAGATGTTGCTGTCACAATAAAGCGTCTAAACTTTAATCCTTAAGGTCGTCTACGCTGTCGATGAGTAGTTCGTGGCAATGGTAACAAATTACATAATTTCCCTTAGTTGGTCAGTGATCAAAAGTGCCATACCAAGTAGTGCGATCTCGGCGTCACTTATCGCGTCGTTCAGCCATGTGTCGGTTCCCATAATAAGGTTCCAAATCGTTGATGCTTGAGGGGATCAGAGCTCAGGCATTTTGTTAGGAAGGCCTTGTGCGTTTGTATACAAGCAATTGAGAGCAAAAGATCACAGCAGCGAATCTGAAGACACAATCGTTTCCCGTGAAGTTACTCCGATCCTTGCGGGGCCGAATGACAAGTGTCTATTTGGCTGTATTTCTGGTTTAAATAAATAAATAAATAAACTTTTATTCTCTACAAGGCGAGGCACACCTTTACAGGCATGATCATGCTTAGCTAACATAGTGTGATCAAAAATGTACAAAAAAGTACATGTTTGGCATAACAGTGTATGTAAGTGTATGAGTGTATATACGTATGTAATTTTGTATGAATGTAGCTTGTGTCTTAGAATATGCCGGAGCATTTTTGAATGTTTGTTATCCTCAGGAATGTGAGCATAAGCGATTGATATCTGTGGGTTGGATAGCACTTTCCGGATATCCACGGGCCAGTGACTTTATTTTGTGGCGAGTCACATCCGCCACGTCGCAGTGTTGTTAAACAGACATTTGTGGCTTTTTATAGGGAAAACGCTTGCCAGGCGAAAACCCACCACGTCCTGGAACACTGCCGCCGAACTATTTGCTGGAACGGGTTAAACCCGAACCACCCAGATGGCACCCCGAGGAGGTTGTTCGGCTAGCCAGCCAGGGACCTTTTCTGATTGTTTCATAGAACACCCCCTAATTAATCATTCATAGACGCATGATGGCTGTTTATCTGTTCCTTACTCTTCTGACGGTTAGGGCTTTGCACTGTCCTCCGGTTCGGAAATGTAGATAGTTGGGCTCGCAAAAGAATCTGGTTGGCTTTGTCTTCGCTGCTGCCATGTGTGGCCAGGCTTCGGCTGCCTTCAAATGTAGTTATGACGGCCGTTTGATGTGTAACTTGCACCAACTTCGGAGCATCCTTTCAACCATTTGTTTGGAGTAGAGCAGGACTTTCAGCCTCCTTAATCCACTTCCTTTATAGATGAACGATCTGGGTGACGTGGACGTTGCGTTGGCAATTGGGTCGTGGAGAGAGGGTGCTTAACAATTGTGGCGCCACACTTTCAAGTCATGAGCTTGCGCTTGCGACTCGCGGAAAGATTGGATCGCGGGGACACAATGGACAAAGATCGATCTTTTGTCGTTTTACCTGAGGTATTCTACCGGCTGTTGCTTTTTTCGCTGACGCTCAATCCAAGGGATGTCAAAGAATACATGAACATTGCATGACGAATCTCGGAAACGGTGGGATGACGACAATGCGGTCTCCGCTACGTCATTAGACTGCAGTGTCACCTGAAGTAGCCATCCATCATCAGAATGAATTCAGTCTGGTCGGCCGACGATGCGACCCAAACCTGCCTATTTAGCCAGGATTCCCATTGCTAAGAATATGGATTCCCTGTGTTGCAGGTCCTCCAGTAGTTTTGTTTTGATGGTGTTTTCCTTTGGCAAGTTAAAATATGTTATCTTTATCGAGCTCTGGGTTGGCCTAGTTTTTCAATTTTGGATAAGAGCATGCTCATTTCTCTGGCGGCGTGGTACGTGGCGTTCTCGAAGGTACTTTGGTAGTTGTGTCATTTCTTTCGCTCTTTGGGCTGTTTGCAGATATGGCCGCTAACTTAGCCTTGGGTTTTCAAGCATCAACAATTGATGCGTACATTTGCAGGCTTTCTGTACTCGTAAATAGACCCGAATGTAATGGAATCTCACGTGACACAGACACGTACAAGGAAAAAGCACTATCTACAACGTTGGGGTCGCCGGGGTTGGCATACTCAGGTAGCTTGTCTGTTTGCATGTTCTCGGGTTTGGGTTACCAACTCTACGCCGTTAACTATTGAAGGTTTTGGCTATTCCGCTCCAAGTTTGAGCATAACCGTAGGCAACGAGAAGCGAGTGTTGTTAGAGCTGGCTTCCATGTGGCCACTATACTAACCTTAGCACGCTGCGTCATCACTTTAAATTTGTCACATTTATATGTTAGGATTTCGATGCACCTTTGCAGGTGGCTGCTCATATGCTCTGTACGGTACCAAATGAAGTCTGGTGTGTCATGCCGTTCTTAAACTCGTTACACATAAGGCATGCACATGGCATGGAACTTCTTATTGCAGTTACATGTTATAACAATTCGACTACTCTTAGTGCACGATTTCGAAACGCAAAACCTTTGTTCCGGGGATACTTGGATTATCTACATCTTGTTCTCCCTGTTTTTGCGACGGACACCATGCAAGCATCAATCATATTGGTAAATTGCGATCACCGTTTCTTTGCCAGCGTCTAGCGCACTGGGCGCGTTGGGAAAGGCACAAGATGTCAGTTGACAGTGTCCAACGAGTTGGACCACAGTTAGGCAAAAGGTCGACGGAGGCCAACATGCGGTCCTTCAGTTGTAAGCAGTGGAAGCTTGACTATTGATTGAGCCGGGCTACGGCTTAGTGGAACGTTGAGTTTCGATGACCGCAGTAGAATCCACGATAGTTCAGTGAGTGTTGGAACCATGGCTGCAGAACCAGCTGCAGCTACCAAACGGAGTGTCGGATTCCCGTGGTAGAGAAATTGTTGAATAGCTCTAAAAGCACTCTGTCGAATAACAGAAAAAGAATGGTATGCAGTCGAAAAATATGTTTGCCGATAGCGTGCTATCTGAGAAAATCATGCTGAACTTGCAGTATCGGGTGTATCGATAGTGTGCGCTAGGCACTCCCATGGTGGTAGATCCACTGGATAGTGCTGCTAAAGCTGAGTCGCATAATTTTAAGCACAGTGATGTGCGTCGAAGCGTGGGGATAATAAATCCAAAAACAGAGGGGCGTCAAGTCGGTGTGATCACGTGTTAGGAGTAATCTGCGCATGCTCTGAAGTCAGTTGTAGTTATATAGATACATGCAAAGCTTTCGATCGGGTTTAACACTTTAGATTGCCTAACAGATTACAAATCTGTTGGTAACGGGGAAGCATTATTCACTTGGATTCCATCAAACCTTTCGGCCATGAAGCAGGTGGTACGAAAAGACAACCGTTTTTCACTCCTTAAAACAATCGCTGGTGGAGTAACACAAGGGTGTGTCCTTGGTCCCTTTCTGTTTGTTCTTTATGTTAATGCTATTTTTAACCGTATTACGCACGGCCTTGCTTTCTTGTTTGCAGGCGACGTAAAAGTAGTTAATTCTTACAGAAATACGGACGCACTGGAGGCTTTACAACACATTCAATCGATAGTTCAGCTCTTGAAACTCTGTGTTATTTGTGGAAAGTATCCGTCGCAACGAGACTGGACCTGAACGTGGTGCGACGGTTTACGTACCTCATTGACCCATTGAGCTATAATGGGTGGTGCCTGCAGACATCTTGAGTGATACTCCTACCAGGTTGGTCAATGGTGAGAGATCAGACAAACTCAGTCTCCTGGTCCTCCAGGTTGAGGATTTGTAATGGGTTGGCGTCCATTTCTGTAAAACTAAATCATTGCCACCTCCCCGCTGCCTTGCGCACAAGTTTTTGAGCCAAAGGCTTTGGATGAGGACCCTGATCGTCCTCCTGTCCAGGTCTGGGCGCCCTGGCATTATTCCAACCCACATACAACCATGACTTTTTCTTAAACATAAACTTCATCCTGCATCGGCCGTCACGCAGATTATCAAGGGTCTCCTTATCTGCTGCATACAGCATGTTGGATGAGCGAAAACATGCTACTGCTGGCGCCTCCCTTCTTTCTTTTCCACCTATTTCTGTTACTCCTATTCCGACCCCCATTATGAACCTACCTTCCATAATTCCCAGCTTAAATGAGAGCAACCCAAGTGCCACTGGAGTAGAACCATCTGCAGCTACCTTCTCGCGACACGCACAGGACAGCAATCGGTAGCAGTCCCTTTTAAGGCCACGCTGCCCCTTCTCCATGGCGATATTCCACGTTCGAACTCTTAGACAAGTTGGTCAATAGGCTGCACTCGCATGCACTTTGGACATACTGGGTATTGATGCGTGTTGTGTCCGAAACTAGGACTAATGTCCCCAATGGGGTTGTTGAATTAACTGCACCCGGCTTATCCTCTGGTTATTGGTTGCACGCATCCGGAGGCGCCGATGCAGCCCTCACGGTCCAAGCTGGTGTAGGTATCATTCTAAGCTCTAAGGCTGAGCCATCGTTGGTTGATTGGATTCCGGTGAACAGCCGTTTTTGTGCAGTCCGTTTGACGACATCAGCTAAGGTTGATGCACGAAGTAGTGCAAAACACTGTTTGGTGGTGGTTTCCGCTTATGCTCCCACCGACCGCAGTTCTAATGCTGTCAAGGACACACTCTATCACGAACGGAACGCACTATCACTCGGTGCTACTAGTGCTGATATTGTAGCACTTGCAGGGGGTATGAACGCACAAGTAGGGCATCTGACCTCTTCAGAAGCTCAGCTGGGTGGTAATTATGGGCTTAACTCCGAACGGACTGACAACCGTGAGCGTTTGCTGCAACTGTGTGCGGAGCACCAGTTGTTTATTAGTAGCACTGCTTTTAGACACAGTTGGCGCCGAAGTGCTACTTGGCGTCCTCCTATAGCTGGACAGCGATTGACCCAACTTGACCACATTACCATAAGTTACAGATGGTGTGGTTCCATCTTGGATTGCCGCTCATACTGGAGTACCTGTGTCGGCTCCGATGATGCCTTGGTACCCTGTCGTTTCTCCATGAACTTTACCGGGAGGCGCACCAAGCGTCCACTCCGATTGGCAACGGAGAAATTATCTCAGCCGTCGGTCAAGCAAGCCTATCAAGACGCACTGCATACCGAACTTCCGCTGTCTTGTCTTAATGACACTGAGCTTCAGTGGAATAGGATCTCGACCGCCACGCAAAATGCAGGAGCATCTGCTTGTGACACTATCCATCGTCACCATACCAGTTACTGGATATACGAGAGGTCGGTGAAGCTGTTGGAATCTAGAAAAATCCTTCCTGCTGGCTCTGAGCACTATGTGACCAGACGGGCTATTAGACGCGAACTAAAGCGGAGACTATGTGTTGACAAGGAAGCCTGACGGATCAGGCGGGCTCAAGAAATGGAGGAGGCAGGAGCAGTAGGCAATGACTGCAAGCTCTTGCAGCTGATCCGAACCACTGGACCCAGGAAAACAGGCGTCAGTGAGACAATCAGAGATTGCGCGGGTGCACTGCTACACAAAAAGAAGCGCCGTATGACTCGTTGGGCTGAGCACTTACAATATCAGTTCAGATGGCTCTCTGCTCCCGGACCTCTTCCTACTTAGGTGAAGCAGGACGAGGCATGGACGGTTAGTTTGGAGCCTCCGTCGGATGCCGAGGTACGAAACGCAATCACAGCCCTCAATCGTTTTCGTGCCGGTGGCCCGGATACCCTCATAACCGCACTATTTAAGTACGGAGTTGAGGTCTTCTGCAAGGCACTGACCACACTATTCCAGCGTAACTGGAAGCAAGAGAGTGTCCCGGCTAATTGAATCAAATCTGTTATAGTGTCAATGTATTGAAGAGCAGGCGCACAGACTGTTCTAACAACAGGGGTATTAGCCCAAAGCCAGTTACGACAAAATTACTGGCGTCGATTCTCCTTCTTCGCCTCACTGTGGAACGGGAATCTCGGATTAGGGAAGAGCAGGCAAGTTTGCTCCATAAGCGTGGCTGTATAGACCACATATTCAATCTGGGGCAGGTGCTAGAGCAGCGCCACGCATACCGCAGACCGACAGCAGCTGTGTTCCGAGATTTCAAGAATGCCTTCGATTCAGTTGATCGATGCATTCCGTTCGAACTACTTGCGCGGAAAGTGTTCCCACGAAATATGTGAACACACTACGTGCTCTATACTCGAAGACTACATACCGCGTCAGGGTCTACGGTGGCCTATCGGATAGCTTTCCGACCACAAGTGGCGTACGTCACGGTTGTCCGATTTCTCCATTTATCTTCAATTTCTTCGTGGATTCTATCATGGAGTGTTCCCTTGCGGAATTTTATGATGTAGGCTTTGAAGTGTTGCCTAGTGAAAGATTAGTTGATCTTGATTATGCGGACAATATCGTCTTGCTTTTCGACCATGTTGCGACGACACAATTAATCCTGAATAGCCTGTCTAATGGTCCCATTATTTGGTATGCGCTTTGCACCTTCAAAGTGCAAAGTGTTGCTGCAGGACCACCAGCCACCTGATGACCCCTTGACGCTTGCTAACGAGGAACTCGAGGTGGGTGATCAATTTACTAATCTTAGCAGCGGCATCAGCAACGATGGGAGTATAGAAACTGGCGTCAGCTCACGCAGTGTAAAGGCCAGAGCTGCCTTCGTGAACCTGCGGCAGCTTTGGTGACAGCAGGGAGTTCCCCTTCGTCTGAAAGGCCGTGTATACAAGGCCACAGTGAGGGCCGTTCTGCTTTATGGAAGTGAGACTTGGCCCCTTCGGTCTGAAGATCTGAGGCGCCTTCTAGTCTTTGATCATCGTTGTCTGCGAAGCATTGCTGGAGTCGGATGACACTAGTGTTACACAGGATGTTATCTACAATGTAGTGTGCAAGGTTGCGCGTAATAGACCGTTCTCCATAGGTAGGGATGGGCTTGCCGTTTGCTGGCTGCAGGCTGTATACCGAACATTGCTTCAAGTCCCCCGGCATGGAGGAACCAAACTGACTTGGGAACCAGTGTCTAGGAGAAATCGTATGCCAGATCTAGCGTCCCGCAAGTACAAGATGAGACGTGGCTCGCAAATATCAACTTGCGCCGTCTCCATTACGAGCTGACCTGTATCTTCCCCGAGAAGGCAAATCGACACGGCTTTATGCATTACTGAGCCCTGTTACGGAATATTCGATGATACCAGCAAATGCCAAATGAACGACAAACACTCCGAGTACTAAGTTCGTAGAAATTAGAAGTCACGATTAAACTACACACAATAATCTGCCCCAACGGGGAATCGAACCCCGAATACAAAGTGGATTAGATCGAGGACTGCGCCTTCGACTGACGATGGCAATGGAGGCCAGTTGTAAGGAGATCACGGCTTGAATGGGTGGGTCCTCAGATGCACGATGCGATACTGTTGAGATCTTTGGCGCTTGGATCTCTTATTTTGTCAGCCATAAGGACTAGTTTCAATTTGGTACCCTCATGAGCGTTAGCCAAATTCTGGTGTACATGAATAGCGTGCCGCTGCAAAAAGTCGATACTTAAAGATGGAATTCTCCGGTGGATTATCACCTACCAGAGATTGCATGGCACGCAATAGTTGTGTAGAATGGTGATCGCCTAATTGGTCCTCATTAACTAGACGTTCTAGTCTGTTGCGCTCACAGAGGCTAAGCTCGCGAACTAACAAGTCCCTTAGCTATTGGTACGTAAGGTTTGTCCGCAGGATATCATGTGTTAAGAGTAATAATTCTGGTGGGAGTCTGGAAATTACATGATGAAGCTTCGAGGCCGGAAGAAACCAAATCTAGGGTTATTGTTTCCAAACTGCTGGTACCCTGCTACTAGATACGATGTTAATTTTCCCTGGTTACTGGTCGGTCATATTCGCATGCATAAAAGTCATGAAAACGACGAAAATGGACACGACTGACCTAATGTTGAGGGCTGAGTCCGTAACATCAAGATCACATCGCATTCACTACTTTGTAAGAGCGCTGTTTAGGTGCTGGATTCAGAACTAGTGCCCGTCGTTCTTGCATGCCGTAAAGAAGTATAAGTCTGCATTCCTAGTGATAGTTTTTAATGCTCCCACAAATCAATAACAGAAGAATAGAAGGATATCTACGGAGGAAGACTTCGAGGTGCTGATAGGCGGGTTATTTCCAGGTATTAAAGACACGAATGACCGCTGGATATATCTGTCGTTCCTTCTCACTCCGTAAGTCCCGGCTGCCGTTGTACAAACTGACGTACTGCCAACTGTTTTATATCGCTGAATGGTTGCACAAACGTGCGAAAGTCGGACAAAGTGGCTATTAAATGAATTCACCGCCGCTTTAACAAAAGCATAGTTGGATACTCTACAAAGCTGACTTAGAGTGGGCGCTGTGTTTCCTTGGACTGCAACCCAGATGGTTGCAAAGAATGATATCAAACTTGTGTTTCCTATTCAGTATCATACATAACTGTGCTCGCACCGCAGAAGTAAATCTGCGTATGATGCAGAATAGCACAAATTCCATATGTACTGTGAGCTGTAAGGTCATAATTTCAAAGACAAGTGCACGAATAAGGACAAACTTCCTTCCCACTGCATACTCCAAGTTTCGGCAAAAATTACCCCAAAACATCAGGAAGTGTGGTACATTAAATGAGTTTAGCGTGTCTGTCAAGAAACATCTCAGTGTGAAAAACATCATATCCATGCTAGTACATCTCATCGTTGAGAATCAGGATACGAAAATGTTGTCAACATGATATCTGAGCAATGTGGTTGTTTATTGCAAATGGTCATGTCTTGTGAAAGCAAGTTACTTCGGTTTTACAGGATGGAGCAATTATACCGACAAGTTTTATCTCGAAAATTGTGGCAGAATCCCATGTTGGAAAAATGCTTAAATTCATCGTCGGGACCAAAGCCAAATTGGCGAGTGACGAAAGCCAATCTATAGATTTCTTCACATGAATGCGAGCGACCCCTTACCCAGCACTTCTCTTAAGCATACTCAAATATTCGCTTCTGTCGACACGGTGAGTGTTTGATATTTCTTTAAGCCTATCACATGGTTCAACAGTGATATAGTCTGCATAACTGCAAACTCCACATGTTGGATGACAATGTTTGTGAAGTCTAACCGTATACCTATACTTCTGACCCTTTGCGGGATCAGTCGCTCGCGTCACCGAGAAATAAAATAGTTATTTACGCACCTAGCGCTTAGGCTGTTGTGGACTATGTATTGTGCGGGCGAGTGGCTGATCGAATTCAGACCGACATGTCCAGAGTGAAATAGTCGTCCAAAGATTCCTCCTCATTGTACCAGGACTAACAAGATAACCATACCACTACTCGAAACCCCGAGAGAGAGACAGAAGAAGAAGAAGGCAATGGCCTTCAATGAAGCGATGTTAAGCTCGAACTATGGGTGAACACGGTCTGTACCGCCTGGTGTGTATAGCACATGTTTCTTTGTTGTCGGAATTGTGGCGCAGTTGTCAGTTACTAAGTGAACAAATGTGGATACCAGAGTGCGCTAATTACAACTGGGACACTGCAGCAGCATGACCACTACAAACATGGACCGTGTACCATTAACGTGCTGATGGCACGCAACACACATACTGAAACATTTCACGAGGAGACGAAGTTCAATGTCATCCATTTGGGTTTTGAAAATTATTCGACTGACTGCTGCTTTGCAATGTTTCGAATTATACTACTCGCGATCCAGTGTTGGGATAGATTGGCAGCTTTCATTACGAAGGATAAGTAGAGGTTAGAACCCGAAGCTCTTTGTCCGACGCAATTCGAATCTAGTGCTGAACACCTTAAGGTTCGGGACTTCGGTGTGGTCTGCCGGTGTGGTCTCGCAATAGTTGTAACCATTACATCTTTAATCTTTGCAAACGGTGCTAAAATGTGATTCATGATCAAGGGAATGGACAGACAGGAGATCCTCCAACGCGACCTTGATGTGGTCTCCAATTGCTCAGTGAGGAACACCCTATACTTAATTATGAACAAGTGTCGGACCCTTTTCATTCATCACCAGCACGCTTATATCTGCAACATTGAGGTGTATGATCTTGATGTGTTCGTACAGGAAATTCACAATTGTTCCAGATAACCTGAGTCCGTTTCAAAAGAGACAACTAGCAAGTTGGTTTCTTGCGGTAGGTACTCCGGATTTTGAATTCATCAAAATTCTCCCTACTACTCGACGCCTGTGTGCATCTTACATCGAATATGCTATTCAGGCTGACCAAACTTGATTAAAGCGTGGCCTACTAAAACTCGAGACCCTATAATACCAGGAAATCGAGAATATCAATATTTGGGCCACGCTCCGTACCTAGAACGACTGAAGAAACTCGGAGTCTTCGGTGGATGCTACCGGCGACTACTCGGTGACACCATAAAAATATACAAAGTGCTAAGCGATCGCAGAAACGTAAGCTGCCACCAAGTTGAAATTCAGCCAGAACACTGAGCTTAGAGGCAGTAGCCTGAAACTGACTAACATATACAACTTTCCAGATTGTCGACAAAAGTACCTCACTCTCCGGGTCTGCCAACCTTGGAACGCCCTTCCAAACGCACTTATCTGCGCCTCAACGTAGCTATTTTTAATTTGTGTTTATACTATAACAGCTCCATACGCTTTTTTATCTGAACGGATATTTTAAAATATATTCTGACTCACTAGCTTTTTCGAAACATGACCCACACCGATGGAGGTAAATTCGTGAATGCAAATGAGCTATTTACATAAAGGGTTAGACAGAAAACTTACTGCACTGTTTTATATGGTAATATCTTATTCCGACGAACTTATTCCTTATATGCCACTGTTCTACCGTTTTGGTTGCTCACAAGCATGGTCTTTACCTTCGCGCTTCTCTGCCTGACCAACTTACGGGACCTGTAAAAAACGTTTTTACCAGTAATCAACTATTGTTGCTTTAAGACTGTAGGGGTTGGCCGATTGTCTCAACAGCGAATGAACTTTCCTTAGCGTACGAGTAATTTTATGCCAAAGTGCAGTTATCCTTGAAAGAATCAACTCAAATAACACTTCGCTATGACGTATACTTAGTAACTCATTGTGCTGTGGAGAAGCGCTGCTACTTGGCTTCAAACTAAGTAAGTGTCACCATCTATCACGCAATGGATCAAAAGAATTTCAATTGATGAACTTTACCGGTTTCGAACTCGGCTGTCCCAAACTTCGTTGAGTCTTTCGGATTTACGCACATCATTAGATAGGACGTACATTTTCTGATCATAATCGGGTTTGTTCAAGATTACCACTCCTGAGCCATTGTATAGTTTTCTTACAAACAGGTCCTTAGCTCATAGTTCACGCAAGGCTTGGAAGGACTAGCTGTGAAAGCATATTTCCATTAAATGATACCGTTTTAACTTCCCGGGTGATAGCAGTTAGCCAGCTTGTGTGACAAACATTCCTACGAGATCTGTTTGCTTGAAGCCCACTAAACCGAGTGGAACAGTTTTCGAATTGCGTTCCTATAAACAATGTGTTCGAATACTAGGAGATCCCTTGCACCCAAGCCCACATGACAGTTCTTCCAATTACAATGCTGAAGATAGGTGGTGTTATAATCCAGTTAACCTACAAATTATGTAGCTCAACCTGGAATGTCGGCGAAACTTTTCTCCCTTCGAGTGTCACATCCTTGGAGCGCCTTCCAGAAAAATGTACTTAATGCAACCCCTTTATCCCTTTTCAGAAAACGCCTTGACGAAACTCCGTCACATTTACACTACGTAGTATAGCCCATGACCACCGGATGCTGGCACTAATGCATAACAGACACTGGACAGTGCCATAACCCTACTCGAGAATGAGTCACTCCAAACCCCTTGCACAAAATTTGATAAACGTTACTACTGTAGAAACTGAATTTCTGTATCCCGTGGACCCGAGATAGCTGCACACGAGTAAGCGTTGTCCTTGCTACTTTTTATTGATTTTTCGCATATTACATAATCGATAACCACTCTCCTTATTGCTTTGTGTGCGTACATTATAATTTCAAACCCTTTATACGGCAGCGCAGTTACATCTGTAAGCGCCCGAACTGACGATTCCATTATCCCTTAATCTAACTTTTCTCGCTCTAAGCACTCTACGGGACATGTCAACCACCTGAGTTTTTACCCGTTATAAATCATTGTTCATTTTCTCCATGGCTCAGTGGCTTAAGTTGCTGGCTAGTGGACATCCTCCTCTAGTGGTCATGGGTTCGATCCCCCAGTAGGGTACCGAGGGAATGAGCACCAATGACGAGCCCCAGTAGGGTGAAACACGTCTGGTGCTTTCCGGGCTAGGCTGTGCTATGTAGCTTGAGAACTACTGGGATGAATGCCTTAACACTTTACAACGAAAAGCTTTCTATTCAAAAGTAATATAAAAAATTACAATGCGGAAACTTGAACGTTCATCACACGATTACTGGGGCCACACTCATTTATTACTAATGAGTAAGAGGACCTTATAATTACAATGGTAAAGTTTTCTACTACTCGTCCGCTAGCGCATTTTATAGGCAAATAGTAGTTAAGTTTCGTTTTCTACAGTTAAGTGTGGTTTTGCAAAACTTACCAAAAGCAACCCGATAGCACAGAAACAAGACCTGGACCAACGGTAACAAGCGTGAATGAGTTAAAAGTATGATTAATTCCAATAATGTAAATTGAGCTTGTTCCGGTTGATCGGATACCACACATCTGAGGTTATTTCGTGAAGGCCTGATTTTGTTTTTCTCCGCAGTGAAACAACGATTCTGATGTATCTAGTACTGCATGCTAACTATGAGGTAGATGGGAGCAAGTGATACCGGCATTCTATTACATTTTAGCAGTTTTCAATTTTTACAAGTCACAGCTGGAGACCACAAGCCAGCTAGTGGCGCTATAACTTTCAACAATACTAACAAGCAAAACGCGATGGATACTGGCTGTTATAGGCCGATTGCTGGATTATCATAGATATGAGGATTTTCGACCATCGTCCAAACACAATGCAAGTAGCTAACAATCGATTTCATTTCGAAGTGGCTACCACAGAAGGGGAAATAAGACAACCCTCAATTCCAGTAGTCAGACGCACGTGGATGCCTTGGCATTACCTGCTGTCTTGGACACACAACAGTAGAGTGTATGCGATGTCATTTTCAATATGGAATATGTATAATCTTTAGTGCAGCCAATCGAATCAAAATGATGCGCCGTTCATGTCCGGTATGCTCATCAGATACACTGGGCCAACTACCAGGACATCACATAAGTTACCTGATTTCAGGCAGCACACAGAGCAGCGAGCCAACCGCATCCCCAGTTCACTTCTTGCGCTACGCCGTGTTGCCCAAACGGGATTACAAGTGTTCATTGAATTCAAACAAATATGGCACATGCAAGTAAGCTTCAGAAACTGTAAATGTGGTCGGTGCTTGGTTTCAGCTGAATGATGATAGAGTTCAGAGACCACAGACAGGTATACATTCTCATAGTTCGCATGGTATCTACCAATCATTGGACAAGCATCATAACTGTTTACAGCCGCGCGTTTCTTTCATATACTACTAAGGGTTGTTTGGACTTATTCTGTTGTCAGAAAACAGTAGTAGACTTATAAAGCTTTTGTGACAAGATACGATGAAAAACCAACCTCAATTTTGCAGCTACCTCATATATGTCGACGACCTCCGCTGTGCGGTCAAATAGCTAGCGTGCTATACTAGTTTCTTGGTTTTCCTTGCTTCAGCTTCATCTAGCACGGCCATCATACAATCAGATGATGTGGATAAACTTCTTGTATTCAGTGATCACATTACTGCAAAAAGGTTCCCTATGGATCGTGACTCCTGTAACCCAAGCCGCCGTAGGACTTCTCGTACTCAGATTGATGCGCGTAACTGTTGTTTTTTTAACGGCACTCACTACTACAAAACTGCATTAGACAAAGGATTCTCCGCGCTATCCGGTACTTTAAAGTTACCCATAGAGTGTCATTTTTAAGGAAAATGATACTTAATTTGTGGCGTTTGAATACATTCGTCCATCGATGACACACAGTCATTGATATTCGTCCACATCAAGGCATGTTAAACTGTTTCCTAGTACACAACCAAGCTGAGTGGGCGTTTGGGTCATATGTTTGTGATACTCTCCTACAAAACCGAGGACGAGCGCGCGACTTTGACAACAAATTTATGGGTCACTTGTCCTCCGTCTCATGTGACTGGACAGGAGTGATGTTCGGATGCAACCACAGCCGTCATCGGCCACCATTCCACTTAGTATTTAATGTGGAGGATCTAAATACGCCTCAATAATCAGAATAGAACTGACCAGCTCTAACTGTGCCATTGCATCCCACCCAGGGTGTGGTAGCGTAAATCAACTAGATTCAACGTATAACAATGACTGCTACGTTGTAGTTTTCCGGGTAAGCAGAGCCATTCCAATAGTCAATTGCGAAGTTATGCTCATAAGAAGTGCAAAAAATTAGCTTAAAAATTCGAGTAAACGGGATTTTTCAGTGCTTTACCACTAGAGCCGAAGAAACTCGATGATGTCACCAAGCAACTCCATCTGAGGTCCGTATAAGCGCCAAAGAGTAAAGTCAGTTTTGCCAACCGCCCCACCGTATATGCGCTATTTATTCTGGCACAAAAATAGTCGAGAAAGTTATATTCGACGCGATTGATATTGCCCCACTCATGGAAACGATACCTAACGCTTCAGATTTGGAACCTGCAGTTGAGTCACGTGCAATCCATTACAGAGAATAACCTATAATGCACACATCAGTCACCTCGATAGCCACACCAGGAACGTAAAAGGTAGGTTTATTTTCTGTACCGAGCAAACACCTGGCGACGCAGCTTTCGCAATTATCTCCAATGGCGCCTCCCAAACAGTGAAACTCTCCAGCAACAACTATCAATTTGACTTTTGATAGACAGAAGTACGTTGCGCTAACTCTTGCGTGCATTAACGTTCCCATGTCACAATTTGGTAGAGTAAATGGTGTTATTAAATGTTTGCGACCAGCTGAACGCCACCTGAGCTGTGATTGTTATTATGGCTGAGCTCATTATGCTGAGATGCGTGGTACGTCACTCAAAGTCAGTGAACTATGCTTAATTTCGCATACTTCGAGTAGTTCTGAACTCAGTAAATGAGACGAAAGCTGTCCTACAGTTGGCAGCTCGTCTTCGCAACTCACCGAGCAGGATGCGCATATTACCTGCTCTTCCTTGGAAAGCTCTCCCACGGGAAGTGGATCACCAAGGTGGACATCCTAAAAGTGATAGCTTTCGGATTCTCACGAGCACAAAACGCAAACACATGGCCGAATGTTTTGATGCTACATCCGCGAAGCGCTCTCTCTCTGGACAACCTCATGGGTAAATGGTTGGTAAGAATTGCCTCATCACCAAACTACAAGAACTGCGCTCCAAGCTTAACGAATGTAGTTGTACATTCCGAAAGAACGGTAAAAGTCGTACTGGATAACTGGTTGATGTTTCACCCCAGATTGCCAACCGAGATCCGGCTAGAGATAGCGGGCGAACGGCCACGATTAGATCGCAATTCGACGGAACTTTAAACCTCAGTAAATCTTTGTCTCCACAGTCCTTCGAGATACTGACAGAACAGCACACATGGTATACCATAGGACAGTGCGAAGCGCCAGCGAACATCTTGATCTGGAATAACCTGTGAGGCCATGCAGCCCGATCGAAAATCATAAAAGACCTAAAATCGACCAAAAAACGAATAGTGGCTGAATACCTAACGGTTGGTTTAAAGCCACACAAAACATTCCTACAATCTCGAGCATTATCCTTTTTGTACAGTAACGCCCAACAACATCATAGTACATTGGCCGAACTCAAACAGCGTTACGCTTCACAACCGCGGAAACACATCACGTTTACTGAGACTTAGTTAGCACTTGCGATAATTGATGCTGAGACCACTTTAACTGGTATGTCACTGCTCCGAGAATAATGGAACTGAAACTGGTGGTAGTGGTGTAATTCTACACTGCGAAGCTAACCTCAGCTGTGACGTTATTGACCATCCATAACTGCGCACCACTAATTTAATTTGGTGTCGGCAATGGTTGCGAAACAACGGCAAGTGTCTTGTGGCAGTATTTTATCGTCCATCAAACTTTATGTCAGAAATGGACTCCAGACTGAACGACCCACTGCAGGTTGCTTTTAACAACTCATGTAGTCTAATTCTCATCGGTACAGAGCTTAGTATGTACTAACTAGAAATAGTGACAAATGATAGCGCGCAAATTAAAGCTTGTTTACAAGAGCCAACTTCCAGCTATACTTAGTACCACTGCTTAACCTCTTCTACCCGATTTCGAACACCTAACAAGCCGTCGATACTTGGTCTTGTGCTCACCAACGAAAAACTCATTGTCGGCAGAATAGTTACATGCAAACCGTTAGTTCTCATTGACTAAGTTACTAGGTTGTTTGTATTTGTATGTTTTGCGGAGTATCCTGGAGAACAGGATGACGAAATTTATACGGTCACACGCTACAACGTGTAATCCCCATGTGTTAAGGAAACATTTTGGTATTCCTTAACCAAATACCCCCAGACGTAGCCTGTAAAGCGATCACAAAACCATTAACAGCCTGGTAGCGCACGCATTGCAATAAAAATCCTTACGTTGTCAAATCAAAAGCAGGTCGTTTCTGAGAAGCAGAACACCTAAAAGTGTGTCTTTGAGGGGTGGTATTAAGAGAGCACAAAGACTTCGGTATGCCGAAACATGGCCTGCATATATGGTATGGCGTAAGTTCTGTGTGAATTGGATCCCGGAGGACAAGGTGACGCATGAACAGAAGTTAATGAAGAGATTCTACATGAACCGATAATGCTTCTACAGGCACACTAATGGTCTTCGTAAGTTGCAGCGTGGAATCCCAGCACTGGTCACAGTCGACGGGGCACGCAGTCAGCACTGGAAGCATCTAATATCTTACAGTGCTTTTAATCACATGCTTTCTCGTAGGTAATAAGCTCGTTTCTATTACTCAGCTCAGGTATAGTAAACAGCACTTTTACTGCAGAATCTGTGTTGAAGGAGTTGTTAACGCTGTGTACCCACAGCCCAACTAGAACTAAGAACATTCCGCCAAAGTCTTTGCAGGTGGCAGCTAGTGATCTATCAGAACTACTGGCCGTTTTCTATCAGCGCTCTCTGGAGGGTAACCAAATTCTACCGGTATGGAAGCGAGGCTTCACCACTCCTATTTATCGGAGAGCTAGCCGCACTGACTTTACCAATTGCCGTCGAACAACTCTACTTCCTGTGCTCTCCAAATTTATGGAATTAATCCTTGCAGATACGTTATTGCAATATCTGGAAGACCACAACTTGATATCCCTGGAGCCACACGGCTTCCTTCAATAGCCTTCATGTATTACTAACCTATTACTTGCACGCAACAGCTGGACTGAAGCAGTTGATGATGGAGCAGAAGTTGATGTCACCTACCTGGAATTCTCAAAAGCATTTGAGTGCTCAGACCATCAGATTCTCTTGTACAAGCTGCGGAACTATGGCAATGACGATCCAATCCTGAGTTAGTTCTGTCTATCAGCACAAAACGTGTACGGCAAAGGCGTTTCGTCTTAAAAAGCATGTTGAAGCAGTAGAAGCCGCAATCTACTTTCCCTAATAAACCTCACAGGTAAGTGTAAAACTTTTTAAGTATGAAATTGAACTCAACTTTAATGGAAGTTCCGTCACGTGGTCTAAACTTTTGCGCCCCCAGACACAAAGACGATCAGCTCCACTATGAGTTACAGTTTGGAAACCTGTTTGGCCAAACAAAAAGATTAGTAGCAAAGTCAAATGAAGACCTGGAGCGCTTTAAGTATTCTCTGGTGAACACTTGCTACCAGTATCGCATCTGCCATGTCCAAAATCACGGTTCACTGAAACGCAAGCATCTTGACGCGCTGAAGCATCTAAGACACAATGATAAAATCTTCCTGTTTAGACCGGGCAAGGGGACCGAGGTAGTTCTAGTTACCAAAGAAGACTAAATAAACAAGCTCGAAAGAGTTCTGAGTGATAAAGTAAATATTTCCCAGACGATTGGAGAAAATGATCAAACAGAGAGGATGAGAAATTAGATTATTAAGGGCTTGTAAGAGCTTCGGAATAGTGGACATATATCAAATGCTCTTTATGATAGCCATAAGTCTAGGGGCACGAATGTCACGAGGCTTTGTGGGTTACTAAAAATTCCTAAGACAGAGGTCACGCTCCGTTCACTCTTATCAATGACTAACTTATCCTACCAGGCCGTCGCCCATTGGCTTGTGGAAATCCCACAGCCAGTAAGACAGCGACATACACACTACAGCCTTCGTGGCACTTATCATTTCATCGAAATTAGCAAAGAGCGCAACATCGGTAAGGAAGTAATGTTTACCTTCGATGCTGTATCGCTTTTCAGCAACGTGCCACTTTTAGAGACAATCGGTTAGCTTTACTCCTATATAGAAGAAACTAAAAAAATGTGCATACCGTTGCGTTATTTGAAAAGCCTCCACTTGAGTTGCACTTTTAACCTACCGTTCCTATTCACGGGCATTTACTATCGACAAAAGGATTGTGTAGCTATGGGATCGCCATTGTGTCCGTTATTGGCTGATGTCTTCATGGCCAAATGAGAGAATACAAAGCTATATACAGAGATCACGGCCTTTGAATGTTGCCATAGCTATATCGGCGACATATTTGTTTTGGCCGATCAGTCTGTTGACCTTGACGTTTTAATTGGGCGCACGCAGCATTGCAATGTACTTACGAGAAAGAATTAAAAGATCAATTAACGTTTCTTGATTTTCTGTTAATTACAAGGCCAAACGGCTAACTCGAACGGTTGGCCTACAGGAAGGAAACCTGAAGCGGCCAGTACACGACCTTCCACAGATTCGTTCCATTGAGATATAAGTGAAACCTAATTCGCTGTCTAACCACAAGAGCCAGCAGGATCTGTTCTGAAGGCACATTGGATCATGCGTTGGCGTTCCTTCAAAATGTGCTGCGCGATAACGTATATTCTGACCGTTTCATTCTTAACAACATGCAAGACAAACCCGACCTGTTGTCAATTCAAACGGTAGAGAAGAAAGAACTTTTCATACGACTATGTTTTAAGAGGCTACAGCTGTTGAGTAGGTAACTATACCACTTGATGTCTAGTTCTTTTTCGGGCACGTGGACGACTATCTGATTTGGAAACTGGCTGCGATGGACCTCATATAACTATACCATTTCCCGGCCAAGTTGTCCTCTTGGGCAACAGAAATAATCTGAGGGGGCATTCAACATGAGTCTACTCAATTAATTTGTTCATTGCGTACGCCAGTCACTTGTGCAGGTGTGTAGGTGTGCGTGTATAGCCAGTCGCCTTCAGCCAATTGGACCTCAGAGGCACTAAGTCGTAGGGGTGCAGGTGGGAAGCTTCAGCTCCTACGCATGGAACAAATTAATTGAGTAGACTCATGTTGAATGTCTACTCAGAATATTTCTGTTGCCCAAGAGGACAACTTGGCCGGGAAATGGTGTAGAAGCCAAGCTTAGGTGTACCTTCTCAACGGAGCCACTCATTCGTATTCCCAACAAAGACAAGTTTCTGATGCTGACCGCTTCTCTGGTCATTTATCAATTTGAGTGCACCTGTCGCGCCACTTACCTCGGTCGAACGACGCGGTAACTGTCCAAGCGCATCAAGCAACACCTAGCACGCTAGTTGCGTTGAGGCGGTACCGGGGTTATAACTAACTCCGTTATGAATCATCTTGTTGCTAGTGGGATGAGGTTGACCCAATCCGTGCATTTTGAATACTATCCAGGGTCCCTCTACTCCAGTCGAAAGGCTCGCGTCTCCGCACCCTTGCTACTGCCGAGGAGAGCAGTATTCGGTTATATCAACAGCTTTTGTGTTCACAAAAGTAGGTGATCGAAGGTGTTAAGCTACCTTGGCCAAAAAGATGGATCATTCTGAGGGCAACTGTAATCGTTCAACTACACCTTTGTCCTAGTTCCGTTTCGCACTAGTTTATTCCCTTGGTCGGCACGTGATTGCATCTCCTTTGAACTGATCGATTGCGCTTTTATTTTCATTGCTATTTTGCTCATATGACTATACGGGTCTGAGGATGAATCATAGAAGACAACTGTTTAACTTCGGCCTTTTGTTCTTGAGAAACAATTTTCCACATGGACATCGGTTGATGGTGAGAGTCTAGCCATCTCCGCCCGCTGCATTTGATGTGAAGTGTGGTGTTCAACAAGGCTCAGTGTTAGGGCCTCGTCTCTTCTTGGTATTCAGAAACGATCTAGCGTTATCAATGGCTTCTGATTTCCTAATTTTGCATGTAAAATCAAGGTATAACGTGCGATCATAGCATCGGACGACTACGAAGGGCTGCAGCGCAATCTTAGCAGGATTTTAACTGGTAGGTACAGAATTCCTATCGTCCAATGTAGACGAATGTTGTATTGTTCAGCTACGCCATAGGCATGACTGTACATATTGACTTGGGGCCCACCAATTGCGGACCAGTTCCCAAGAGCTCGACCTTGGTGTGCTAGTACAGTGACCATGATTGTTCAAATCAGTCTGAAATAGCCGCGAGGAGAGGCAACCAGCAGGTCGGCCTGCCGTGGAGGACATTAGCGAGATTTGACCCATCAATCTTCCAGAATATGCACATTTGATACGCGCGTTCTCAGGT
>OX104059.1:4744138-4787656 GCA_944474145.2 Dicrocoelium dendriticum
TCTGGTGCGTGAAATGACGGTGCTGAGCGGTTCATTCCCTTTTCTTAGGCCGTAAACAAGGCGTCGAACACGCTCGTTACTCACGCGGTGTTCCCACCAGATGTGAGCCAAACTGCGAAGGCACCGATGGTCAAAGTGACTAGCCTCTTTGTGTCCGCTGATCTTAGGGGTCAGGTTTCGCAACCATACAGTAAGATCGAATGTACCGCTGCATTTTGCATTTTAGCCTTCAGGGCGAGAGTAATGTCGCACCGCGGCCATAGGTAACGAAGGTTAACAAAAGCACTTCCAGCTTTTGCTGTACGGTTGGCGATCTCGTCTTCGATCCCAAAGGCGCTGAGACAACTTCCCAAGTAGTTGAATTTCCGAACGACTTCTAGCTGATCCACACCAACAGTCAGCGCAGGAGGCGATCCCTGCCAATCTTGGAGGAACGCTTTGCATTGCGATGGTGCAAAGCAAAGCCCGAAGCGGCTGACAGCCAGTGCTAATCTGTTCAGCGCCGGTTGGCGCATCTGGGACTGTCACAGATGAGGGCAATGTCGTCCGCATACTCCAAGTCAAGAATTCGTTCTCTTGCGAGTTGCTCCACACATTCCAAGTCATGTCCTGTAAATGCAATCTCTATGACTTTGTCAATAGCGAAGTTGAAGTGGAAAGATGACAACGGGCATCCTTGTCTCACACCACTGGAGACATCAATGGGTGGCGATAGCTTGCCATAAGCCCTCACTCTGCCCGAGCTACGCGCGTACAACGCTCGGATAATATTTACATATTTCTTGGGTACACCTTTCCTGAGTAGACAATTCCAAAGGGCACATCGATCAACCTAATTGAAGGTCCCTTTGATGTTGAGGAACACGACCACTGTGGGCCGCCAATATGTGTGACGGTGCTCCAACAACTGACGCAAGGTGTAGATGTGGTCAGTGCAGCCAAGACCGCAACGAAATCCGGCTTCCTCTTCATGAATCTGGCTTTCACGAGAGCCAGTCAGTCTGTGAAGGATTACAGAGACGAGTAATTTGGAGGCGATGTACATCAGACTGATATCTGTCTAATTGCCGCATTCCGAACGCGAGCCTCCTTTAAAGATGGGAACAATAACGGACCGACTCTAATCGGTTTGGACAGGCTGCTGCTCCCATAGTTTCACTAGTAATTCATGTAAAGCGTCAACAAGATTAGGGCCTCTGAATTTGAAGAGGACTGGATGAAGGTCATCTGGTCCCGCGGCTTTGTTAAACTTCAACCGTCCGATCTCACGTTTGACTTCTGAGCGAGAGAGTGGATCCAAAGAGACAGCCCACGGAGCAGGGCGATTAGTGGCCGGCGAAGAATCGAACAATTCTGGCCGATTAAATTGCTTTTCAAAATGCTCAGCCCAACGCTCCAAATTGTGGATAGGCTGTCAACTCTCGTCACGTATTGTTTCACTAACACCAGGTCGCCTGCTGCCGGTTTCCCGTATCAGACTGAATAACGCAAGATGGTTACGAAGGGCAGCGGCCACTTCCATCTCTGACGCACGATTAAACCACCAAGATTCGCGGTCTCTCTTCAGGCTAGCACGGTGTCGTGCCCGGTGCTCTTTGCGAGTTTCATGGTGTTCGCTTCCATGCGTGATATGCCGGTGAGCATCGGTAAGTTCCAGAGACTGCGAAGAGACCCAATATCCATGTTGGCTATTAGACTTACCACATGAGGATTTGCCTGCTGCTAGTAATTTCTGGTGAACATGCGACCAGTGACCATCAAATGTCTCCAGTGAGCGCTTACTCAACTCGCATGTCAGCGTACTTCGATACGCATTCAGAATATCTGGTTTGTCAGTTGACTGGTGTCAATGCGCTCACAGCGTCGTCGTGGGCGTCCGCCAAAACGCGTCCGCCGATCACCACATACAAGTGCATGATCGGTGTCCACACATGTGCTCCAAATCTAGCGACAGTTCTGGATAAAGCCTCTCCAGCGGTAACTAATAGCAATGTGATGGATGTGCGTCCATAGCTGGTTCGAGGATGGTGGGCGCCAAGTCACCCTCTGGCGCGTGCTGTGTCGGAAGTTAGTGCTCGCAAGAAACAAGCGAGCATCTTCACACAAATGAAGTAACAGCTCACCGTTATCATTACGGATGCCTACACCGTGCTGACCGCCCAGATGCAATTCATCAGTGGACAAGTTTCCAACTTGCGCGTTCAAATCCCCAGCCAGCACAACAGTGTCCGTGCTTCTTCTGTGGCGAAGCAGCTGGGTCAGTTGGCGGTAGAAGTCGTTCTTCACCGAAGCAGCGCTACAGTTTGTGGGTGCGTAGATAGCGTTGATGAATAGACACCTATCAGTCCAGCGCGACTTCGAAGCTTTGAACGAGCCAGCCAATCGGACCGCACACATCGGGTTATTGATTGGAATCCGATCAACCAGAACAACTTCAACCCGAGGACTCAGGACAATGCCAATACCAGCTTGGCTGATGCTCGAAGCTGCATCGTCACCGGATAGGCGCAATGAGAAAACACTGCTTGCGTCACGTGAAGCGGATCGCAGACTGAGCACAGAGCTCGAGCCTTGCAGGCGGGTCTCCGATAAGCAGCAAATATCGGTCGAGAGGGTCTCCAATGTTCGGGCAAGTGCTGCCTGTTGACCGTTCTGTAGGAATGTGTGTACATTGAGGCATGCCAATCTGAAGGGTGATCGAGGGCTCCAAATGGAAGCCGATGAACTGGAATGGACCCCTTCATTGGACATGGGCTAGTCGGCAGCAGAGATGTGACGCACCGCGTTCACACGTGAGTGGAAATTAGAAGATAAATGCCTAGCAAAGCAAGGTGAGGGAGGGCCAAGAATTGGGGGGTTGAAAACTGGGGGATAAAAGTGAAGTTGAAACGGGACGGTAAGAGTGAAAAAGCGTAAGAGGGGGAATAAGAAGACAGGAAGGCTTGAGCAGTAGCATCCAAACCCCTATCCACCCTGCTCGATGCAGCAGACAGGGCACCGTTGATGATCCTCTGCGGTGGCCAGGGCATCAATAAATTGTTTGAAGATACATTGTACTGCGTGAGCAGGCTACTGTCAGGTTGCCCAAGCCTAGACAGGAGAACGATTAGGGTTTTCAACCAAAGCCTTTGGTTCAAAAACCTGACCGCAAGGCGACGGGTTTGGCGTTGGGCTAAAAGGAGTCCGTTTTAAGGAATAAGGAGCCACCGTCATTCCAACCCCCAACCTGGAAGACCAGGAGGCTGAGTTTGTCTGGCCTCTAACCATTGACCAATCTGGTATGAGTGGCTCTGAAGGTGCAAAAATGCACCACCCAGCATAGCTCAATAGATCGCTGAGACACACAAACCATCGCACCACGGTAAGGTCCAGCCTCATTGCGATGGAATCTGAACTCAGGACTAATGCTTACTGGGTCTGAGCTGCGGGTCTGATTGGATCGTTAGCGGCGTAAGCACGCAAGATGTGACCGTCTGAAGCTAGGATTTTCAGAGTGCTACTGTGTGAGTGTGTGTCCCCTATACGTGCAACCGACTCAGAAGAATTTGCTGTGCAAATAATGTGTGTGTGAATTTAGCGCCTACAGGGTGATTTAGTAATCAGGTCCGAAGCTAGGAGCGGCTGCACTCAGTTACTGACTTAACTTGGCACGCTGCATTGATAGATGTCCATTGGTGCAAATTGCTTTGTTGGCAGGAGTGAAATGGGCACGGAGGTGCGACATGTGTGTCTACTATCGCACGGTTCACCCAGCCGTTCGGTTGTGAGAAGTAAACATTAGCAAACACCGCAGGCGCAAGCGACCTGTCAAGTCCCGACTGCAGGGAAAGGCCAACGAAGCGCAGGTCGTTCGGCTGTGAGAACTGTACATGAGCCAGACACCACAGCCGAACAGAACATTTCAGGATTCCATCGATCGGTAGTCGGCCTTCTCGCAGGCAAAAAAGCCAGAAAAGGTTCCCTGCAAAGGGATTAGTGGGTCGCGGTGCGGTGAGAAAAACAGTCAGACCGTATGTGAGGATCTGTCGATGGGCGCTGTATTTCTATCGCCATAAAAACTGTTATCACTTCTTGACTGGCTTCCAAGACACCCGTGAGCTTTAAACAGGCTGCATTCGCTGCTAAAGAGAATCATGCTGCCGATGGGCACAATGTAAGGTTACAATGTTGTTTGCTTTACCGTTTCAATCGCGTGTGTGTTACAGCAGAAAATTCATCCTTCATGGGAGCATCAAAGCAAAGGCGTGAATTCACTTGTCGTAAAAACGCTATTGAGTTTCATCTAGCCCGACGCACCGGTGGCACAAGGAAACAGCACAGAAATTTAGTAATGAAAGCAAATATTGCCCTCATAACTAGACAATCCCTGGTTGTACAAATTGCTAAGGACAACTAAGGTGTTTATCGTACAAAATGAAGAATACATATTCAGGCATTCCTTTACTTGTATATACATGAAATGTGTGAAATGTCAATAACTATCTACAAGTTATAATATTGCAACACCAAACAAAGTGGACGACCACGCACCGCCAATTTTCACTGAGCATTGAACTGGTGGAGGATATCCAGGCGCATTTAGCTCATTCTTCTCCACCTACGTGACACTTCACACGAACGCTATACTTACAGTAAGGCTCCATCTGAACTGCTATTGCTCTCCGCAATACCCGTCACTCAACACATTCTATTCAACCGTGCTCAATTCTGGGAGCTGATGACATCCCCCATCCGCCATGAAACTGAGGGGGCCTGATATGTTACTGCTCCTTTTTTATACGTTTGCTGTTTCACTGGGATCCACTTACTTTGCAGATAAATGGAAGACTTCCTTCATCATCCCTCGCCACAAGGGCTCCGCAAAACAGGAGATTGACAATAACAGGCCAAGCTAAAACATCCCTATAATAGCCGGATTATTCATGAAATTGATAAAATAGTGTGAGGAAGTTCACCAACTTACTGGAGCTGATGAACAGGTGCTAAAATGGTTTCCTCAACTAACGATCGTACACATTCTGGTAGCTCCATTACGTGAACTACATACTGGACTCCATTGACTCAAACTGTGCCATATTAATCCAATATTTGCACGTGCAGACAACATTCGATCGGGTGCCTCACAAACGGTTACCGATTCAGCTAAATCTATTTGAAGTTCGCAACACATTCGTGGGTTGGCTATCATCATACATGAACGGTCCCGCTAAGATAGTCGCCTTAGGCGACTTCTGCTCTTCCGCGCGTCCATTCACCGGCGGGGTTAAACAAGGATATGCGCCCGGTACATTAATTTCTCTTTCTTGTGTCAATGGTAGCAGTTCGGTTAACAAACATGGCGTGCCGTATATATTTTTGATGGTTTAACATTTGTCCACAAGTGCCGACGAGTTGAGATTTCGAATGTACTACCACTCATTCAAGAATACATTTATTCGCTTGAGACTTGCCGCGACAATTGGATGATGACCTTCTAAGCGCAAGAGTCAAGTGTTATATGTCCCGGTCGCTTGACACTCGAAGTATCTATCACACGTAACAGCGAACTCATCTGTGTTCAGCGGTCTGTCCGTGACCTCGGAATCAGAAATTCTTGTACGTTTATGTTCTTAGAACAGATTGCGTACCAGATAACCGGAATCAAACAATCCTTCGCCAACATACAAAATGTATACAATCACAGCTGTAGTTGAACTATTAAATAAATAAGTAAATAAATAAACGTTTTATTCCTCAGCAGTGCGAGGCAAAGACCAATTGGGTGGTCTTATCAACATGTACAACGTGATCGCACAATATAGTTAATTATTCTTCTTTTAATCACTGGTTCCCATATGAGTTTTTGAATCGATTAGCAGTTTGGAAAAAGTAGAGAGATAAAGAAACTGGGAACAATAATAAATGTAGATTTCACGGAAAGTTCAAGTAAAGTAATACGTTCATCCATGGAACTGTCCCCAGGGGACTTGCTTCCATGCATGGTAGTTTCACGATAGGCTTCACCCGCACTTCCATGCTCCAATTGGCTCTGTGCCTGTGTGGCAAGATAGTAAATAGGCTATCAGAACTAGGTATCAAATGTCTTTTTTTATTTATTTGTTTAGGGCTGTTTTGTGCATACATTATAGGCGATGAAGACTTAGCCCTTTCTGTCATGTGGATCAAGCAAGTATGGCACTTTTGTTTTGAGCCAGCGAGTCAGTAGTAATATGATTTGCATGGGTATACGTTTTATTTTTGAAGCTGTAATCCGTCACCACAAAAGATCAGCCTAGATATGACCAACGGTGAAACAAAGAAGATAAATTCTGAGGAATTATAAAACATACTGATGAATACAAAAGCTTGCCGATACGTCAGTCACAATTTGATGGAAAATCTTGGTGAGTGACGACGATGGTACAGAGACATCAGCTTGAAAGACGTAGTGCATCTACGAACCAGTACGTCAAAGGAGAAAACAGAATTGGTTAGACGGATTGATAGGAGTAAGTTCGCTCTCAAATATATACTCAAGAGTGCAACTATATGTAGGTAATCTTATATTATTGAAGCGAATAGAGGACATGGTGATTTTCATATGTATCCAGGACCTTTCTCATACAAATCATCTAGTCACCGTTTGGCTTAGTGTTGACCAGCTATTTGCAACAGTCAGGTGAATAATAATCTTGCATTTGAATTGAGGATAGGTAGTGCAGTTTCTAACACACGATGGAAGTTTGTTCCATATTAACGCACATTTTACGGAGAAAATATTTGAGCGGAGCTTTGTGCGAGACTTTTGTATTTGCAGTGTGCGCTCGCTGTTTCTTGGTTCATAGCGCATACGAGTCTGAAACTCGAGTTGTGGCTGAGCACTAAAGCTTAACCGGAATAAGCAAGTGCGCGAAGAATATTCTTTCGATAATTCTCATCAGGCGAGTACAGTTATGAAGCAAAACGTTTGGAGAGAATAAAGCCCGTAGAGGCCTGTACAGAGAGCTGTCAACTCATTAACTGGGCAATATGAAAACTAATTCAATGATTTGATCAATCGGGTTGTCGCATTAGGAAGCAGGTGATAAAGAAAGGTCAAGTTCAAGGCCAAGGCAATTTCAGAGCTTGTAGCAGTGTGCGCTGTTTGCACAGCTCTGGTTTTAGCAGAGCTGCGCAAACAGCGCACATTGCTACAAGCTCTGAAATTGCCTTGGCCTTGAACTTGACCTTTCTTTATCACCTGCTTCCTAATGCGACAACCCGATTGATCAAATCATTGAATTATTTTTCATATTGCCCAGTTAATGAGTTGATTGCTCTCTGTATAGGCCTCTACGGGCTTTATTATCTCCAAACGGTTTGCTTCATAATTGTACTCGCCTGATGAGAATTATCGAAAGAATATTCTTCGCGCACTTGCTTACTTCTGACTCAAATGGGGATTATCTATGAATTAACCGGAATAGTAAGCGGTATAGAAGGCACAGATTATGTTTGAGTCTGCGTAGCCCTAGCGGCTTCAGATTTAGCGGCTCACGACGCTCGCGGCATGTCATATTATTAGGCATGTTCAGAAACTATTTTGTGAATGATCGTTAAATGTATTCTAGTGCTATAATATCCACTTTACACAGATTACTTTGCACTATCGTACAGTACTCAAGCTTCGGCCTAACACATATTTTAAAGGCTTGAAGCCTGGAATCCCTCAAAAAAGAGAGTTCGACTTATATAGGCGATCACTTTTCTGCCAGAAGCCTGCAAGTATACAACATGCTCTAAAAAATTAAAAGAGGCAGAATATCTTAGACCAAGGTCTCGGACTACGTCACACACAGGAATAGGAGTATCGTTTAATGTAAGGATGTTCTGAGAGGGGCCCCCACCGTGGAACAATAGATTACTCATGTCAGTGGCAAAGTGCGACATCCAGGAGTTACTCCAGTGCTCCATTGCGGACAAGTCAGACTGAATACAGGCTAAATTAGGACTACATTGCCCAGGGGCGGAACAATACACAATTTTAACATCATCAGCGAAAAGGAATGGCTTCCTTAATCGTTCTATCCTGGACTATCGCAGCATACTCGGAGGCAATATAATGAAATCACACAGAACATTGATAGAAAGCTTTCAACTGTATATCGCAGTCCACTAAGCCGCTGCTTGAACTGTTGCCCCAATTCCGCAGCCGCGTGAGCCGTCAGCTGTTCCTACTAATCTCCATTTCAACTTACCTCGAATACAGTGGTCTGAGGCTGAACTTCTCCCCAGCCATTGTGAAGTCGAGAGGAAGTTTACGGAGCTGATATTTGAAACTGCGGCCAATGAGCACATCAACAAACCGACGCGCATGACTGCGCGCGCGACTCCATCTTGCTTAGACCTGCTTTTGGCCAACTGTGAGCAACAGGTGCATGACATTCAAGTGTTGGAGCCCCTGTTAGCGAGTGACCACTGGACGATCATAGCCAGCTTGGAACTGCCGCTGCCGTATTCTCCCCCGCTGGAGCCAGCCTTCAACTATTAGGAGGCGGACTTTAATGGTTTCACTCAAACAGCGAACCAGATGGACTTGTCTTCACCAGAGGATTTTTACATTGGAATCTCTTGGACTATGATTAAAGACGGAGTGAAATCGTTATGCGCCCGATTTGTACCCCGGAATTATGAGAAAATTGGGCAAGTCAAACCACGTCGGTTCGACAAGGAGTACAGCAAACTGGCCGGACGACTACGCAGACTATGGAACAAGTTTCGTGTTATATGGTTCTGATGAGGATTACCTGGCTTACAAGGTACAGCGAAATTGCTGCAACAACGCGAGTATAAAAAGTGCAGAAGCTTCGAAGAGCAGCATACATCCGTCGCAAAATCCACTCCCAAGTTGATCTTCGCCTACGTGAAGCGGAGCCTAATGCCTGCAGGCAATGTGCCGGTGTCTGATAGCTCAGATAAGCAGCCGTAATTTTGACCACAAATCTTGCATGCTCATTGGTGGCGCACTTCGCTTCCGTATTTGCAATTGTCCAGGTGTCTGTAACGAGTTCGATGAGTACGGCTTTCGCTGAACTAGACAGCCTGGACTGCAGCATTGCAGATGTATGCAAGCTTCTGGCAAATCTTGACGGGACGAAGCCTGCCTGGCCAGATGGAATCCACCCATTGATTCTCAAGTCACTATCGACCATCATCTCGCCTTCTGTAACCGAGCTGTTCAACAGGTCACTATCCACTGGACAATACCGGGCGACTGGAAATGCTCAGTCTTAACGCCAATTCCGAAAGATGGTAACCCAAGCAAAGTGGATAACTACCGGCCGATCTGCCTGAGCGCTGTTTTGACAAGGACGCTGAAGAAGGTCTAGAAGAAGAGCGTTCTGCAGCTTCTAGAGTCGAAAAGCCTCTTGATACCCGCAGGGCATGGTTTCGTGAAATGTCGCTGGTGCATTTCTAAGCCACTGTTGGCGAGACAAGAATGGTTACAAGCGCTGAAGCAAAGTAAGTCGGTCGACGTCATTTACATTGACTTCAGTAAGGCTTTTGACAAGGTAAAACATGCAATGCTCCTCGACAGGCTGAGGTTGTGCGCTGTTGGCAAATGGCTGCATCGATGGATCAAGAATTTCCTTGTTGACCGAATGTAGTGGGTCCAGGTGGACAACCATGTAACTGACTGATATCCACCGAGTAGTGGCGTTCCCAAAAACACTGTGCTGGGGCCCATATTATTTCTGATCCATGTAAACGATGTGCGTCAGGTGCTCCTATCACCTTGTGCGTTGTTAGCAAATGACTCGAAGGTGTGGAGAGTAACCCGCACACCCAATAATTGTGACCTGCTTCAGCAGAACCTCGACCGCCTCTCCACGTGGTCTGCTGTGGTCAGCCTTCCGATCAACCCGGTCAAGTCACAATTGATGAGGCTGGGTCAGTTTGAGCATAGTCGAACCTGCACAATGGCAGGTTAACCGTTGCATCCCTCAACCTTCCGGCGAGACCTCGGTGTACTCCCACGCTACGACCTAAATCCATGGACAAATAGGCTTTAGCAAAACAGCCTTCGCATGATTTGTGCGCTCAGGCGCAGCTTCAGCACATGATCCGAATAAATTGTCACTCCCCATTTTGTCTCAATAATATGACCAATGCTAAAGTTTGGCTCTCCCACGTATTGTCCTATCATCCGCGTCGAGGTAGAAAAGATTGAGCGAGTGCAGCATGTAGCTACCAGATTGATTCCCAACCGACGATGTGTGCCGTACGAAGACCGGTGTAAGAAACTAGGGCTGTACACTCTAGCCTATCGTCGACTGAAGGTTAACCTCATCATGGCGCACCGGATATTACATCCGGGAGATTACCCCATTTTGGGGCCGCCGCTTCATTTGCGCACAGCAAGCAACACACGAGGACACCGTTACAAGCTTGTCGTACCGGAGTTGAAGCGGATGGCTCACCAACTCTGTTTCGAACGCAGAGTGGTGAATGTATGGAACGACCTGCCGCAGCACGTGGTTGAGACAAAGTCGGTGTCGGAATATAAGTAATTCCCGGACAAAAGGTTTGCCGACATAAAATATACAAATCGCAACACAACATGACTTGTAGTTGTCCCTGAGTGACATTAGATGCAGCTACATAGAGCAAACTCCACTTGCTGATTCCAACCAGTAATCAGTAATTTTCCAAGCACGTATTGGGGAAAATCGCTTTCATCAACTCTCGGGATCGATGCCAGCAACTCCACCTCGATCCGCTTTAACTGTGAAGACGAAGACAGGACACTGCTGCACAATCTGATTCATGTCAATACATATTGCAATCGATTCACCTTAACATTGAAGCACAATTACAAGCGAGACCCAGGTAACAAAGACCTTACCCTGACTATACCACGATGCAAAACAAATTTGTGCTTTAACTTTTGTCTCACTATATATGCTTCCCTGTGGATTCGGCTGCCATTCCCTATCAGGTTGTGTGAGACGGTGCAATTCTTTCGCATTAAGTTGCGTAGCTACCTATACCTGGACACCGTTATGTCATTTTTTCATGGGGAAAATCATTTGAACATGCATTCAATGAAAGCCCAGATAACGTCTATTGGGTGTAATCCCACCACTTCACGAAATGCAATTAGTCCTCAGTGTCTACAACATATTCAAACTACGAATTTGCCTCCTACTTTCGCATAAGCCAAACATATGGGGCAAATACCTTGCCAGGAACGCAGACAAATACAAGAAGATAACTTGACATTGCTCTTGCAAGAGCATGACATCACCTGTGCGTGTATGTTCTGTGCCAAATATTGTCACAGGTTTTCACTTGATGAGATATATCCTCATTCATCTTATTCTTATTATTATTAGTGCTAGTATTATCTCTATGCGGTATATTGTTTTGATCAGAAGTAATACTAACCTGCAGCCTAAATGTGCCACTGGTACTGTGCACCTTGTATCGATCACGTATTGTGCACTCGATACGTTACGGACTGCTGGGACAAGCTCTGGAAATTTGGCGCAGAATCACCTGCTACCGGCCGTTCTTCTAATTCGTACCAATGGTATCTCTTTCGGACAAACATCTGTTGAAGTGGTGCTAAGAGAGAAGGTTCAAACACCTAATCTTATGTTGACTAGCTACAGTCAGGCGTACTTTTGGTGACCTCTAACATCGACACTCTCATCCCTGTCTGCCTTTCGTTAACACCAGTGTGGCAACCTACTCAGGAGCATAGCTGTCCCCCATAGATGCATACATCAAGCCCTGTGCTTACATCCAGGGAGTCCTGTTGGCTAACGTCCTAAGACGAATGTGATTGTCACTGATAGTCCGTGCATGTAACCCCGCAAGGCGAGAATGGATTAATGCCCGCGTGATCTTATTTGCTCAGTACGTTATTTTTATACTTTGCCAGACCAACTTATTGGCAACATGTGTGAATTTGCCTGTAAACATTGAAGTGTGCTAGTTACATACATTAACAAACCTTAAATTTTTGTGCTCACAGGCAAACAACAAATTGTGCGGAATAGCGTTTAGCCTTCGGTATACTTGGACGTTAATGCAACTACCACCGAAGATGCTAAGGAACAGACGTTGGACGTGTCACGTTAGAACCGGTTGATCGACGGTGCTACATGCCCTCAATCTCTGATTGCGACATGTGTAGTGCTTGGGCACATGTTCCCAAGTAGGCTTGATGCGCAATTGTGTGCATAAAAGTTCACCCAATAGCGGTCAATTTTTATTTGTGGTCGCGGACCCTTGGGGACACATTGTGCAGAAGCACCTGTGCACATACACAGACAGCGAACAGGCTGTATCGTTCGACCCCCACGAAGCCGTCAACCGCAGTGGTTTTGGATCAGAAAAATTTTGCAGATTGCGAATTCCCGCTGCACATATTTGTTCCTTGAACAAACGATCGGCGACCATTGCAGAGTAAACCTGCACGTTGTTAATAGTTAGTGAATGTTATTGCAAAGTGGTCAGCATACAACTTACAGTGTGGCTCCACAAAGTTTGCATAGTGAACGTTCAATGCATGAAACATACTTAAATTATACAGGTGGTCAACTTGAGTGGTTCTACTCTGATTGAAACACTTCGGTGGTAAGGCCGATTCCGAAAGACGGTGACCCAGAAAATTAGACGACTACGGGCCAATATGTTTGACACCTAGTTTGCCTAAGGGTGTTGAGAAGCCGGTGAACAAGTGTTTATCACTGCTGTTGCGGTCAAAGATCTATCATCGCTTGCACTGCGCCGTTTCACGCCAGTCTGTTCATGCATCACAAACCTGCTTGTGACGAAACACGGACGGTTGCAAGCAGTGGACCGGGGAAGTCTGTCGACGTAATCTACTTCGATTTCAGCAGAGTATTCAAAAAGTGGAACCCCGTGGTCCTCCTCTACAAGATAAGAATGTGCTGTGTTGGTGGCTTACTGCCCCAGTGGATGCGCTAGTTGCTCGTTGGACGAAATTAGAGAGCATAAGTCAATGAGTACCTGAGTGTATGGTGCCGTACTACCAGTGGCGTACCCAAATGGACGGCGCTGGGACCTATATTGCTCCTGTTTTATATCAACGACCTATCTTAGCTGCTTCGGTCTCCGTGCGCCCAGCTTGCAAATGACCTGAAGATGCGGAGAGGGACAAGCAATTGTAATGACTGTGGCTCACTTCAGTGAGACCTCAATCGCCTTTCTATTTGGTCTACAGAAGTGCGCCTCCCTGTCAACCCATTCATATCGGTATTCATAAGCCCTGGGAAGGGTGATGACGACCAAACGTACACTCTCTGTGGCCAACTGGTACATCCCACACCTTCCGTGAAGGACTTAGGCATATTCGCACGTTACGACTTGAAGTCCGTGGCCAGCACGAGCAGGCTACATCAAATCGGAATGATGCATCTGTGCTGAAGTAGTTTCCACTTGCCTCTCCTACTCAAACGCTAGAGTACGTATCACCCACCTATTGCCTGACAACTTGAGGAGAAAGACAGAAGAATGTGCGGGTGCAACATGTCGCTAGCAGGCTCATCCCCAGTTTGCGGACCTTACCGTACGAAGATAAGTGCGAGAGGCTGGGACAGTACTACCTGACCTATGGTCGATTACTAGTGGAAATTATCCTAACATATCGTATTTTACATCTAGGTGATTTCCCCATGCTGCTCCAATTCCGAATAACTTGCAGCACAAGTAGACACCAATACAAGTTTGTGATTCCACCTATGAAGCGAATTCCCCATCTGCTGTGCGTTGAACGACAAGCGATCAGTGCTTGGTACAGTTTGACGGAGCACTTAGCGGAAGCAAACTCAGTGCAGCGGTTCACTTGATTGTTGCGTGTGTACAGCTGATAAGTTAGATTCCGAGAACCATTATCCACCGACATCTCATATCTGTGAGTTACGTTATTTTACGATAGCACGTGAGGCAATGAATACGTTCACGTTATTGACAGCTTATTGGTTTATATTTTTCATAAGGTTTCTGATCATATTTCAATGGACTTGTAAGAATTTAAAGGGTTTCTTACCCCCGTCATGCAGTATTCAGTATTACTGAGCATTGCGAGATCAAATAGTCTTTATCGACTGGCTGGTGTGTTCACACCGTATGTTGGAACCCTTCTTGCTTCAAACTACTTAGCCAGGTCCATTTGTAGACGGACCAAACCTGTTGCAGGTCGGCGGGATCAATTTTTAGGATTAAGTCGAATCCGCATGTCTATTGGGCTCAAAATTTAAGTCTTGACAGCCGATTGCTAGAAGCAATCTTATTCTATCATACGGAGCTAGCTAATTGTCTGAAAGCTTGGGAATTCAAACAAAATGGACGGATTTCATCGTGTTGTGAACCGTGTACATGAATTTCAGTTCAAATTGCTCTATAGACCATAGATATATACCCAAGCTTATAGACTACTTGGGCGCTAGCGTCATTTACTGAACGGCATGGGTGCTCAGTTGAAGGGAAAAAGTCGCAAATCAATTTGTCACACACTGAACCAAATGCATCTGGGTTTCGGCGACAGTTTGCTTTATATTTCAATGAATAGGTGGATAGAAACGCACGGTGTTGCAGCTCACCCAGGTAAGCTGCGTAATCACACTTTAGGCCAGATGTTGCACCTTACTTATATTGCTTACCTATTACTGGGCAGTACGATGAAGCCAATCATACCGAGTAATCTGTGCCTTGACAGAGGACAGATTTTAGTTCTCTTCTGCAACAAAATCAAAGCAAAGTTTTTTATGTATACGCATAATATGGCTCCTACCTTAGTTGAGTCACCCCACGTTAAACGACCATATTTGTCCCTATCTATCACACGCTGGAAGGGATACATTTTTACAGATGAAGTATTCCGGTTGCGGCGTGACTTACCTCCCCTTACCTCCCCAAACAGTTAACCATATCGTTAAGCATGAATCTAAAGTTCCAATCAACTCTCAACTTGCTCATCTTCAACGCCGTCCAATGCTTACATGTTTTCCTTATGACAACTGCTTTAGCACGGTGCTTATTTACAATTGTAAGGTGTTAACTCGAAAGCAGGTAGAGTTTTCTTACTGCCTAGCAGGCGATTGCCGTCAGGCAATTACCTCATTACCGGTGGTCTGGTTGCGGATTCTTTAATTGATCTAAATCTTTCCATAAAGAGTACATTCAATTTTATAACCAGGAACCATAATCAAACAAAATTACAAGAGTTACCAGCGGTTATCCTCTCCTTCCCCCCATATTCGTGTTACTTCTTATCAAAGATGGCTTCGATTCCGTTTGTCGCGGTACGACTTTGGCTCGCGTACTTAGGAAAGCCTTGTTCGAAACATATGGAAACATTAGCAGAGCGCTTCACTCACATAGTCCGGGCAAACAGTCGCAGACTGTCGCAGCCCTTCAATATCTCCAGTTGCATGAGACAAGGATTTCTGCTGTCAGCTTTGCTTTCTAACTTCACAGTTAAGGAAACCACGGAAACAGCATTCACTGTATATGACAAGCAAAGGGTTGAGTCTCACTAAGGCTTTCTACGCTACTGCACGCCACCCAACTACGCACTTATGAGGACACCTCGATTGGTGACGAAACATTTAAAACAAAATTGTCAAGCTCACCTAGCAGTTCAGCCGCCATCAAACCTAACTACTTACGCCTTCCTTCTAACGGGTCGATTAATGGCCCAATTTTGATGAGTGCATCACTTAGCTCTACAGCATGTTAACCCTCGTAGTAATCGTCCATTTAATCATTCCGATCGTTTAAACTATTACTCCAACACACTGTTCACACCTCTGCACTGCGTGTCCTTCGTGTGTCTACCCACTTCCCCTCGTTTCCCTCGTCACCTCCTGAAATGTTGAAATTTGGACTTACCAAAGCGGGCCTATGATTTATGTAGAATGCCCATTGGGTCGTAGTGCAGCCATTGGTTTCAGCTTCGTTTGCTATGCGGAATATCTGAAGGAGAACCATAAGACGGTGCGAGTTGTCACAAGCTGTCATCCATTTACCCAGTATGTCAACGTCACAACCTGGCTGCTACCTACCGATTACCCCGCGAAAATCGTCCGACTTGAGATGGTCAAGAAATTCGGTCGGCTGATCACAGATGATTCTGAGACGAGATTTTGCAATGTCTAAATCAAATGCTTTCATTAGAACATGAACTCAATGAAAAATGCTTTATCACAGGTGAATTTGTAGTCTGCTTGACAAGTCTAGTAGGATGGCAATGAACAACCTATAACAGTAAAAGATATGTGATTTGTTTGTTTAAACGTAACGAGCAAACCCGCCACTTAATGACAGAGGGGTTAAAGAAGAATTGAATGATAAAAAGCAATAGAATACGATGTACTTATATCTGACGTACTCTATGCGAAAATTAAAAACAAGGGTACTCACGCATTTAACCCCACCTTACGTGCATATGACATACAAATCCGGCTTGAAGGTATAATTAATATATTCAAAAGCAGCATAGTAGAGGCACCAAATTGGTGCGAGTAAAAAACAACATCCTATCGTCTTTTGAAAATATCCAAGCTAAGGTCAGAAACAATCAGGTTCTAGAGTTGGCAAATCCGATAAGAAAAATACTTCCGCCGGAATTTCAGACGGTTAAATTATTCGCTCAACATCAAGCAGATAACTCTGAGTTTGGAGTTAGGGCTGCGTTTCAGCAAGTGACGGCACACGTCATTAGGGTCACTCAGTACTAGGAACACGAAGAGTCAATGGCCACGCAGTACTCGGTAGTGTCCGCTAAAAACTCCCAGTGACTTCAGCCTTTGATCTTAGGACAGATTCCATAGACCCTTGACGTACTTTGTAGTCCTGCGTTGCGGCACCAATAGCACCTCCAGGTCACGCTTCAACCAAGGTTACCAAGCTTGGATGATGTATTCCAGATGAGGACGCTTGTAAGATTTACGCAGCAGTGAGAAGATGGGTAGGTCAAAAATCCCGAATGTCTTCCGTAGCAAGCTGACGTGTTATTTCCTATTTTCGCAGATATCCCAGACTATTTTGAACAGTTTAAGTCCCTTTTAATGAGCAAAACAATGTCGTGTTTCTAGAAGTGTTTTGCAATAATTGTGACCCAAGCCTATACACCTAGTCAAATATATGGCATAATTGAACAGTGCGACATTTGTCTACATCGAATAAAAGGGTAGTTTAAACTGACCAGTTCGAAATCGTGTTGACGTATTGCTTGAGCTTTTCATGCTCGTCTGGTTTCCTGATCGCTCACCATGTCTTAATATCATCGGCAACTAATTGGAAAACAGAATTAATTATTCTCTCCAGATCGTTCATGAAATCGAAAAATAGACAAGCTCATAGCACTAAGCCTTGTGGTGCACTGCATTTCACCTCCCTGGGGTCGGACAGGGATTCTCGTACTCACGGCGTCAATTGACGTTCGTACAGGAACTTACGTATGCGATGCAGCAGTGGGTCACCAGTGTCATAGATCTGCAGTTTATGAAGAAGAATTCGATGGTCTAAGCAATCAAACGCTTTCGAGAACACCCAGACCACCTACCCTTGCAGCCATTGCCCAACAGGACGGTTAGTGACCCACAAAATAATCTGTTATATTGTCTGCTGGCTCTAAGCGGAATGATCAGGAGTTTGATTTCCCAGGATTGGATGCAGTTGCACTTTATTGACAGTGCATCGACTGCACGCAGCTATTCCCAATGACATGGCTACACAGCTGCGATAGAAGTTCTCATAAATCGCTTTCGAGCTCCTTTGGAAGACCCGTCCTGCATTCTGATTCCCCTACCAAGCCACCTGTTTTTTAACAATAAGTATTCACGTAGGCGACTACCACAAATATTATTCATCATCCGAACCTAACGTTTACTCTTCGACAACCCAAGGAGGTGGATTTTGCATGAAAGTGTACCCAACCGCAGAGACAATGGTAGATGTTCTTATCACTACATCGCTGAAAGCTATGAAGAGTGTTTGCTTCAATAACTAAATAAATAAATAGTTTATTCTCGTCACTGCGAGGCACACCATCAAGGGCGTGATCATGGTATTACACACATGTATGATCAGCAATTGCACAAATTACTACATTTTGACCAATAGCATGGGAATTTATGTGTGTGTTGAGATGTAAAACTATGTTTAACTGTGTATTGGAAGGGGACATGTTGTGTGAGTAGGTAAATGTGACTGTGTGTGCTTTTGTTCGTTGTGTTCGCCATCAAAGGGGGAATCAATGGAACGCTTTGAATCAGATGGCGTCCGTGATTTGTGAACGATCCACCGGAAAAGGGAAGAGGCAGTGACTTTATTTAGTAGCAAGTCACACCCGCCACGTCACAGTGTTATTAAACGGATATTTGTGGCTTTTTATAGGGAGAAGGCTTGCCAGGTGAAATCCCACCACATCCTGGAACATTGCCGCCGAATCATTTGCTGGAACGGGAGTTACCCAAACCACCCAGCTGGCACCACGAGGAGGTTGTTCGGCCAGCCAGCCTAGGATTAAATCGTCTGATTTTCACGCACACGTGAGGTGCATGCGCTATATCACATAAGCCCACTTAATGCTACGGAGAAGTGTTACGACCGCGTTGTTTGTCAAGTCTGGCTTGTTTGCCCATTCTCGTCTGGACTGCCTCCCTATGCTGACCAGGTACACCATCTCGCTTAACAGGTTTTTCCAATGCTAACTGTCCCTATGTCGCAACCCATATCCTCTGCATTTATGATAAGCTACCCAGGTCTCATCTGAACGGCTACACCAGCTAGACACTGGGTTTTGTCAACCCAAAGCTAGTGCACTTCACGACGGCTTACAAACATCCTTGATCGCATCAGATAGAGATGGCGCGCCGGAAGACATGCACATCGCTTGTGATACTAAATTACTTTCCAATCGAGTGGCCCACTTGTTTAATGTGATGTGCTGTGCTTACTCCACTCAACATGATTGTTCCGTCAAATTCAGTGAGTCACCGCACTTGCTTTGCCAAACATGTCTCGTGACCTTCGCTTCGTACGGCCTCTACAACCCGCCTGTTCAAACACATTTCGCGTTGTGCCTCCTGTCGCATGAGACTGTGCGACCGTTCCGCAGTTTGTTGCTAAGTTACTTCCACCTGGACGCCAGTTATGTCGTATTTGCGTGGAGACGAGCACTTAAACATCCATTCAACAAAAGCCCACATAACGGCTAAGGGGTTCAATACCACCATTTCACGCAAGGTAATTAGCCTTCAATGTCTACAACATACTCAAACTTCAAACTGGCCTCTACCATCACATAAACATATGGGGCAAATACCTTTCCAGGAATGTGCACAAATATGAGCAGCTATAAGGATATCGCTCTTCCCAGAGCATAACAGCCCCTGCGCGTGTATGTTCTGTGCCAACTATTGTCACAGCTTTTCACTTGATGATGTGTATGCTTATTTTTATTACTACTATTACTACTATTAATAGCATTATTATTATCTTCATGCGGTAACTTGGCTCCACCAGAAGCACTACTAACTTGCTGCCTAAATGTGCCACTGGTACTGTGCACTTTGGAGCGATCACATATTGTGCGCTCGATACGTTACGGAATTCTCGGACAAGCCCTGGAAATTTGGCACAGGGACACCGGCTACCGGCCGTGCCAGAATATAAATCTGACAAAACATCTGACAAAACATCTGTTACAAGGGTGCTAGGGAAGAACCTTCAAACACCTCTGCATAGGTTGATTAGCTTCAATCAAACGTGCTGTTGGTGACCTCTACCACCGACACCGTCATCCCTGTCTGCCTTCCGTTAACACCAATGTGGCAACCTACGCGGGAGCATACCTGATCCATAGGCGCATACATCGAGCCCTGTGCTTACATGCAAGGAGTCCCATTGACTAAGGTCCCATGACCAATGCGAGTGTCACTGATAGTGCGTGTATGTAACCCCGCCGGGAAAGAATAAATTGATGCTCACGTGAACTTGAATGAACGCAGTTGATTTTGATTCTTTAACAAGTTAACGTATTAGTGCTATGCGTGAAGTTGTCTGTAAAACGGTATAGAGCGGTGCTTGTCAACGTATAGTGAAGCACACTGAAAGTCTTAGTTAAACAAGTAAATTACTTTTTAACCGTTGCATTAGTGCATCAAATTTCGAAGATCTAAGACCAAGTTTTGCGTGTTTTTGTCAAGTCGAGAGGTGACGTACGTTATTGAGACAGTTGATGTTGCTTAATTCTAACGATGTGTAGTATAATCGGTACGGTTTCGGCTAATGCACATTGTAAGTCGTACTTCGATTTCATTCGGTATGTTGTTTTGAAGGGTGAACCTTGGTCAAACATGAACAGATGGCACTGGCTGCACATTTTTCTCAAGCCTCTCTTCCAATTCCTTCCCTGGTTTCAGCTTCCCACCACCACACTGTATCGGCACGTCCTGAACACTAAATAACTACTTTTTTCCCGTCTACTTTGTCAACATTCGGTTGCTCTTTTACCGGGTCGGCTGACTCGTGCTGCTATCTTAGTGTTTGCGCAACTCTGTACTTCGACCCGGCAAAGAGTGCCTGACTAAAATGAACAACGAACGACGAGCGAATCAATGGAGACGCCAAGTAGCGGCGATGCTTTGAAGGCTTATGGTCCTAATTTATGAAATAAAATGTATTACCAAACTTTATCACATTCACTGGTCACTCCCTTATTGTTAGTCACTGGTGGTGAATCAATAGTGGGTATGTAGTTCCGTTACATGCTTTGATACATCTTATTTGTTGTTAGCTTGTTTGGTGACAGATGAAAACCACTGTTACCTAAGCTCCTCTGTTGTGGATTACGCCAAGCATGTTTTCAACAGGACTAATGTATCAAATGGACCTAAGTGAGCGACCATATTTTATTTTCTCACTCCTTACCTCAACTATCACAGCGCCCCACTGTCTTTCTGAATGTTTACGCGCGATATTTCTTTTTCCTTTTAAACTGATGTTAATTATCAAAGTATTCATCTCGGCAGACGTTCGATAGATGACCCACACATATTTTAATTGCATCATATTCACCGCTACCATCCTACGGGACATGTCAAGCACTTGCTTTTATCTCGTGATAAATCATTGTTCATTGTTCATTGCTTTAAATTAGAAGATCCGGTCTGCGACCGCGATCCAGGTTTCTCGCCGACTGTGCCCGAATTCGCTTCGTACAGCGTATGGGACATGATAGGTAGTGATATAGTTTAAATTTATCGCTGCACATCATGACCTTACACTGTTTGCACACTCGCGTGGGCCATCTCATGGTAAGTACATGTGACACCGCACTACCATAATATTATTGACCTCACATCATTAGAACGTTGATTTCAATGCACACGCGTGAAGCCCATTCATCAGTGAATGCTACCCAGTTTCCCTTTACCACAAACCCCCGTGGTGCAGTACTGGTTTTGTTAACACCTTTGAAGAATGTGACATGTAAATCGCTGCATTTTATCACGCCATTATTTTATACAAGCGCCATACTGTGGACATATTCGCTAGGTATTTTGAACGAACTGCAGATTTTCAATAGATAATTACGCTGGAAGCGCACTGTTCACGTTCGTGCATTTTGGATGTTTGAATTGTGTGTATTACTGGTATCCAGTTTTAACACTCCTTTAATTTAGCTGCGGTGAGAATGCTTACCTAAAGTTTTCAAATCGCCTAGCCGCTTATACATATTTATATATCGGCGGGAGGGCCTATGGTGCCCTGCGGCTGATGGTTGCTATATTCTGATAGCCAGCCTACCCATTGCTGCTACTGTTGTGCCATGTGCTCATGTCCTGGACGCCTCCTCGTGGCGACTGCTGGGTGGGAGTTGGGTTACGCCCTTCTACTAGCTAAGGACCAGGACACCAATCACCCTGAGTCCGTGAAATGACCAAGTGGTAGACCCACTGCCTTTCGTGTGTACATTTAAAAGAATGCTTTTGCTGTATACTCGATTTGCTTTCCTACAGACGTGAGCCTTCTGCTAGCATCCTAGTGCAAACCCCATTCTCTTCGATGGTTAGGAAGTGGTCGGTAGCCGTCTTCCCGTTAAACCAAGTCATGGGAGACAATAGGTCTACGGGTTATAAGCTCACAGCTCGATTGGCGTAGAGGACAAGAACCACGAATTTGCTCTGACGGTGGGAGGGCACCTCCGGTTGATCAGTGGTTTGCTACTGCTAGCCTCAAGCCAGGCAACCGCTGGTCAAATTGGTGCAAACCCGCCAAAACCCTCCTGCATCTGGCCACGATCGCAGGTGCGTATCCTACTACGGTTGTAAGACACAAATGAATTGTTCCAAAACTTCAAATGCTGCGTGTGACGGACCTCAAGCAGATTCCAATCAGTTACTGTAATCACGTACCCGAGCTGGGTCTGCACCCCACTGCCTTGAAGGTCAGGCTATTGAGGCAAATGCTCCGGGTGGAGTCCCACAAGCAAACCACCGAAGCACAGCCACCATCTCGCGTGCGACTGCCCACCAATGCAATCAAATGCCTGCGCGCAAAGCTCTCAGCATTGAGTGCTGGAACGTGCGCATACTGCTGGATCGGAACCCTAGTGAACGCCCCGAGCGACGCATTGCGCCGGTCGCGATGGAATCGATGCGCTACCGCATCAAGATTGCGGCGCTCAGTGAGACCCTGCTCGGTGTGCATGGTAAGTTGCAAGAAGCAGGTGCTGGCTACACGTTCTACTGGGTGGGAAATGCCATCTCAGTACCATATGAACATGGGGTCGCTTATGCAATATTCGATGGCTAACATAACAGCTGGTGAGTGAACCCACTGGCATCAACGCGCCACTGATGACTGTTCGTCTACGACTCGGAAGAAGTAAGTTCACCAAATTTATAACCACATACCGTCCAACCATGTGGTTGATTCCGATGACACGCCTGATCAATTCTACAGTCAGTTATCCTCCGTGATACGGTCTGTGCCGACGAACGACCGACTATTTCTCCTGGGTACTTTCAACGGGAGTGTTAGGAGTGCTGCACTGGTGTAGACAGATGTTATCTGTAAGCATGGTATGGGTTCAGCGAATGCGAACGGTGACAGTCTGCTCTCACTTTGTGCAAAGCACGGCCTGACGTTCAGGAAAACTCGGTTTGCACTGACTGCGAGGGATATAGCAACTTGGACGCACTCACGGAGTGGTCACACTCACCTGCTCGACTATATCATCGTATGTCAGCGTGACATGCGTGAAGTGCTCATGACACGTGTACTGCGTGGAGCTGATTGTGGCAATGATCACAAATTGGTGTGGACTGAACTGTATATATGTTTTCTTAAATATACGTATTGTAATCCTGCCATGAATCGGCGTAAAGTTAACATTCCCTCCCTCGGTACTGTGGCCAAAGTTATTGAGCTGGAGAAGGCGATGGCTGCACACCTGTGTGATGTGGACTACATAGCCACAGTGGGCGACCTGTGGCACCACATTTGCGACCAGGTGACAGCTGCTGCCGAGGAGACCTATCAGGGTGCACAAACTGTAAGCGGCCCTGATGGGTCTGATGAGAACAATGCGACGATTGGTGCATTGGTGAGGGAGAAGAATGCCGCATTTGCTGAACACACGGCGGACCTCAGTGAGTTGGAGAGGAAGATAAAGTTTGGCAGAATTCGGCGGCCACTGACTCGAGAGCTCCGCCGCATTACAGATGTATGGTGGACGGAGAATGGAAAACAGATGGAATACTACGCCGAATTCCGTCAACACAAGGAATTCTTTGACTCCTTGAAGGCGGAGTATGGACCGAGATTGGAGCCTCTGAGGACGCTGATCGATGGTAGTTCAGTCGCTACCTGCATACAGACTGCAAACGTAATGCAGATATGGCGCAATCACTTTGACTGTCTGTTGAGCAAACGTTAGGAGATTAAGTGTTCTAGATTAAACGGCCTGAAGCAGCAGGAGGTTCAGTTGTGTCTAATAGACACGCTGACGCTGGATGAGACACAGAGAGCACTTGCTTAGCTGCAACTTAGCAATTGTGCCTGTGTCGACGTGCTCCCGCCTGAAGTATTGAAAATCGGCGGATCCCCGTCGGTGACTGCGCTGCACCACTTAGTGCGACGCGTTTGGTTTCAGGAGTAGGTGCATCCTGAGCTGAAGGATGCTCTTGTGCTATCACTGTTCAAGGGCAAGGAACGCGAGAAATTTTGCACGAATTATCGTGATGTCAACTTGCTGCATTGTGTGAGCGCGGTGATTTTCTGAAATCTGCTCAACCGCCTCGTCAGTCAGGTTGTGGAACCGAACGTGACGGAAGAACAATGTGGATTCCGTTCGGGTCGCAGCACTACACGTATGGTGTTTGCGGCTCGTCAGTTGCAGCAGAAGTGCATAGAACGACACCAGCCGTTGTACTCGCTTTTTTGTTGATTATACCAAGGCATTTGATACGGTGCACTGCGAGGCATTGTAGCTGATGTTGGGTAAGTTTGGCTGCCTGTTTAATTTTTTAAGTTTAATTGCATGTCTGCACAGTGGTATGCGAGCTAGGGTACACCTGAGTGGAGAGACCTCGGATTACTTTGCAGTTGTCATTGGTGGGATGCAAAGCTGAAGCTTAGCTCCTGCCGTGTTCCATGTTTCTCTTCGTGCCATAAGGTCTTACGCTTTTGATATGGCTTGTGCTTATGGTGTTCGTGTGTAGCACCGTATTGATGGTGGGTTGCTGAACATCCGTCATTTCGGTGCGAGAACTCTAGCCTGTGAGACCGCTATCCGTATGTTGCTGTTCGCTGACGACTGTGCGTTATTTACGCACAACGCGGATGAGTTGCAGCAAATGACTAATGCTCCACGTTCGACAGTGGCCAAATACGAGCTCACCAACAACACAAGCAAAACTGTCCGTCGCTTCCAGCCTTCACTGGAAGTGCAATCTTCAATATTGCCACAAAGCAGCCTTGATGACGAAGTAGTGGAAACCACCTCTGTTTCTGCTACCTTGGGAGTGTGATTTTGACTGACCAAGGGATACACAGTGAGCCGAGGATCAACCTATCGAATGCAGCGGCGGCATTCAAAAAACTTGAGTACCGAGTGTGGAACAACCATCCGATTCCCGTTAGTATGAAGCTGGTGATCTACAAATCCATGATGTTGTCCGTTCTTCTATGTGGCAAAGAAACGTGGACGGCATACCGACGAGAGGTGAGATGCCTCCAGCATTTTCATCAATAACGTTTTCGATGGATTCTGTGCACCGGTTTGTGCGATTGTGTTGCAGACGCGGAGGTGTTGAGGCGAAGTGGAATGCATGCTGTTAACTGCATACTTTTGTAGACTCACCTGATATGATTCGGTCATGCGTGGCGTATGGACGAAACAACTGCTGCATGGCAAACAGAGTGCAGGAAAAAGGCACGTGAGCAAAACCGGAGTTACGTTACCAGGACATGATCATGTAATTTTGATTGCAGATCATGGGAAATGAAGGCGGTCGATCGGCGTGTATGGCGCGATCTGCTCACGAATGCAGTTACCGAAGTGCAATAGAAATCCCTCGTGCATTCGGAGACGAAGCAGCAATTGTGTAAGCGGCAGGCCCCAATGGGTTGTACTCCATCGGCGTTGAGCGCACGGTGTTATAGCACATGCGGTCGCGAGTGCATGACTAGGGCAGGCCTAGTGAACCATGAGCGAGGCCACTCGGGGCTACCACTGAAACGACGATGATTGCTGCTGAGAAGGTAGTCAGAACCACCGCATCGGTTGTATTTACGCCGCATTCAATTTAGTCACCGCGTGCTTACATACTGTGTTTCTCTATTTCTGATGGTGGGTTTGCTATATTGTCCTAATGATTTAGTATCCGATTCAACGTCTACCTGAAATATCTTCTACTAACTTGCACACATGGCTTAAGCTACTTGTAGTTAACTTCGATACGATTTCACGATTTTCTTACAATTTTGTTTTCTGACGTCTTGACCCTATTGCAGATTTGCTAGTAATCAATTTATTTCACCCGCTCATTTATTTAAGAGTTATGTCAGCACATCCGCATGCATTATTCGCTTTTATTTATTTGTTATCGTTCTCTTATGTGGCTGGCTGTTGGTTGATATCCCCGGTGTGGTTGCGCTTGATGTGCATGCTGACAAGGTACCTACCAATCTAACCAGTTCCACCTCGATTACCGTTTCCAGGAGAATCTGTGTCGCTGTTGTGGCTGACAGCTAGCACGGTCCTCGTGGTCGCGCTGGGCTCGAAAAGTGGTTCCATGCACGCAGTTGTGTTAGGAAAGGACTACGGTCCAGCCACCGCCTTGTGTGCGCTTGTTTCCCAAATACAGCCTGCTTGTGCTTGCCTGTGAAGGAGAGCGAGCCGGCTCCCTTGATGAAACCTGTCGCCCATCCACATGCCTTCCGATCGTGTTCTTTCGGGTTTACACTGGATATGGGGTGTGTGGATGGAGCTGTGGGTGATGCAGCGCAAGCCACCCATGGTCCCTCTATAGGCGCAGGCGTCCTGTGGCTTGACACAATGATAGGCAAATCCGAAACCGGATACCGCCAACCATATATGGTTAGAGGCATTTCCCAATGTATCAATGAATGTTAGGTGCATCTTAGTGAGCCATCGTTCTAACATTGAACCTAGTCCCCTATCTTTCCAGTATTTCTGTAACAATTTCTCTATTTATATAATTCAATAACTTCTTCTTAGCACGCGCTTCCTTATTTCCGTATTCACCAGGGATAATAAGAAAAGGAAACGGACGCCAGGTGTCCCGTCTATGTCCTTGTTCTCCGTGTTTTCTGGCTTACAAGTATTTTGTCTAATAATTATGTGGCCCAAGTAAATCACTATGTCAGTTATCCGGCCAGCAATAGTCATTTGTTCCCTTTATCCAGATCGTGCTGATAACTTTTCCCAGCTATCTGGCCCCACGTATAAGAGAGGTTTGGTGACCTCCTGCTCTAGACGAAGTTGTGGTTATCTTGCGCGTCACTGCCAGTGGTGCATTGCTTCCTGTGATTCATTTCAGCGCAAACACGAGCTCCTTTCTTACTACATGGACATCCCTGAGGATTTTCCGCTTGAATATTTATTTTTCTCAAGATTAATGAAGTAATCAACTTCTGTGATTGACTGTTGAGTTAACCCTAGAATTCTAAGTGTTGCTCAACATCTAGAGACAATTGGCGACTTTATCGGTTAGCCGTCCATAAAGGGTCAGTCGTCGGTCATCACACATCACATCACATGTCACAACACGGGTATTCATACAAGCTATAAAAATTCATACCTAACGAGTCCATTCGAGTGTGAAGCTGATGGTAAATTTCTGTGTTTTTTTATCCCTATCTGCGTTGTTACTTTAGGTATCCTGACCTAGCGCACAGAAAGCTGTCTCGAGTTCGTTGCAGCCAGCTGTACGTTTGGTCCGCCGTCAACGAAGTATGTAACTCAGCCTAAAGTAGGGTCACTTCATGCATCCGCACCCACAGAATTGCTCATTCTTTTCGAACCGATGAGAAGCAACCACATGACAATTCTTGCAAAACCACATCGTCCACGATTTGGTGTGTGAGATATTCGTTCATTGGCATCGGCCCGAGTGCATTTCCATTCGTGAACTTAAATTACACATTCTAATTACCGCAATTTTACTTAACAACTACTAAAAATACTTGTGATTCTGCCAACATTGCTGACGTCACCAGCTGAATCATTGTGTAGGCAGCACGCCACAAGCATCATTTGTCAAAGATATTCCGCGGTGTTTACAAACGCATCCAATTAAGGCACTGTGCACAAGACACAGAAGCTTCCTGTAGTCTAAGTGTTTTTTAAATATCTCAGTGTATTTATTAGCTATGCATCATTTTGTTTACGCAGGAAATGGTGATGTATGATGTCATTTTGCGCAATACAAACATTAGCGCACAGTTGTATATGTTCAAATTCTGGTTACTCACCACTCTACTGTCAAAGCTGCGCTGCGTAAAGTCACGTCAATATCTAATACCATAAATGGTAGCCGGAATGTTGCACCATCTCATAAGCAATTTCAACGCCGTATTCAGCAGGTTAACGCCCTATTGGCAGCGTAATCCGCTTGATTCAACGGTCGTGCAAACTTTACATCGTATTGTCCTCGTAATTTTTCGATTATTGGTTACTAACAGAAATCACAGACTCAACGAATCCGGAAAAATGTGTGTACCGACTGAGTTCTACTGCTTGGTCCAACCAAGCTCACCATGACCTCAAGATAAGCACTGGACTACCGTCTCCCTCACCTAAAGGCGTTTCTGCACTGTACATTCTCTTCAACCGCTGATGGCCCAAAACTGTGGTCCGAATTGCACAAGCAGCACCGTCTACTGCACCGTTGACTGCACGCTATTGTGGCGCAGGGAACAGAGCAGTTTTGGAAACTGAGCTGAAATATATAAGTTCGAGGATACGTTAGTACAGACAATATAAACAGGGTGTCGTTGACTAGGAATTTTCTGGAAATATAGCTGGTTTTGTTAAGGATGACCACAAAAATCCACCTCGACTACTAACATCCAATGGGAGCAAGAAGTTATGAATTGCATGCAAATTAAGCTTAAGATCAAAACTCATTATTCTGACCGAGGATCCTCATATTCAAAGGGGTTCCCAGAAAAAATACCTAGCCCCCAAATCTTCCTGAATGTAGACAATTGTTTGTTTGGATTTAACTTTTGTGCTTTTCGTTTGAAGCACGCGATGCTGCTACCACTTCTTTCTTGAAACCAATCTAAGACATTCAGCAGAGAAACATCTCCGCCGTGAGCTGACACCTATGCTTCAACTTCGAATTCACCCAGAATCAGTTTCCATGACCGATCTTGTTCGGGCGTTCACACGTGGGCAAAAGGACAGAAGCGGAAATCCGACTTGGTCCTCTCAAGTCAAAAATCGACAAGGAAAATGGTGCTGCTTCATAACGTGCCTGGGATAAAGCATGATGATGAATTTGGACGATAACAACATGACTTTGAACACAAAGTCCAGATAAACCAGTCGTTTCGAGTCGTTTATACTATCCCTAAAGGATATCCAAAACTGCTTAAGATACATTTGTTGAGCTTTTCTGAAGCCATTGCTATCCAACTTCTAAAAGCAGTGCTGTGCGAACAGCGCACACTGCTACAAGCTCTGAAATTGCCTTGTCCTTGAGCTTGACTCCTTTATCACCTGCTTCCTAATGCTACAACCCGATTGATCAAATCATTGATTTAGTTTTCATATTGCCCAGTTAATGAGTTGATTGCTTTCTGTACAGACTTCTACGAGCTTTATTCTCTCCAAACGTTTTGCTTCATAATTGTACACGCCTGATGAGAACTATCGAAAAGAATATTCTTCGCGCATTTGCTTAAATCTGACTCAAATGGAACAATGGTTTATTACGGATAAAAAATCAAATGCCTAACAAGAACCGAAGTATGGTCAAAGTGAGAACCCAATGATAGAATGAAACCATTGCGCTAAACTGAAATTCTTTCCGGTGGGCACACCAAAATGTTCACACTGAGGCAGGTATAAAGGAACCCATCTCCATTGTATAGGTTACTGTCGGCTGTGCAACGTCTGACACGCTATATTTATGGTTGATATGCATAGCCTATATTTCGTAATTTCCCAACCAATGGTTAGTGAATTTATACCGGTTAGGATGCACTGCTTTGCCGGCAACGTTGCGTGGTCTAGTGAATTACCGAAAAACGTTAATGCGAAAGTGCATTTATTACTTTGATTTTCAAAAGAGTCTACATCGTTCTTAATACAGTAGCTCCGCACTCCGTGTAGTTTCACAGATCTAGTATGCGACAGAAAATACATCCAAGGTATTTGCTGGAAGTGGGATGGGGATACAGTGTTACGTAACAGAATGTAAGTGGCTGAGTGCGTCATCCATCCGACTTTTAAACATGGCTAGTGTAGGTGCGTAAAAATGACCGACTGAAGAAGAGCGTTTCACGGATGACAAACGCGATTAGAATAGAAATTTCGACGATACTCCACACGGTTGTATTGTCCTGCTACCTAGAAGAAGTGACCTCTCAAGTTTGTGTTACTGCCTACTTACACTGAAGAGCGGCACACATTACTACTTGGATTGTGTAAAATCAAGTATGCCATCGTCAGGTCTCCACATAATCAGTGAAACCGTCCGCTGAAGATATCAAATGTTTCATGGTTTGCTCGTATGGTAGATTGTGCATTCCAATGAGTATTTGGAAGCCCGACCTTGAGGTTGGTCCAGTGCAGTGAGGTGGTGCTACCACTATGGATGCGAGACTTGAATTGTGTATTCGACACGGGGTCGAACAAACGCACTGAGCATGTGTCGGAAAGTAGAGGTACCATTGGGCATATGCCGTCAATGTGCTCACCACTACAGCGCGCATCCACTAGATTTAACCTAGGAGACCCGGTACAAGTTGATCTTGACTATTCGCTTCAGACAGAATAAACATCAAATGTGCCGATCAACAAGTTTGTTGACCACATCAAGTATTCTAGTGTTTCGAACCTTCTTAAGTTTTCCGAGATTCACAACGTCTATATTAGGGCCCCTTTCCGAATAAACCACCCACACTTAGCAATCCTGTCGAAAGCATGATTATATCGCACACGAGATTCCACATAACATAGCGCGCAAGCTTGCAAAGAAGCTTGAGATTGTGCCTATCAAGTTTCACGAAAATCCTCAATTAACCCAGGCGCGGTGATGGCTTAAAGAGCGCTACAATGAAATATTGATGCAACTTTGTGTACAGTGGGAACAATCCACTTTTTACGTGCATAGAAAAATTCATTCGTGGTGCCGACTTTGTTTTAGATTTTTGGAGAACCACCGAACTTTCTCGACCCATCTACTTGATCAACTGAAACTGAAAACCCTTGGGCAACATCGGTGCCTGCGTGACAATTTCACAAGTGACCAGTCATCTTAATTTCACTGATGTGGAGACGATTTCCATTCAGGAGGGTGTTATTAAGATAAATAGAGCCAAAGCAGCGATTCAAAAGTATTGTAACATGTTTGCTAGTATTGGGTACGGCGCATATGATGCCCGGCCTGCGAACTCAGCGATAGTGTGCCAGGCAACGCCATTCAGAAATCCGTCACCGCTAAAAATCCCCAAGCAGCACTCATTGTAATGCTTCCGCTTCGAGGTCATGCAGTATCACGAAACCGCAGATGGTAGAAGCTCAAATTTGTCGATTTATTTAATACAAAGCAAGAATGCAGTCTAGAGAGCCAGATGATGTGGAAACAGCGTGTTGACTGATGGTGAGAACTAACCCAAAAAATAAACGGCCTTCCCACGCCAATTCTATGTGTGTTTACTCGTTCACCAGTTCCTGTGGTTCAGGGTATATTGACCGTACGACATGGCGCCTGTCTGACAGAGTGACTGGGTGCCGTAAGTCAGCCAACTCATCCATCATCGTGCATCTTGCCGACACAGGCCGAAGCATACAAAGTCATCTATCGACCACCTGAAAATGGATCAAAGTGCGTTCAAAAACACCTACTTGGATCAGCTGAGAGTTTAGCGATCAGACTATACGAGCCGGAATTGTGAGTCCGGTAAAGATTCACTCACACGCTGTGGTATACTTGGCACAGCCGAACTGCCTCGTCCAAACCAAGGAATTGTGCACGTGTTACAAGTGACGGTGACGAGTGACCGTAAACTGAACGCTTTACCGGTCCTTGTGCTGTGTATGTATTTTTGGTCTTATTTTGCATCTAATTGTGTAAGCCTGAGAAAGAATTATTGGAAACATATGTTCGTTTGATAACATTGAGTTTTCATCTGTTAATTGGCTTGTGACTACTGAGTGTTGACCGTTTATTAGGAATTCATAGGGTTACATTTTAGAGAGGTTGCCAGCGAAATAGCCCGATTAGGTTAAACGCTTGCTGCAGAAGAGGTCTTCTGAACTTCTGCTCAGCTGTGTCCCTTTCAACTGGACATACATTTCTGTACCACTCTGGAGGTTCTTATCAACACAACTCGATGCATTCCTTTGCTCCGATAATGCAGTTACTTCCCCATGGTTCGCATTCACGCCTACTTTTAATATACACAGCTACGCTTGACAGCGATCCGAATAGTCTTGTTACGTTACTTATGCAGTTGGTGTACTGAGCGATTTATACGGAAACATTCTAGGGTCATCTGGGATTAATCTCATCTCTAGACTACTATGAACGATAGGATCAACTTATGTTACCTTCAGTACAATTGTATGGAATTGGTGGGAAGTATTGTATTATCAGTTCTCAACGTTGCACAAATCCTAGTATTCACTGTTAATTGCGGTCAGAATTCAAATGATTACTGACTATTTTCTACGTGTTTTTGAAGAATAATATTTACCTACCGGATAGAAGGTGACCCACGTTTTGCAATAACCACACTTTCAACCAGCCAGCAGAAGAGCACTCAGATGTCCATCTTCAGATAGAACTCTGCGAATCTATACATGGTGAACAATGAACAATAATAAATCTGACTTCGAAATGGTTAGTAAACACTAGTTTACAAACGCCATTCGGTAGTCTAGTGGATTTTGGAAAAAGCGCTAATGAAAATTCCAGTTAGTAAGTTTGCTGTTAAAATAATATGCCTATTGATGGTAATCCTGTGATCCTACCATCCGCGTAGTTTAGCGGATCAAATAGGCGATAAACAGTACATGCACGATATATCCTAGAACAATGAACAATGATTTATCCCGGGATAAAAGCAAGTGCTTGACACGTCTCGTAGGATGGTAGCGGTGAATATGATGCAATTAAAATATGTCTGGGTCATCTATCGAACGTCTGCCAAGATGAATATTTTGATAATTAACATCAATGTAAAATGAAAAAAATTGTCGCGCGTAAACGTTCAGAAAACACTGGGGTGCAGTGATAGTTGAGGTAAAGATTGAGAAAAATATGGTCGCTCACTTAGGTCCATTTGATACATAAAGCCTGTTGAAAACATGCTTGGCGTAATCCAAAATAGAGGAGCATAAGTAACAAAATATTGGGAGCTAAGAGCAACATCTAATCGTTTTTTGAAAACATCCAAGGTAGGAGAGGATACCACTGAGTCTGGGAGTGCGTTCCAGGGTTGGCAAACCCGAAGGGAAAAGTAATTTCGTCGACACTCTAGATGGCTATATTGTTCCTTCAATTTTTAGCAGTTACCCCTGAGCTGCGTGTTGTGGCTAAGTTTCAGCAAATGGCGGCATACGTGGTTGGGGTCACTCAGTATCTGATCCGCTAACATGAGATCACCGCACAGTCTTCGATAGTGCCCACTGAAAATTCCCAGCAACTTCAGCCTTCGGTGGTAAGAGTGATAGCGCAGGCCCTTTACATTCTTTGTTGCTCTTCGTTGTGGTGCCTCTATCGCTTCTAGGTCGCGCTTCAACCAAGGTTGCCAAGCTTGGATTGTGTACACAACATACGGGCGCACATAGGAATTGTACATCATTAGGAAGATTGATGGGTCAAATCTCTCGAATGCCCTTCGCAGCATGCCGACGTGCTGGTTGCCTCTTTTCGCCGCTACCTCAGCGTGTTTTGAACAGTTGAGGTCGCTCTGTACGATCACACTAAGATCACGTTCATGGGAGCTATTCTGCAATCCGTTTGTCCCAAGTATGTAGGTGTAGTTATGTCTATGGCGTAATAGTACAACGCGACATTTGTCTACGTTGAACAGTAGGGCGTTTTGAACTGACCAGTTCGACACTGTGTTAAGATCGTGCTGGAGCCGTGCATGGTCGTCCGGTCCTCTAAGTAACAAAGTGTACCTGGTGGTCTGTGTCGTCTAACCGACTTTTTGTGTAGGTGCAGAAACCACCGACTGGGGGAGAGCATTCCACGGGTGACACCTGCAAATTGAAAAGAGATTTCTACGGCACTCCAGACGGCTGCAATGTTCTTCTGGTTTCAGTGGATTACCTCTCAAGCTTGTGTTACTGCTGTGTTCCAAATGAGAAGTGGCACACATGGTTGGCGTTGTGTAAAATTGTAAGCCACTATCGGGTTGCTTGGTCGCCGCATAATCCAGGGTTTGCCGTTGCGCTGCTTGACACCGAAGATAGCCGCGAGAAACCAAAGCCAAGCCTTGGTAGACGATGTGTATTCTATGGAAAAAACGATTTTATCTGCGGGTCAATCATGATACTTGCGTCTTCTTCGTCCTGGCTTCAACTGAAGTGAACACGTTCGCTTACCAAGTTTGCTAAATTGAACCGCTTGTTCGCGCCAGGCACCACACTCATCACTCAATCGACCTTCGCCGGAATTTGTCAGTCAGCCACATCGCGCCTGCGTTCCATATTTGTTCGGCTGTACATGCGCCAGGGTACAAACCCTAGCACATGATCGCGTTTCGCCTGAGTTCACCACCCACTGATACCGCACTTGTATTCGGTGGTTGATTGGCCTTTCCTGTGTCCCGCCTTAAGCCTGTTCAACCTGTCAGCACGACTCAGCCTCATACCGCCGCGAGGTTTTATGCGCTCATTTTCGATTCCCAGTACCTCCCTCCTCTAAACTGATTGCGCTCACTTAATTTTCGCACTTGGATGTGGGATATGGGCCAATGAACCTGGTACTATCAATATGTACAAGTTCCTATCAGAATTATGGGTGTAAATTGTTGGTCCACCAATTGTGCGGAATTGCTGTGTCGTTTGCTCCCAGATGTCAAACAGATATTTTCTTACAAAATGCACTGTTAGCGCGTGATAACCATTTCATCACAATGTCAAATGAATTGCAGTTCCGAAAGCCCTAAAGGGAATAACTGCGTTCAATATGTGGACGGTAAATCAAAAATTTCATAGCGAATTGAAGAAAAGCGGGAACTTACAAACAGAGAAGATGGGTGATTAATGTAGCAAGTGATGTATAGTTTATGTACATAGAAATTTATGAAAGGCATTGGAAGACTTTTCCACATGTTGACTAACAAGAAATATTTCTGCCCATACGTTGTAAATCCATGTTGGAAGCGGTGTCTCGAACTAGTAGACAAGAAGCAGATTATTTTGGATGAGTGGGCTGTGTAAGAAAATAGAGCACAATGAGCAATCAATTTATACGGATGAAGAAGCGTTGCTTTACAAACCCGTTGGATAGTTGGTAGGGATAGCGAAATAATAATACTAATAATAATAATGGGAGTAGTAGTAAACCAGTTAGTATCTTACATATGAAAATGAGGACTTATCGTTTGCTCCGCCGTAGTCCTGCAATCGGCTTAGATTCGCAGCACCCACAGTTAACATCAAATAATTCCATGGTAAACTCCAGGTGTAGGATGAAGACATAGCTCTAAGTGACAAAGTGTAAGTGGATAAGTGGGTCATTCAACTGTCTTCTAAAGATTGTTAGTGTCTGTGCAGAGACGACCGATTCTTTGCGAGCATTCCACGGGTGACAGACACGAATGGAAAAGAAAGTTCTGCGGCACTCCAGACGGCTATACCGTTTTCTGCGAGTTTAAGTGATCGGCCCCTCAGGGTTGTATCGGTGCTGTGTTGCAGTAAAGAGCGGCACATATGATGTGAGTCTTGCAGAATCAGTCATGTCATAATCAGGTCGTCCCGTAGTCTGTGATAACTTCTGTTGAATACCCTAATCTTTGCAGTCTCTTTTTGTATAAAAGATTGCGCATTCCAATTAAGTCCTTAGATGCCCGAAGTTGTGGCTGCTACAATGTATTAAGGTCGTGTTTCAATCATGGATGACAGGCTTGCATTGCGTATTTGACATCGGGGCGAACATACGCACTGAGCATTTGTCGAAATATGGAATTGTTTATGTGTCCAAACGTCCGTTGCAACAGCCCGAAGTGTTGCTTTCCAGTCTTCGAGGCTTTTTCGGATTGTTTGGAGCAACCCAAGCCATCTTGAACCAGAACACCCAAGTCACGCTCGCCATTTGGTTGTTGCAGTATATTTGTTAAGAGCCGGTATGAGTAGCTGCTCTGATGTCGGATGGAAATTATCTAGCTTTTACTGACATTGGAATACAGTAACTTCTGTGTAGACCATTGATATACCGTATCTAGGTCACCCTGAAGCAGACGCTGATCAGCCTTCACCGGGATCCTGCTCCAGATCCTGATATCGTCGGCGAACAGTAGGAAGTTTAAAGCCATTTCCTGGGTAAGGTCATTAATATACACCGAAAACTAACGTCCATCTAGTACTGAGCCTTGCGGTACACCACACTCAACCAACAGTGCGGTCACTAATGTGTTGGTCGTTTTGAAGCTAACTATTTTGGGTATAGAAGTGGATCTTTAAATGCCGTTACTGAGCGGTTTTCGAAACGTACATGGGTGAGTGCCGTTTCCAATTGCAAAGTTTTTCATAGTATTTGGTGCGAAGGAAAAGGTTTTTCAAATCTTTCAGAGTGAGTTCATTACAGGCAACTTGCTGCCATCATCATCCTCATCATCGTACACGTTAGCTAGAGGTGGGGAACACCTCAGCTACTGTGCCGCAATACAGAAAAAAAGAGAGAAAAATGCAACTGGTGCAAGCTGGCTGAGCTACCGGTAACGGATGGGCATCGTTCCCGTAAGCTACCAGCCGGCTGCTGTGCACCCAAAAAAATTATGCAAAATTATATAAGGCTAAATAATGAGATCGTGGTTGGAGGAGGAGGCTAAGAGGGATGGGGTGGGACAAAGAAACTCACAGCACGAACGCCACTGACGTCGGCTCCTTACCATATCAGCAAGTGTGTCCAACCAATCGTGTTCATCGTCTTTCGGACCCCAACCAGGGAGCCGAGATGCTCCAACCGAGGCCAGCTCAGAAGTGAGCGCCTTCATTCCACTCGACCAAGTCATCGCTTGGTCACCCCTCCTCTTCTTCCATCCACACCCCCAGCGGGCAAACAACACACGTCGCGGGAGTCGGTGGGCTGGCATGCGTAACACGTGGCCGAGCCATCGGAGCCTGATGCGTGAAATAACGGTGCTGAGCGCTTCATTTCCTTTTCCTGTGCCATAAACAAGGCGTCGAACACGCTCGTTGCTCACGCGGTGTTCCCACCAAATGTGAGCTAAATTACGAAGGCACCGGTGGTCGAACGTAACTAGCCTCTTCAGGTCCGCTGCTTTAAACGACCAGGTTTCACAACCGTACAGTAGGGTCGAACTACTGCTGCATTTTACACTCTACCCTTCAAGCAGAGAGTGATGTCGCGCCGGCGCCATAAGTGGCAAAGGTTAGCAAATGCGCCCCGAGCTTTTGCTATACGATTCTTGATTTCATCTCCAATCTCACGGGCGCTGATACAACTTCCCAGGTAGTTGAATTTTTGAACGACTTCTAGCTGATCCCCACCAACGGTCAGCGCAGGAGGCGGTCCAGACCAAACTTGGAGAAACGCTTTGCACTTCGATGATGCGAAGCAAAGCCCGGAGTGACGGACAGCTAGTGCTAATCTGTCCAGTGCCGCTTGGCACGTTTGTGAGTTGTCACAGATCAGGGCAATATCATCAGCATACTCTAAGTCAAGAATTCGTTCTCCTGGGAGTAGCTCCACACCTTCCAATTTGTGTCCTGTAAACGCGATTTCCATGGCTTCGTCAACAGCGAAGTTGAAGAGGAAAGGTGACAGCGGACATCCTTGTCTCACGCCGGTGGAGATATTAAAGGGTGACGATAACTTGCCGTAAGCCCTCACTCTGCCCGAGCTACGAGCATATGATGCTCGGATAATATTCACATATTTCTCAGGTACACCTTTCCTAAGTAGACAGTCCCAAAGTGCATGTCTATTCACCGAATCGAATGCACCTTTGATATCGAGGAACACGACAACGGTGGGCCGCTAATATATGTGACGGTGCTCCAACGACTGAGGCAAGGTGAAGATGTGGTCAATGCAGCCACGACCTCGACGAAATCCAGCTTGCTGTTCGCGAATCTGGCTTTCACGAGTGCCAGTCAGTCTGTGAATGATGACAGAGGCAAGCAATTTTGAGGCGATGGAGATCAGACTGATTCCTCTATGGCTGCCGCATTCCGATCGTTAGCCTCCCTTGAAAATTGGGACTATGATGGAGCGGCTCCAATCGGTTGGGACAGTCTCCTGCTCCTACAGTCTCACGAGTAACTGGTGTAAATCATCCACAAGAGCAGGTCCCCCGAATTTGAAGAGGGCTAGAGGAAGGTCATCAGGTCCCGCGGCTTTATTCTACTTCAACAGTTTGATCTCATGTTCGACTTCTGAGCGAGAGGGTGGATCCAAAGGAACAGCCCACGGAGCAGGGTGATCACTGGTCGGCGAGAAATCTAACAATTCCGACCGATTAAATTGCCTTTTAAAGTGCTCAGCCCAACGTTCCAGGCGTTTTGATAAGTTGTGGATAGGCTGTCCACTCTCGTCACGTATAGTTTTATTAACACCAGGTCTCCTGCTGCCCGTTTCCCGTATAAGACGGAATAACTCACGATGGTTACCAAGGGCAGCGGCCATTTCCATCTCTGTTGCACGATGAGACCACCAGGATTCGCGGTCTGTCTTCAGGCTAGCACGGAGTTTCGCCCGGAGCTGTTTGCGAGTTTCATTGTGTTCGCTTCCAGCCGGAATATGCCGGGGAGCATCGATAAGTTCCAGATACTGTGAAGTGACCCAATGTCTATGTTGGCGATTAGACATACCACATGAGGATTTGCCTGTTGCTAGTAAGGCCTGTTGCATATGAGACCAGTGAGCTTCAATTGCATCCAGTGAGCGTTTATCCAACTCGGATGACAGCGTAATTTGATAGGCATTCAAAACAGCTGGCTTCACCAGTCTGCCGGTGTCAATGTGCTCAGAACGTCGTCTCGGGCGTCCGCCAAAGCGCATCCGCAGGTCAGCACATACAAGTGCATGATCGGTGTCAACACCTGTGCTCCGAATCGAGCGGCAGTTCTGGACGCAGCCTCTCCAGCGGTAACTGATAGCAATGTGATCGATTTGCGTCCATAGCTGGTTCGAGGCTCGTGGGCGCCAAGTCACCCTCCGGCAGGTGCTGCGTGGGAAATTAGTGCTCGCAAGAAATAAGCGAGCATCCTCACACAAATGAAGTAACCGCTCACCGTTATCATTACGGGAGCCTATACCATGTTGTCCGCCCAGATGCAGCTCATCTGTGGATAATTTTCCAACTTGAGCGTTCAAATCCCCAGCCAGCACTACAGTGTCCGAGCTTCTTCTGTGGCTAAGGAGCTCGTTCAGTTGGCGATAGAAGTCGTCTTTTACCGATTCATCGCTACAGTTTGTCGGTGCATAGGCAGCGATAACGAATAGACACCTGTTAGTCTCACGTGACTTCGGAGTTTTGAACGAGCCAGCCAATCGGACCACACACATCCGGCTACTGATTGGAAACCAATCAACCAGAGCAGCTTCAGCCCGCGGACTCAGGGCAATACCAACACCGGCTTGGTCGGTGCTGGAAGCTGCATCATCACCGGATAGGCGCAATGAGAAAGTACTGCTAGTGTCGCCTGAAGGGGATCGCAGAGTAAGTACAGAGCTCGGGTCTTGCAGGCGGGTCTCCGATAAGCAGCAGATATAGATCGAGAGGGTCTCTAATGTTCGGGCAAATGCTGCCTGTTGACCGATCTGAAGCAATGTGCGAACATTGAGGCATGCCAGTCTGAAGGAGGATCGAGGGCTCCAAATGGAAGCCGATGAACTGGAATGGGCCGCTTGCTTGGACATGGGCTTGTTGACAGTGCAGGAATGACGCTCTGCGTTCACCTGTGAGTTGAAACTGAAAGACAAGCGACTAATGAAGCAAGGTGGGGGAGGGCCGAGAATTGGGGGTTGAAAACAGGGGGATAAAAGTGAAGCTGGAACGGGACGATATGGGTGAAAAAGCGCAAGAAGGGGAATAAGAAGATGGGAAGGCTTGAGCAGTAGCATCCAAACCCCTATCCACCCTGCTCGATGAAGCAGATAGGGCACCGTTGATTATCCTCTGCGGTGGCCAGAGCATCAGAAATTTGTTTGAGGAAAGATTCATTGTATTGCGTGTTCAGGATACTGTCAGGTTGCCCAGGCCTAGACAGGAGAACGATTAGGATTCTTAACCGAAGCCTTTGGTTCAAAAACCTGACCCCCAGGCAGCGGGTTTGGCGTTGGGCTACAAGCAGTCCGTTTTAAGGAATAAGGTGCCACCCTCATTCCAACCCCCAAGCTGGAGGACCAGGAGGCTGAGTTTGTCTGGTCTCTAACCATTGACCAATCTGGTATGAGTGGCTCTGAAGGTGCAAAAGCACCACCCAGTATAGCTCAATGGATCACTGAGGCACACAAACCATCGCACCACGGTAAGGTCCAGCCTCATTGCGACAACTTGCTACCAGCAAGTTGTAGTTGAACAGCTTGTGGGGGTTAAGGTGAGATAACACAGGTTTAGACACATAAACAGTGATCAGTTACCGGTAGGTGTTTACTTAAGTAATGAGACCTGGTAGTACAGTTTCCTACGACGATCTTATATAGTTGTAATCGTGTAATTTCATCAAGTCTAGAATATGTATAAACGAGTGTAATTGAGTTGTTGTTGATAATTTCCGAAGTAGGGAACAAAATCACCTAAGGTGGATTGTATATTGTAGGTTCGTTGCAGTTATACAGGCAGACAGCTACCACACATCCAGGAAAGTTTTAGACAGTCTTGCATCTCATTGGAGGATGAGTGGCGCTATATCGCAGTTAAATGTCAGTCATGGCGGTTCGCTGCGGTCGCCCACTGCTCAGTGACATAAGTCTCAGACTCGCAAGAGTAAGGTCGTGGATTCGAATCCGACAGGATTCGGTGGGTGCGCGCTACCGACGAGTCCCAATAGGACGAAACGAGCGTCTAGAACTTGCCAGGATGTGTGGTGGTTGTCTGCCTGTGTCTACGACGTATCTGCACAAAAACAGTAATTCCCCCCAACTACTTATAAAATATGTTATATTGTTTTAACATCACTGAATGTGATACAGACTCTAATACTAATATAGCTGCCCTGTTCGCACGCTTTTGTAGGAACCAGCTTGGGCATTTTAAGGTCTATGTGCGGGATCAATAAATTTGCAACCATCTCAACCTCAAATACTTCAGTGTTATTCCGTTGTTAGCACTTCGCTTGCCAGGCTCTGGGACTGCAGAATACAGCCTACTGAACACCTCAAATACAGTACGTAGAGTTTTGAACTTTGGCAATCTCCGTCCATGTCCGGCTCTTTCAACAGTCATCGGACCACTGATCCAATTGTACGGACACGTTTATTTTGTAACGGTTGTGTCAAGTTTATGTGGTTAATGAATCGGTAGGAAAGTATGCACTTAAATCGATTAACGACCGGTACGAAACGTGCGTAAAGCACTTCGTTGAAGTGCGGAGTTTACTCGTTTATCACGGTCACCTGGTTGTCTGTAAGAATGCAAGGGGCCGGACTGTACAGAGATCAATATGGAAAGCTTTTTGTTTTACTGCAATATACAGCAACCACATTAATGCTTCAGCCATTTGAACTGATGCTTCGCTGCCATACAACCATGAGGACCTATGAAATAAAGAATAAGAAGAGGGAGAGAAGGGGTCTTAGCGGAAAACCTTAATGCCCTACGCAATCATTCAGGGTCAAGGCGCCTACACCTTGTGTAGACAACATACCGTCACAAACAGCTGGCTATCGTGCAAAGATAAAGCGGCACCGGCGAGACAGATTATTTGATGCTTTCACTGCCACGCATCATAATCAGCCATTACCTCGCAGAAAACTCAGCACAAACACACGTTAAACAGACAGTTCGACTAGGAAACGACAGCAGACGCGCCATTGATGCCAACTGCCAGCCATGTCCTATAAGTTCCGGAGCCAAACAGAACTCCAGCCCGGAAGACGAGACGAACCAAGGGCACCCAGTTTGGTCGTCAGTGACTTCATTTCCCGCTGCCAAGTCAACTTCTGTCCACTTAGAACCTTGTGCCACCCTGCATTTGGCAGACTAATCAAAACCCTCCTAGGTAAGCGCTGACAAGGCAAATGTATCCATATACAGACACATACAAACACAAAGCTAACGGCTTTTGTGGACAGAATATGAGGTAACCAGAACCCCGGTATTTATAATATCTCCCTCTACACACTGAAACTGAGAATAGTAAATTAGTACACTATTGTACTTTTTATATATGCAGTCAGCATTACGGTGACCCAGCCTGATCCTTTTGTCTTGATAAGTCGATAAATATGGAAACACTGGGGTCAACTAAAGGATGCTTTGTGGTTGTCAACAATTTATTGCGTGGAAGGTAACTTGTCCGTAACACGAAAGATATCGAAATGGCGTCGGAACGGTGTTATCCCTCCGCGAATCAGGGGAATAATTGTAGTCGTTGCCTATATCAAGATGCTAACTTCCAGCTTGATATGCAATGACCCATCATTGTCTTGTTGAATTTCTTTGATGATACAGTGCGCGTGGACAGCTGATCGTCTTTGGGTAATTTAGCACCACAGCTTACGAGTCCATCAGCTAATTTATCGGGTGACTGTGCCTTTAGCTGGATAATACCACAGAAATTCATGTGACGGCCAGGCTGGTTGTTTATACTGCTATGTAGTGTTGTTGTAGCAAGTGTTGATTCGGATGAGGTGGGTGGTGTCTTAAGCTCTATAATTCACCCATTCCACTAAAAATAATCATTGTGAGCATACAAGGGAAATAAATATTGCGATGAAGTCCCTCCAAGTTATGGATTGGGTAGTTGATCTAGATTAGCATCGGAAAATTCAGCACGAAGACCTGGAATGTGAACCACCAAAAAATATCTGCAATTATGAACCAAATCGCAGTATATTTTTTATACGTTACTCCGGTGTGAACAATGTGTTGTAATGTAGTCTCAAACTTACTGGCGCTACTAAACATTATGCCTGAGTTCAATGGCTCACACTCTTCAATATTTCACTTTTGCTTGGGCCACTCTTGTCGTGGATGGAACGAACTTCCGGTTCTGCTCGGAGAGCTCACTGGTCTTGTGATCATGGCGATACCCGCCAAGCCCTATGCGCCGAATTCCACTGTCAGCTCCGCCATCTGTACATGATGAGTCCTAATCAGGACGAAACCGTCGGTCATGAAAGGCAGGGATGGGAGAGATCCACGCCTAAACCCTCCAAATTTCCACTTTGAACATAATGCCACAATGCAATTCTTAGCCATCTAGGGGTTTCCCATCTGGGTGTAATGACTCCCAAAGGGGTAAACTGGCAGTTTGCGGGGGGTAAATATTAGTATGAGAATTGGGTTATCAATCGGTAGCTAAACAAGTATACTAACAAAATCATCCGTATCAAAACATGTCGCTAACTACCTAAGTACTTTGGATTAGCCATCAGTGACCAGTCATTAGTC
>OX104059.1:4788072-4819162 GCA_944474145.2 Dicrocoelium dendriticum
GCTTGAATTGCGTATTTGACATCGGGGCGAACATACGCACTGAGCATTTGTCGAAATATGGAATTGTTTATGTGTCCAAACGTCCGTTGCAACAGCCCGAAGTGTTGCTTTCCAGTCTTCGAGGCTTTTTCGGAGTGTTTGGAGCAACCCAAGCCATCTTGAACCAGAACACCCAAGTCACGCTCGCCATTTGGTTGTTGCAGTATATTCGTTAAGAGCCGGTATGAGTAGCTGCTCTGATGTCGGATGGAAAGTAGCTAGCTTTTACTGACATTGGAATACAGTAACTTCTGTGTAGACCATTGATATACCGTATCTAGGTCACCCTGAAGCAGACGCTGATCAGCCTTCACTGGGATCCTGCGCCAGATCCTGATTTCGTCGGCGAACAGTAGGAAGTTTAAAGCCATTTCCTGGGTAAGGTCATTAATATACACCGAAAACTAACGTCCATCTAGTACTGAGCCTTGCGGTACACCACACTCAACCAACAGTGCGGTCACTTATGTGTTGGTCGTTTTGAAGCTAACTATTTTGGGTATAGAAGTGGATCTTCAAATGCCGTTACTGAGTGGTGTTCGAAGCGCACTTGGGTGAGTGCCGTTTCCAATTGCCAAGTTTTTCATAGTATTTGGTGCGAAGGAAAAGGTTTTTCAAATCGTTCAGAGTGAGTTCATTACAGGCAACTTGCTGCCATCATCATCCTCATCATCGTGCACGTTAGCTAGAGGTGGGGAACACCTCAGCTACTGTGCCGCAATACACAGACACAAGGAGAGAAAAAATGCAACTGGTGCAAGCTGGCTGAGCTACCGGTAACGGATGGGCATCGTTCCGGTAAGCTACCAGCCGGCTGCTGTGCACCCAAAAAAATTATGCAAAATTATAGAAGGCTAAATAATGAGATCGTGGTTGGAGGAGGAGGCTAAGAGGGATGGGGTGGGACAAAGAAACTCACAGCACGAACGCCACTGAGGTCGGCTCCTTACCATATCAGCAAGTGTGTCCAACCAATCGTGTTCATCGTCTTTCGGACCCCAACCAGGGAGCCGAGATGCTCCAACCGAGGCCAGCTCAGAAGTGAGCGCCTTCATTCCTCTCGACCAAGTCATCGCTTGGCCACCCCTCCGCTTCTTCCATCCACACCCCCAGCGCGCAAACAACACACGTCGCGGGAGTCGGTGGGCTGGCATGCGTAACACGTGGCCGAGCCATCGGAGCCTGATGCGTGAAATAACGGTGCTGAGCGGTTCATTTCCTTTTCCTGTGCCATAAACAAGGCGTCGAACACGCTCGTTGCTCACGCGGTGTTCCCACCAAATGTGAGCTAAGTTACGAAGGCACCTATGGTCGAACGTAACTAGCCTCTTCAGGTCCGCTGCTTTAAACGACCAGGTCTCACAACCGTACAGTAGGGCCTAACTACTGCTGCATTTTACACTCTACCCTTCAAGGAGAGAGTGATGTCGCGCCGGCGCCATAAGTGGCAAAGGTTAGCAAAAGCGCCCCGAGCTTTTGCTATACGATTCTTGATTTCATCTCCAATCTCACGGGCGCTGATACAACTTCCCAGGTAGTTGAATTTTTGAACGGCTTCTAGCTGATCCCCACCAAGCGTCAGCGTATGAGGCGGTCCAGACCAATCTTGGAGAAACGCTTTGCACTTCGAGGGTGCGAAGCAAAGCCCGAAGTGACGGACAGTTAGTGCTAATCAGTCCAGTGCCGCTTGGCACGTTTGTGAGCTGTCACAGATGAGGGCAATATCATCAGCATACTCTAAGTCAAGAATTCGTTCTCCTGGGAGTAGCTCCACACCTTCCAATTCGTGTCCTGTGAACGCGATTTCCATGACTTCGTCAACAGCGAAGTTGAAGAGGAAAGGTGACAGCGGGCATCCTTGTCTCACGCCGGTGGAGATATTAAAGGGTGACGATAACTTGCCGTAAGCCCTCACTCTGCCCGAGCTACGAGCATATGATGCTCGGATAATATTCACGTATTTCTCAGGTACACCTTTCCTAAGTAGACAGTCCCAAAGTGCATGTCTATCCACCGAATCGAATGCACCTTTGATATCGAGGAACACGATAACGGTGGGCCGCTAATATATGTGACGGTGCTCCAACGACTGAGGCAAGGTGAAGATGTGGTCAATGCAGCCACGACCTCGACGAAATCCAGCTTGCTGTTCGCGAATCTGGCTTTCACGAGTGCCAGTCAGTCTGTGAAGGATGACAGAGGCAAGCAATTTTGAGGCGATGGAGATCAGACTGATTCCTCTATGGCTACCGCATTCCGATCGTGAGCCTCCTTTGAAAATTGGGACTATGATGGAGCGGTTCCAATCGGTTGGGACAGTCTCCTGCTCCTACAGTCTCACGAGTAACTGGTGTAAATCATCCAAAAGAGCAGGTCCCCCGAATTTGAAAAGGGCTGGAGGAAGGTCATCTGGTCCCGCGGCTTTATTTAACTTCAACAATCCGATCTCACGTTCGACTTCTGAGCGAGAGGGTAGATACAAATGAACAGCCCACGGAGCAGGGCGATCACTGGTCGGCGAGAAATCTAACAATTCCGACCGATTAAATTGCCTTTCAAAGTGCTCAGCCCAACGTTCCAGGCGTTTTGATAAGTTGTGAATAGGCTGTCCACTCTCGTCACGTATAGTTTTACTAACACCAGGTCTCCTGCTGCCCGTTTCCCGTATAAGACGGAATAACTCACGATGGTTACCAAGGGCAGCGGCCATTTCCATCTCTGTTGCACGATGAGACCACCAGGATTCGCGGTCTCTCTTCAGGCTAGCACGGAGTTTCGCCCGGAGCTGTCTGCGAGTTTCGTTGTGTTCGCTTCCAGCCGGAATATGCCGGCGAGCATCGATAAGTTCCAAAGACTGTGAAGAGACCCAATGTTCATGTTGGCGATTAGACATACCACATGAGGATTTGCCTGCTGCTAGTAAGGCCTGTTGCATATGAGACCAGTGAGCTTCAATTGCATCCAGTGAGCGTTTATCCAACTCGGATGACAGCGTAATTTGATAGGCGTTCAAAACAGCTGGATTCACCAGTCTGCCGGTGTCAATGCGCTCACAACATCGTCGCGGGCGTCCGCCAAAACGCATCCGCAGGTCAGCACATACAAGTGCATGGTCGGTGTCCACACCTGTGCTCCGAATCGAGCGGCAGTTCTGGACGCAGCCTCTCCAGCGGTAACTGATAGCAATGTGATCGATTTGCGTCCATAGCTGGTTCGAGGCTGGTGGGCACCAAGTCACCCTCCGGCAGGTGCTGCGTGGGAAATTAGTGCTCGCAAGAAATAAGCGAGCATCCTCACACAAATGAAGTAACCGCTCACCGTTATCATTACGGGAGCCTATACCATGTTGGCCGCCCAGATGCAGCTAATCTGTGGATAATTTTCCAACTTGAGCGTTCAAATCCCCAGCCAGCACTACAGTGTCCGAGCTTCTTCTGTGGCTAAGGAGTTCGTTCAGTTGGCGATAGAAGTCGTCTTTTACCGATTCATCGCTACAGTTTGTCGGTGCATAGGCAGCGATAACGAATAGACACCTGTTAGTCTCACGCGACTTCGAAGTTTTGAACGAGCCAGCCAATCGGACCACACACATCCGGCTACTGATTGGAAACCAATCAACCAGAGCAGCTTCAGCCCGCGGACTCAGGGCAATACCAACACCGGCTTGGCCGGTGCTCGAAGCTGCATCGTCACCGGATAGGCGCAATGGGAAAGTACTGCTAGTGTCACCTGAAGGGGATCGCAGAGTGAGTACAGAGCTCGGGTCTTGCAGGCGGGTCTCCGATAAGCAGCAGATATAGATCGAGAGGGTCTCTAATGTTCGGGCAAATGCTGCCTGTTGACCGATCTGAAGCAATGTGCGAACATTGAGGCATGCCAGTCTGAAGGAGGATCGAGGGCTCCAAATGGAAGCCGATGAACTGGAATGGGCCGCTTGCTTGGACATGGGCCTGTTGACAGTGCAGGAATGACGCTCTGCGTTCACCTGTGAGTTGAAACTGAAAGACAAGCGACTAATGAAGCAAGGTGGGGGAGGGCCGCGAATTGGGGGGTTGAAAACAGGGGGGATAAAAGTGAAGCTGGAACGGGACGATAAGGGTGAAAAAGCGCAAGAAGGGGAATGAGAAGATGGGAAGGCCTGAGCAGTAGCATCCAAACCCCTATCCACCCTGCTCGATGAAGCAGCTAGGGCACCGTTGCTTATCCTCTGCGGTGGCCAGAGCATCAGAAATTTGTTTGAGGAAAGATTCATTGTATTGCGTGGGCAGGATACTGTCAGGTTGCCCAGGCCTAGACAGGAGAACGATTAGGGTTCACAACCAAAGCATTTGATTCAAAAGTCTGGCCGCAAGGCAGCGGGTTTGGCACTGGACTACAAGGAGTCCGTTTTAAGGAATAAGGAGCCACCCTCATTCCAACCCCCAACCTGGAGGACCAGGAGGCTGAGTTTGTCTGGCCTCTAACCATTGACCAATCTGGTATGAGTGGCTCTGAAGGTGCAAAAGCACCACCCAGTATAGCTCAATGGATCACTGAGGCACACAAACCATCGCACCACGGTAAGGTCCAGCCGCATTGCGACAACTTGCAACCAGCAAGTTGTAGTTGAACAGCTTGTGGGGGTTAAGGTGAAATAACACAGGTTTAGACACATAAACAGTGATCAGTTACCGGTAGGTGTTTACTCAAGTAATGAGACCTGGTAGTACAGTTTCCTACGACGATCTTACATAGTTGTAATCGTGCAATTTCATCAAGTCTAGAATATGTATAAACGAGTGTAATTGAGTTGTTGTTGATAATTTCCGAAGTAGGGAACAAAATCACCTAAGGTGGATTGTACATTGTAGGTTCGTCGCAGTTATACAGGCAGACAGCTACCACACATCCAGGAAAGTTTTAGACAGTCTTGCATCTCATTGGAGGATGAGTGGCGCTATATCGCAGTTAAATGTCAGTCATGGCGGTTCGCTGCGGTCGCCCACTGCTCAGTGACATAAGTCGCAGACTCGCAAGAGTAAGGTCGTGGATTCGAATCCGACAGGATTCGGTGGGTGCGCGCTACCGACGAGTCCCAATAGGACGAAACGAGCGTCTAGAACTTGCCAGGATGTGTGGTGGTTGTCTGCCTGTGTCTACGACGTATCTGCACAAAAACTTAGTAATTCCCCCCAACTACTTATAAAATATTTTATATTGTTTTAACATCACTGAATGTGATACAGACTCTAATACTAATATAGCTGCCCTGTTCGCACGCTTTTGTAGGAACCAGCTTGGGTATTTTAAGGTCTATGTGCGGGATCAATAAATTTTCAACCATCTCAATCTCAAATACTTCAGTGTTATTCCGTTGTTAGTACTTCGCTCGCCTGGCTCTGGGACTACAGAATACAGCCTACTGAACACCTCAAATACAGTACGTAGAGTTTTGAACTTTGGCAATCTCCGTCCATGTCCTGCTCTTTCAACAGTCATCGGACCACTGATCCAATTGCTTGGAACACGTTTATGTTGTACCGGTTGTGTCAATTTTATTTGGTTAATGAATCGGTAGGAAAGTATGCACTTTAATCGACTAACGACCGGTACGAAACTTGTGTAATACACTTCTTTAAAGTGCGGAGTTTACTCATTTATCACGGTCACCTGGTTGTCTGTAAGAATGCAAGGGGCCTGGCTGTTCAGAGATCAATATGGGAAGCTTTTTGTTTTACTCCAATATACAGCAACAACGTCAGTGCATCAGCCATTTGAACTGATGCTTCTCTGCCATACAACCATGATAACCTATGAAATAAAACATAATAAGAGGGAGAGAAGGGGTCTTAGCGGAAAACCTTAAAGCCCTACGCAAACATTCAGGGTCAAGGTGCCTACACTTTGTGTAGACAACACACCGTCACAAGCAGCTGGCTATCGTGCAAAGATAAGGCAGCATCGGCGAGGCAGCTTCCTGGCAGCTTTCACTGTCCTGCGTCATAATCAGCCATTACCCCGCAGGTAACTCAGCGCAAACACACAAACAGACAGTCCGATGCGGAGACGGTAGCAGACACACCATTGGTGCAGACTGCGAGCCATGTCCTGTAAGTTCCAGAGCCAAGCACAAGGCGTGTCAGGTGGACTCCAGCCCGGAAGACAAGACGAACCAAGTGCATCCAGTTTGGTCGTCAGTGACTTTATTTTCCGCTGCCAAGTCAACTTCTGTTCACTTAGAGGCTTGTGTCACCCTAAATTTAGCAGACTAATCAAAGCCCTCCTAGGTAAGCGCTGACCAGGCATAGGTACCCCTATACATGCACATGCAAACACAAAGCTAACGGCTTTTGGGGACAGAATATGAGGCAACCATAATCCCGGGATTTATAATATCTTCCTCTACACACTTTAACTGAGAACAGTAAATTATTACGCTATTGTACTTTTCATATGTGCTGGCAGCCTTACGGTGACCCAGTCTGATCCTTTATTTTGAGAAGTCGATAAATATGGAAACACTGTGGTCAACTAAAGAATGTTTTGTGGTTGTCGACGATTTATTGAATGGAAGGTAACTTGTCCGTAACAGGAAAGATAACTGTGGTATCCCTCCGCGAATCAGGAGATTAATTGTAGTCGTTACCTATATCAAGATGCTAACTTCCAGCTTGATCTGCAATGACCCATCATTGTCTTGTTGAATTTCTTTGATGATACAGTGCGCGTGGACAGCTGATCGTCTTTGGGTAATTTACCACCACAGCTTACGTGTCCATCAGTTAATTTATCGGGTGACTGTGCATTTAGCTGGATAATACCACAGAAATTCATGTACGCCCAGTGTGGTTGTTGTACTGCTATGTAGTTTTTGTTTGCAAGTTTGATCCGACTGAGGGTAGCGGTACTTAAGCTAAATCACCCCTTCATTAAAAATAAGCATAGAGCATACAGGAAATAAATATGCGATGAATTCCCTCCAACAAATGGTTGGTAGGTGTCTAGATAGTCATCGGAAAATCAGCACGAAGACTGGAATGTGAACCAAAAATCTGCAATTAAGAAACAAATGGTTATTTAATACGTTATATTAAGTTGATACAATTGTTCATGTAGCTCATTTTGCTGGCTGATTCTTACTAACATTATGCCTGAGTTCAATGGCTCACACTCGTCAGTATTTCGCTTTTGCTTGGGCCAGTCTTGTCCTCGATGGAACGAACTTACGCTTCTGCTCGGAGAGCTCACTGGTCTTGTGATCATGGCGATACCCGCCAAGCCCTGTGCGCCGAATTCCACTGTCAGCTCCGCCATCTCTACATGATGAGTCCTAATCAGGACGAAACCGTCGATCATGAAATGCAGGGATGGGAGAGAGCTACACCGAAACCCTCCAAATTTCCACTTTGAACACAATGCCCCAATGCAATTCTGAGTCATCTAGGGGTTTCCAATCTGGGTGTAATGACTCCCAAAGGGGTAAAACGGCATTTTGCGGGGAGTAAATATTAGTATGAGAATTGGGTTATCAATCGTTCGCTAAACAAGTTTGCTAACAAAATCATCCGTATCAAAACATGTCGCTAACTACCTAGGTACTTTGGATTAGCCATCAGTGACCAGTCATTAGTCAGTGCAACCAGATGACGCCTCTATCGACCCCTTGGCTATCGTCAGGCAGTAGTTCGCCGGGTCAGAAGACCAGGCAAGGTGACCCGTGATTGTTTCCGGGTTAGAAAGGTCAAAACGGGAGATTAGTGTTCACCACGTATCGATACAGAGTGGTGGTGTCAAGTTATCACGTAGGAATGACTTGGAATGGAAGAATGCAACACGTGAGAAGGCACTGATATCTGTTCATGTTTGATCAGGAATCACACACGAAAGGGTCATATGATGCCTTGGATGGAGAGTTATTCCAAATATCTATCAGTTCCCGTACTTAGAAGCAAACAGTGCGACAGTTATTGGCTAGTTAGCGTTTGAAACGGAAATTGGGGGGCGGGTTGATTATAGCAAACCCCATTTGTGAGAGCCTAAAAATGTTAATAATCGCAGGTGTACAGCAACGTTCGTTAAGGATAAGTGTGATATCGCTTTCTAACGGTACCATCAAAGTGGCGTTCCGGGCATCAGCAAGAATAATTTGAAAGCAGTACTTAATGAAAGAAACTCATGGATTTTCTTCGAACTATAATGTGGGGTTCGTTTATTTGCATGATCGAAAGTAACACAGTATTTAGTTACCGTAATTTAAAGAACAAATGCAGTAGTTAATAGCTAATCGGCTTTAGAACGTTTGGGGGTTACTGCTTAAAGTGTACCCGCTTTGGGGGTAACGGCCTCAAAGAGGTTGGGAACCACTAATCCAGTCTGTATACATGTGGTCAGCTTGCATCTGCGGCACTGGTTGGCTTTCCACCCACTGACCTCGCTTGTTCGGCTCGTTCACTCGATTGGCCAACCATCATCACACCGTAACCGACTGCATAAGCTCAGTGTTCCCTGCGGGCAACTCGCTTGACTTTTCCTGGACCAAAAGTGTGCTTGACACACAGCACTGTAAAATAACTCCTGGATGTTCATCCGGCCCATGTGAACGTGGTTAACATGCAATAGTCGTGTTGATTGACTTTCAAATCAACTGACGCGCACCGTTTTTACTCGCGTGACTTATGCGCTAGCATAAAAGTAGTTCCAGGGGCTCAACCTTGGTGATTAGCTTACAAAAGCTTCATCATAAACTGAGGTGATGCCATCGATATGCAAATGTGGTTGCTAGTGCGCTTTATGAGTGTGGTTCTGTTCAACAGTTTAGATATCTGCATCGGTACGTCAGCACGATTGTCACTAGCTGCTACACTTGACCGTAGGATAGAGTTGGCAAAATGGTGTGCCTGGTCGCCCTTACGTTTCGCGATAGTCACAAGATCTGTGAAGCGAACTCACACGTTATTTCATGATTGTTAATTTTTTCCCGCCCATTGAACTGAATACAAATATTATCAAGGAGTGGTGGGGTTTTTGGTACAATTGCGATAGTTTTCCACGGTCCTCTCTCAGTCAGCAGACATTGGAAAGTCCGGAAACTCATCAGACAGCACGGTTACGACATTCTGGATCTCCTCAGTGATGTGCCTTCCAGCATACCCCTGCCTGGTTCCGCCTTCATGACTTCCGGATGCCAGCAGCTAGTGCCAATAAGCCATGGGTGACAGCCGCATACCTGCATGATTGACAGTTGACTATGATATACCCCGGCTGATCCTCCACCGCCATGCCAGTTAAGAACTTTGAAGTGGACATCAGTTAGTCCCACGAGCTAGGACTTTCCGCATGGTGCCTGTGTACTACACAAGGACGTAGAAGCTATACGGACAGATTTTATCTGGCTGGCTACTGGCATCCAGAAGTCATGGGAGAGGAACCAGGCAGGGGTTCAATGCAAGGCGTACCACTGACGAAACTCAGAAGGTCAAAACAGCGCTGTCTGGTGTTTTTCCACTTACCAATGCCTGCTCATAGAGAGTGGACCGTGATGAACTATCTCAAGAATACAAATATATACGAAGCACATGGTTGTCAACTGAGATGATGACTTACCGGATCGAGATCAATCAGTATACATTTATAAATATTCTCGGAGAACTAGGGTTGGACAGATTATCTTTCTTTCTGTGCCTAGCTACGTCCGAAGAGCTCCTTCCTCGTTTAGTAAATATGGCACCATATCCAGTCTACAGGCAAAAAAGCTAATGGGGTGTGAATTCCAAATACCCGACAGTAAACTCTTCTACTGACAATGAATGAGTAGCTTGCAAATTATCAGAATGCACTCGTGAAACTTCTGCGAAGCATTTTGTCCACTTGGAGTCGGACAGCTATTTTATACTTTGACAGTTAGCAGACTTACTTAATTGCTGTCAATAATTATTTCTTTTAAAAATTGTAAAAGTACGACAGTTCGCATCTTTATTACCGTTGTTTTAATGTGCATACATTTGTTACGCGCTCGCATTGTTTACTGAATGTGTAACGGAACAGAAACCGTGTCAATATCTTTGAATGTACCGCTACTATTATTGTCTTTTTCCTTGTACCCTGGCAGATCCCTATGAACCCGACAATCACTGAAGAGCCAAAATCAGTTGTTCACTGTTGGATACATACAAAAGCTGTAACGTTGTTTGTATGAACATGTATGGTCACATTTCCCCACCGCTCTGTTCCGCTGCTGAATAAAGGTACCTGTTGCTTTCGTATGTTTTGCTTTCGCTCATCGTCCCTTCGCGTTGCGTCTCTGCGTCGTTACGTCAGCGGTGACATTCTGGCCGAATAGCACTTTTGTAATTTACTCTGCGGTCTGATTTTAGCGTTCGCCTAACAGACTCACTTCTGTGCTGCTATCGCCGGAATTGCATTACACTTGGAGTCTTGAAGGGAGCTTCGTGTATGAGAATTCTGATAGTCTTCTGCAAGTGAAATCAAAGCTCGTGTTACAGTTTGTTTTTCTGATTCTCGTATCACACCAACACAACCCCCATTGTTTCACCCCGAGGACGATTTTTATGACTGGGAATTTCAGATTTCCCTTTACTTGTCGGAAATCCAAGTGCGAAACCCCAGTGCTTTTATTTTTGTTTTTCCCGGTGAGCAAGCAATCCGGCTATTCCGGACAACAGGAGTACCATCTTTCGCACTCCCGTCGGAGACATGGGTCGCGTTTCGCGGTGTTTTCGCGAAAACCAGACCCACAGCCGTTGAATGGAGCAGGTCGCTACTTACCGACAACCACCAGGTGATTCTGTAGATGTCTTTGCTAGGGCCCTTCGCGGATTATCACTTTAAACGTTTCCAGACCTCTCACCAAAAGACAGAGAAAATGGTTGTGTTCTCGGTTTTGCATGAGACTACGAGACGTATCTCTTCGAAGTGAACTTGTGAGACGCCTTCCATTCCACTTTACCGAAGCCCTAGACACTAAGCTATGCAGCTGCTGAACATCAACAAGCTGGATCAAGTGACATGCGCAGCGAGTAAAAGCGCCCCCTTCGCAGGTCACCAATATCGAGCGAGCTCCGATCGCGCATGAACAAGCGAATCAGCATTTCTGGTATTGCCAGAAGTTCGGCAAACGTGCTCAACATTGTGGACATAATCCTCCAGCCTGAGCACGAAGACCTTGAGGTAAGTCAATTTTTTAATGTCGGCCTTTGTTTATAATACAGTATTCAACCCAGTAACTGCAACGGAACTGTTAACAGGTTACGTGTTTGCTTTCTGCTTGCTGCTGGAGCATCCTGCACCCTTCTACAACTTGAAATAGCTAAATGTCTTCCGCATTGCCGCAGTTTTCAAAATACTGCATCGGATAGTCATGACTAGTGGAGCCGGGTTGCCTATCGAATTTAGTATAAGTTCCCAGATTTGTTTGGTAAAGGTAACTGTTTTCCACCAGTTTATAGTCTGTCGGAATTTGAGTTGGGAAGCAATTTTAGGAATGGATTTGTTGACACGACATGCGAATGTTATCCACCTATCACGCTCGACGGTACTGCTTAAACCCATACGTGACAGCATAAAGTCAATTGCTGACACACAACATTACTGCTCATTGTAAACTTCTTTTCTGGTACAATCTCAGTTTGAGTCTGAAGTTATCGAACCTCTACGCCTTGTTAAAACTACATGTGAAGGGAAGAAAACTCACCTCTACTCCCTTCTTCAAGAATAGAAGGACCACTTTAGCAGCATACAGTTAGGCTGCACTAGTGTCATTCACCATGAGATGGATACGGATAAACATCATTCTATTCGCCAACCCGTCCGGAGACTACCTATCCATTACCAGCCTTGAGTGAACTAGATGATCAAATATATGCTCGATAGGCATGTTATTCGCCCATCTACATTATCATGGGACTCCCCAATCGTTCATATTAGAAAGAAGGATGGGAGTTTACGACTGTGTACAGACTACCACAACCTAAACGAGGTAACACGTAAGGACTCCTCCCCGCTCCGTCGCCTTGGTGCTACCTTTGATGCTGTCCACGGCGCACGGTGGTTTCCTACGTTAGACCTGACCGCTGGTTACTGGCAAGTGGACGTCCGACCCACTAGATCGAGAGAAAACAACTTTTATAGTAGCTTCCGGATTGTGTGAGTTCGGGACGATGCGTTTTGGGTTGGTCAATGCCCCAGCGACGTTACAGCGACTAATGCAAAAGGTGTTGGAGAGACTTGTGCCACACGAATGCTTATTTATTTGGACGATATCATAATCCACGGGAGTTCAATCGAAGAAAATACTTGTCGGCTGCACATGGTTTTCTCGAGGTAGCGTCAGGCAGAGCTAAAGTTAATAGGTGCCAAATGTCGGTTTCTACGTAATAAGGTTGTTTTTTTGGGTCACATAATCACACCCGAGGGCATCCGCACCGATCCAGACAAATGTGGACAAAAGCTTGGCCACAGGCTCGAGATGTTGAGCAGTTACGAAAGTTTTTGGGGCTGGAATCGTACTACCGGAAATTTATCCGTCACTTTGCTACCGTTTCAGAAGCTTTACACCGACTGACCGAAAAAGAGCGCCGTTGTATCTGTACAGAGGAATGTAACCAATCGTTCCCAAAATTGAAGGAATCTCTTTCGTCACCGCCAGTTCTGGCTCTCCCTGATGTCTCTGAGAATGCTGGTCCATTCGTGCTAGATGCAGATGCCAGTGATGACGCGATCGGGGCTGTGTTATCGCAAAGAACGCCGGCGTGTGAGATGTTAATTGCCTATGGCAGTCAGTCACTAAATAAACGTAAAGGACGGTATAGCACGACAAGACGCCAACTCTTGGCTCTCGTTAGGTTTTTGAAACATTTTCTCCCTTATTTATTGGGAAAGCCGTTCATTGTTCGGACAGACCACCAGTCCCTCCAGTGGCTTCTAGATTTCCGTGACCCTGCGGGTCAGGTCGCACTTTGGAAGGAACAGCTACAGGAATATGGTTTTACTTGCGAGTATCAACCAGGAAAGCGGCATACCAAGGCAGACGCGCTATCAAGGGTGACGGTAGCTAATGAGGTTAATGCAGTTTTGGTGAATGTTCACAACTATTAAATGTGGGCTCAAGGGCAATCAGAAGACTCGTATATTGCTAACATTTACAAACGCCAACGTGACGGTTCTACCAAGCCTTCCGGCTCTGAGATGTAGTCGCGGTCGCCGAAACAGAGATCACTTTGGGGACATTGGATTGATCTAACAATTGTTGACGGAATTTTACTCCGTATAAATATGTCAGTGCCCAAGTTGATTAAACCGATGACGACAATTGTCAGTTTGCTGCAAAGGATTCAACATCATTTGGGCCAAACTGACAGCTAATGACTGAGGCAGCCGTGCCTCAGCGCTACTGGTGGCCTAGCATTCACAAGGACATTGTAAGGCTGTGTAACGAGTGTGAGTTTTGCGCTGCTGTCAAACCAAGCAACCATGCACCCCGAGCCCGCTTGATGGCTGTGGTCACTACGTACCCTGGTCAACGCGTCGACGTCGATTTTATGGGTCCGCTCCCAGTAACAAAAATGGGAACCGCCACATCCTAGTTTTAGTGGACTACTTCACCAAGTGGTGTGAAGCCGTGCCCATAAAACATCCGGACGCAACAACGGTTGCCTCCGCGTTCGTCAACGAGTGGGTTTCTCGCTACGGCGCACCTTTATCACTTCATTCCGACCAAGGCGCTGTCTTCGAAAGTCAACTAGTGCACAAGGTCTGTCGGCTGCTATCGGTTAGAAAAACGCGCACCACACCATACCATCCGCAGGGCAATGGACTTGTTGAGCGCACTAATCGTATGATTAAAGGGATTCTCCAAGGTTTCCTGGAGTGATACCAATTTGACCGATGGGACGAGTTATTACCACAAGGTAAGATGGTGTATCGGGCTTCCGCACACAAGACAATAGGATACTCGCCGGCGTGTTTAACGCATGATCAGGAACTTCGCCTACCTCTAGAATTGATGTCACCGGTTCATCCAGTAGAAGCTTCCTCTGTTTCGGACTATGTGCGCAACTTGTGTGAACAACTTAGGTCGACATTTTGGACAGTGCAAGAGCAAGTGATAAAAGCGCAGGGTCAATAAAAGGAAAGTTACGACAGGCATAGTATTAGATCGGAATAACATGTTGACGATTGTGTGTGGTTGCGCCGACCGTCGCTGGCAAGGGCCGTACGAGATAGGGTTTGTTCGGTCTCCCAACGGGTACACTATTTCGAGTGTCTCCAACCCGAACACTGACGTTTTACTGCCTACTGCAACCAGCTAAAACCAAATACAGCTTCCTCTAGTCAAACGGAGACAGAAGCATTGTTCCGGCTGGATACTTTCCAGTGGTTGAGCAACGTGTGGAGGTACCTCTGAAGGCAGGGTGACTGTTGTTCTTGAAGTTAAGACACTGAGGACAGTGCCCTTGCGGAATGGGAGGTAGCGTAACGGAACAGAAACCGTTTCAATGACTTTGAACGTACCGCTACCATTATTGTCTTTTTCCTTGTAACCTTGCAGATCCCGATTAACTCAACAATCACTGAAGAGCTAAAATCAACTGTTCACTGTTGAACCCATACAAAACTGTAATATTGTTTGTATGAACCAACATGGTCACATTTTCCGACCGCTCTGTTCCGCTGTTGAATAAAGATTCTTGTTACCTTAGTGTGTTTTGCTTTCGTTCCTCCTAGCTATGCGTTGCTTGTCTGCGTCGTTACGTCAGCGGTGACTGCTTGGCTAAATAGCACTTTTGTATTTACCCTGTGGTCTGATTTTAGCGTTCGCCTAACTGACTCAATTCTGTGCTTCTATCGCCGGAATTGCATTACAACTGAAAACGCTGCGTATTTACTGCTGGCTTCTTATGTGCGAGTCCTTTCACTTATTCCCAAGTCTGTTGTATTATATTGTTAAAACTACAAGTTTAGAATCACGGTTTAACATTACAATACATTCCGCCCATCACTTTTTGTTCTACCGCCCAGAACGTGCGTATGTCTAGTGACTCGGCCAGCTTTCTGACTTGGCAGTAGTAACATAAATTGAATAATTGCGACTCGCAGATAAATGGATTAATTTAATGTAATCTATTCACTGAGCTGCCACAGGATGAGGATAGATTAAAACCGGTCTCATCTGCTGAGTAGCTCTCTGCCGCCTTATGTAGAAGTAGAGAATTGGAACAACGCCTAGACGTAATCTTTTTGAAGGAAGAGTATGTAGCGTCAAGTAGCGCTTTTACACTAAGTAATCAGCCAGAATATGAGCCGTTTAAAATTGTATACATTTATTCTTCCGGTGCATGTGTTGACAAATGTTTTACAACCCCCTCGGCCTTGTGGCTGTTGGACCAGGTGAATGGTGACGCGACTTCCAACTGCTTTACCACGGTTTGAAACCTGCCCGGAACTTATGACAGGACTCGAGGTTGTCGCTATGGCAAGCCTGGCGGGGCAACTTCTAACGCTAGTAAGTTGGAAAATTTATCCGGACTACATAAAAAGGAGATACTGCGCTTTGACGATGGTCCCTTACGTTAGTGGATGTCTATCCATAGCTTCCAAGCGAACATGATGGATGCAACGACGCGTCCCTAGGTACAGCTGCCTTGCCCTATAAACTACTGGGAAGGGCAGGCGAGGGAAGTAATCTAGAGTAGTGTGATATTAGACCCAGAGGAGGGACTCTCAGATGTACTATAGATGTTGAGGTCCAGGTTCTGACGACCATATTTCATAGTCCGAGCACACTTCGATCGTTTAATCAAAGAACCGACTATAAGAACCAAAGATGCGGACGCGTTGCGCAGACTAGATGGACAAATGAAGGCCTGCATCAGTACGTTAAAACAGCTAAATCACCAAGTTGAAATGCACGCAACTGTACAATAGCAGCAGTCGTCAGAAGACTTCCCTACTATTAGCCTATTGAGTGGTTTAAGAAAGCAGCCGAGAACCTTCAAATATGTAGAGAGCTCAACTTCGAGGATTTGTAGCATTTTGTTTGTGAGTGTGCCGAGATCGCCACCACCCAATCAATGTACGTAGACGAGATTAGGCATAGGCGTTAGGATCCTTCTAGAGCGGACCGCCCTGAGACTCGAGGAAACCACGTAAATGTCTTAATACTAAGAGAAGGGAAGCACCCGACTCAGAGACGTCTACCTATGTGCATAGAGTGTACGCAGACTCATTATCTGGAGCAGTGTCCTCGCTTTCTCTCAATAAACAATGTTGAACGTCTGTCATTCTTCTCACAGAGAGCCCTATGTGGATTATGCCTGAAACCGAACCCTCTGTCGAACAATTGTAAATCCCGGTTTTTGGTGGATAAGATGGTTGTCAGTTGAAGCATCATCCCCTACCGCACAGAGCCCAGTTAATACGAACACCACATGCTGTTGCGTATGAGGTGACGGCTTCTGTAAATCAAGTAGCCTTGGGAATTATACCCATTAGACTCCGTGTCAAAGACAAGGTTATGGTGACGAACGCATACTCCATTCTAGCTCGGTTACCTCGTTGATCGAAGAACAACGCCTGAAAAGCTACAGTTGCAAACAGAATCGTCGGTAGTTTAAAATATCTACCGTTACTGAGGAATCAAGTGTTTGCTCACAGACAGCGAAACATAGCCAATGTCCCTGGACGGAAGCGAACCCTTTTTCGTGGACCACGCCTTGTCTTTTCAGATGATGCCTCGAGTCAAACGCGCAATACCGGAGTTGAACTGTCTACAGCACTTGAAACACCTGGAACCTTTGCGATTCATGGATAATCGCGATGAAGACAGTGGTGTTTTAATAGGTATGAATGTTACACATCGCGGATTCGTTGCTAACCAACATACTTCATATGGTAATGTAGCGAAGAGTTATGTCTGCATAGCCGTATTCTTTGACAGATATATTTTAGTTGTTACTGTTATTTCAAGTGATTCGCTGTTGTTTGACATCCCCGGTGTGGCTGCGCTTGATGTGTATGTTGACAAGGTGTCTACCTGTTATTACCCAATACCTCCTCCATACTGGATCTAGGAGATAATTGGTCGTTGCTGGAGGGGACAGGGTGCACGGTCCTTGTGGCCGTGTTAAGATCAAAGAGTGGTGCCATGCACTCAGTGTGGAGCGGACTACGGTGCAGCCACCGCCTTGTGTGCGCTTGATTCCCAAATACAGTGTGCTTGTGTTTGCCTGTGAAGGAGTCTGGGCCAGCTCCGTTGATGAAACGTGGCTCCCATCCACATGCCTCCCGGTTTTATTCCTTCGGGTTTACGCTGGATATGGGGTGTGTGCATGGAGCTGTGGGTGGTGCAGCGCAAGCCACCCATGGTCCCTCTGTAGGCGCAGACGTCCTGTGGCTGGCCACATTGATAGGCAAAGCCGAAACCGGATGCCGCCAACCATGTTACACATGCTCTTTGTGTACTGGAGCAGCGCCATGTATGACCTACGGAACAGATTACAGTAGGAACAACGTTGGGCTAGATTCTACTGGGACCGGTTGAAGGATCAGACACACAGACAACTTGAGTGAACACTATTTCTGTAGACTATCTTAACTCCCCCTTTCACATGTGAATGTATGAGCTGGAGTTCACTGAATCTCGTACATGAAGTCTCGGAATGTCTATTGGAGACGAACATGCGCTGAAGCAAACGGAAGCGTTCATCGCCAAGTGTGGATCCCACTACTAACTCGGCATACCATGGAAGCGTGAAAACCTGCAGCTTCCAATTAATCACCCTGTCGCCTACCGTAGACTGATGTTGCTCAAAAGCAAGCTGATGGAAAATGCTGTGTTACATCAGCTATATAAAGCAACCGTCGAGGAATATATATATATATATATATATATATATATATATATATATATATATATATATATATATATATATATATATATATATATTTAAAGCAGTTAGTTCTCTTCAGAAAGTTGAAAAGCACGGTAAGAAGACGAAAACTGGTAGATGCATGCATTTCGTATTGTCTCCTCAGTGCCATTAACAATAACCGGTATGCAATTATGTACTTAAATATGCGTGTGACCGAATAAGCATGAGGTGAAAAATGAATGACAGAAATTCCACCCCTATGTCCACGGCAGTTTTAAGCTGATAAATAATTGCTTTTGAACACACAGGCCCGGCTTCATCTGGCTTATCGCAACGGCCTCGGCGAAACGGAGGAAGCGGGGATTAGGGTGACGTAATACAAGTGTGAACTCTGATCCGAGCTCTATCCGGTGACGCGTAGTCAGTGGGTGTTTACCTATTGAGGAAGCTGGCGGCTTGCGCAAGCACGGAACTTCAAAGGGACAGGGATGCTGGTCAATTTCACGTTGAACCCACCTTGGCACGTGTTCCTTTATTCGGGAAGTCAAAGACCGATTGGTTCTGCCTATATAACTGTCTCCTCAGTCGCACACGAATTTGTATATACGGTGTGAGTTGGCCCCTATCGTTCGAGTTTCCTTCGTTGGAGGCACCGGCAAGTTACAGGTTCTATTGATAACCACAACCTGAGCAGCACAGTAACTTCTCTGCGTAGCACTGATTAAACCTTTCGTGGTTTTCAATACAGTAAAGTCACCCTTGAAAGGCAACTCGATATAGATCTTTTTCTTGGCTGCCGTGTGCACCAAGTCTTTCGGGCCTCGCTGTTGGCTGTGTCTCTCTCTATAAATCCACGTGGATGGCCATTCGCAACGAGTGTTGTTGTAATTAGCTGCAGCTCGTCGGCTAGACAATCAGCAGAGCAAATTCGTCTAGCACGACTAACTAAAGTTTTCACAAGGGTCCGCTTGTACCGCACTGGTGTGAAGCTGGTGAAGTGCAGGTATTGGCCGGACCAGGTTGCTTTTCTGCAGATAGACCTTCTAATGAGCCCGTCATCTTTGCGACTGATGAGGATGTCCAACAATGGTAGACAGTTGTTCTGTTCCACTTCGCAGGTGACTTGCAAGTTGGTATGTGCGCAGGTGAGTTGCTGCACCAACTGGGCAATCCGCTGCTTGGTAAAGTGAGTATGATTTGTAAAATAGTCGCGCAACAGATACACACAGTAGGTTAAACTCCATTTTCGGATAGCAGACTTAGCAAATTTGACCTGTCCATGCTTGCCTAGGCATTAGAATAATTCAAAAAGTTGTACGAATTTACATTGTGGATCTAATGCAGAGACTATAGAATGAACAAGCTATGCCACCGCATCTAATGTGGAGCGCTGGGATCTATACGCAAACTTGTATGTATCGTCCTCAGCAGCGGCTGAAAAAATCCGCGAAATTAACAGTTTTTGAAATCTTTTAGGAGCACAGGTGTACGTGAAATGGGGCGATACTTTTAAGTTCTACTTTTTGGTACTGAAGTGCTCCTGGTAGTTCTCCAAATGTCCGGGATCACACCAGTAGTGAGGCATTGGCTAAAGAGATCTGTTAAATGCAGGATGAGAGAATCAGCACACTAGTTTAAAGCTACTGGTGAGAGAACATCCGGACTACAAGCATTGGTTGCCTTTAATCTTTTGAGTTTCTTGTAAAAGTTGCTTTGATCGAAAGGCGCGGCTGGAATTCACCTAATGCAGGATGACAAGGAAGATGAGCTTAGTGAAGCGGAACTAAATTCCGAGTTCATTTTATCCACATACACTTACAGCTCCGGTGGCAAACCACAGAGCTGCATCAGCAGCTACTATAGATCGCGACAGTTATGGTTGCCTAGAACTGCTTCGACGTATAATTGATTTCCTCTTTTTATCTCGGATTCAACTGCTGTGGTTAGACATTTGACAGGGGTAGCATTCTTGCACTTGTAGACTCATCCTTTCATCCTTCGAAGTCGCTTTAGTAGGGGTGAGGAAAATCGATCTGCTCTTAGATGGAACTTTTCAACAGGACAACACATGTCAAAGCAGTATTTGACGAAGTCCGTAAGGTGATCACATTCAGGGGGCAGGTCATTGTTGTTGAGGACCGAAAATTCAGTTAAACATCATCTGGAGCCTCGTGATATATTCCAAGGAGCATGTTCGCCTTTTGATAATTTTGTAAGGACGTCTTATCACCGTTAAAATCTTAGACCTTTTATACATGACCGGACACCGTTTTAAAATGAAATGGTCTGAGCTACGCAAAGGAGCGGGCTTTTGTAGGGCAAACAACCGTCGTTTATTTATGAACACAGTGTCCAACTGAGTATTTTGTCTGGTCGAAACAATCACTAGGTTTATCAAGCCAAGTGTCTTCAAGAATGTTGTATCCTTCCTATTGTAGTCGCCAGCAACGAAACATATAGGACGATGTATGTTAAGCAGTAGCGTTGAAGAAAGTCGATCCTCAGAAAATTAACTCAGATGCAGATGTGCCTGCAGAACAAACCCCATGGTACCAATTTGGTGGTTTGGGATTATATCGGTCCAGGGAATGGTTCGGCGACAGTGTTCCAAGAAGTGTTGGGTTTTCGCCCAGCAAGCGTTCTCCCCATGAAAAGCCACATGTGTCCGTTTAACAACACTGCGGCGTGGAGGATTTCACCGGCCACTAAATAAAGGCACTGCTCCTTGTTTCAATTTGATGAAGCATTGTATCCCAGCACCCTGCTGCTGAAATCATGAGGTCGATTGGGCCCCTGTTTGGCTACTCAACAAACGAAAGGCGTAGGAACTGAGCACTCAGTCAGTGGCTCCCAATGGGTGCGAAGCCCTGACTTCTCTCCCCTGCCTTGCGGGAGTTGTTAAGGCAAAGGCTCAGGGTGGATTCCCCTAAGACCATTTCCTACTTCGTCTTGAGCAACCGGGTAGTGTCGGGTCCACTGTGGAAACCATGAATTTCGCAGTTACTACTACGTGGCTTACTTCTGCTGCTACTTTCGATGCTTCTTGTGCTTCGGCATCACACGCCAACTTTTCTCTTGTTGATAATCTACAACCTGTTGTATCTACTTCCAATGCCCGTCAGGCTGCTATCCAAACCATTCGGCCACCAGCTATTCTTCGATCCCATAATTCTTTCCATCTGGCAGCTTTCAATGTTCGGACCCTCCTACAGATTGGCCAACAGGTTGGCCTGGCGCACACTCTAGATTCCCTAGCCATCAATGTTTGTTGCTTTTCAGAGACTCGATTTCAAGATCCCAGTACCGTGCTTAAATGGTCGTCCCCAGCTTCTCTTGAGACCAACTGATATTTACCTCTGTCAAGTGACATGGAGGTAGTAACAGCCGGCTAAGCTGGTGTCGATATTACAATGAGTAACAAAGCGGAGGCTGCCTTACTCGACTGGTTTCCCATAGACAGCCAGCTGTGTGTTATTTGGCTTGAAGCTCCATGTAGAATAAACAGACATACTGAAGAGAGGCACAATCTAAATGGAAATATTTGGGTGTTGCTCTTCCCAACACTGACGCACCACGACAGCGGTTTCATCCTCGTTTACACTCCTGAGGTGCAGATAACCTGAGCTTAGTAGTTCATGGTTGACGCACTGAACCCTATGCTATTGAGATGTGCGAACAACGATTAGCACAGCGGAAAGTACTTCAAACCTGAATTTAGGGCGCACGCGGCGTGGTCCTCGAGATCGGAATGACGGAGCTTTACCTCAAATTGAACCGAGGTCTCAATAGAGGTTGCGAGTCGCAACCCACCCACACAGCGCGCGCCCTAAATTCAGGTATGAAAGTCGAAATCTGTTTGCCGTTTCTGCATGAGCTCCAATCGACGGCAGCTTTATATCGATTAAGGATGACTTTTAGTGGGGGTCTCCACAACCTTTTGAACAACGCTGCAAAGCCAGATATTATCATCCGTGCCGGAGATCTCAATGCACGTGTAAGTCGCCTGCTTCCGTGCGAACATCATCTTGGTGGCAGTCATGCGCTTGTTGAAAGCCGTTCTGACAATGGTGATGGACGTCTTAGGTTATGCAAAGACCACCGTTTGTTTTTCACAAGAATGCATTTTAGACATACCAGAAGACGCACAGCCACCTGGCGTCCTCCTTCACCGACGTAAGCCTGATCACAAATAGATCACCTCGCATTTCGCTTTAGATGGCGAGGCAGCGTCCGGGCTTGTAGATCGATTTCGCCTACGTACCTCATTTCAGATCATTTTTGATCTGCCCGCACATCTGCATGCGCTTCGGCGACTCCTCAAAACAGAAGCTTTATACGCTTGACATCAACGAGTTAGCTGACCCCTACTCGATCAACTTATCTAGCTTCCTTATCTCAAGCTTTCATTGGGCTCCACCACGAGACATCGAAACTCATTGGAGTTTCCTGCTTAAAGCGATGCTAACTTCCAGGCATTAAATCTGCGGAATCACAAGGCGCCTCTGAGGGGCTGAATTTCCGCACACTCACTGGAATTAGTTGATCGTCATAGACATTCCGGCCAATTCAACTAGCAGTGCATTACGTCGCATTCTCAGCCAACAACTTATGCAAAGCCTATGTGCTGATGGCGAAACTTGGTGGTCCCAGCATACCTCAGAGATGGAAACGGCAGCCCTATCTGGAAAATTCCGAAAGCTCTTCCATGTCATCCGGGCTACTTGTCACAAAAGATCTGGTGTTAGTGAGGTCATTTGCGAGGTTGACCAAACGCTGATAAGCAACTTACAGAGGCGTATGGACCGCTGGGCTGAACACTTCCGCACTCATTTCAGCTGGCTACCTCCGCCGGCGAGTCTCATGAGTATACCTAGTTGCATGCTTTGGAACGTCTCATTGTAACCACCCACTGAAGCTAAGGTCTGCCTTTAGCTCCAAAACTTGAAGCGATTCAAGTCTGCTGGCCCAGAGGGACTTGCTCCAGAGTTTTTCAAGTTCGATGCAAAGCATTTGTCAACCAGTTAACAGCTTTGTTCTCTAAGATTTGGTGTGAAGAAACAGTTCCATGCACTTGGAACGAGTCAATTATCGTCCCGATCTCCAAGAAAGGTGTCCGTACCCTATGCGCTAACCACCGAGGAATCAGTCTAATGTCAGTTGCATCCCAGCTGTTAATATCCAATCTACTCGGCAGACCAACTCAGATTTGAGAATTGCGCTCCCGTAAAGAACAGGCGGTTTTCCGCCCCCTGTCGACGGTGTATAGACCACTTGTTTATGCTCCGCCAACTGCTTGAAACACGTCATTTTTACCGCCAGCCCAATATCGTTATTTTTTGGTCATCCGAGCCACTTTCGGCTCTGTCGATCGGGCAGCTTTATGGCGTTGCTTACAAACGAATATAATACCAGAAAAGTATATCGCCATCCCTCGAGCATCATATTGCAACGTCTCAGTTAAACTGAGGGCTTATGGTAAGCTCTCTTCACGTTTTACCGTCACTAGCGATGTACGACAGGCTTGCTCCACGTCCCCGTTTCTCTTCAATTCTGCGATCGAGGATGTCCTTTTAAACGCTCTCGAGGACTTTCAGGGTTCTGGTCTAGTGCTTCTTCCTGGCAACCGCGTGACCGATTTAGATTTTGCTGATGATATTGCTTTGCTTGGTGATGACGCAACGAGCACACAAGTCGTTCTAAACCGCTTGGCGATTGAGGTATAAAAATATGGAGGGACCTTTGCCCTTACGAAATGCAAAGTCCTTGTCCTGGATTGGCATCCACCTGCTCCAGTGCTCACACTTCAAGGTAAGCAGCTTGAAAAAGTGGACAACTTTGTTTACTTGGTAAGTTGTGTCTTTGCTTATGGTAGTATTGGAAAAGAAATTGCCCTCCGCATTGCCAAAGTCCATTCGACAATCGTAAACTTGAGACATCTGTGGCGACGCCACGACGTTTCACCGTTGCCAAAGGATAGGGTCTAGAAAGCCTGTGTTCGCGCGGTGCTGATGTATGGGAGTGAGTCCTGGCAGATTCGTGTGAATGATTTGCGTCTGATTTCGGCCTTTGACAATGGATGTCTGCGGAGAATAGCTCGAGTGTGGTGGATGTACCACCTGCGCAACGATGATGGTAGACATTGCGTCTTGGGCAAAACGTGACTTCCGCTTGACAGACTGGTACCACTACGCCAACTAATTTGGCTGGGCCACATTGTACGCATGCCATGCGAAAGGCTGCCCCGACGCGCTCTCTTGGCTGGCGCAGGACTAGGCTGGAAGAAATCGTGCGAAGGTCAGCCTACCATATGGCGACAAATGATTAACGCGCTGACTTCCAGCTTGGCTGTCGTGGGTCCCGCGCCTCCAAATTACTCGCCTCCATAATCCTTTACAAACTGACTGGCGCTCGTGAAAGCCAGATTCGCGAGCAGCAAACCGGGTTTTGTCGGGGTCGTGGCTGCATCGACTACATCTTCACCTTAGGTCAGTTGTTGGAGCACCGTCGCACATATTGTCTTCCCAATCGATCGATGTGCCCTCTGATATTGTCTACTCAGAAAAGGTGTGTCCGAGAAATATGTAAATATTATCCGAGCATTATACTCGCGTAGCGCAGGCCGAGTGAGGGCTTACGGCAAGTAGTCACTACCCTACAATATCTCCAGCGGTGTGAGACATGGACGCCCGCTGTCACCTTTCCTCTTCAACTTCGCTACTGACGAAGTCATGGAAATCGCGTTCACATGACAGAACTGGGAAGGTGTGGAGCTACACTCTGGAGAACGACTTCTTGACTTGGAGTATGCAGACGACATTGTTCTCATTTGTGCCAGCTCCCAGACGTGCCAAGCAGCGCTGGACAGATTAGCACCGGCTGTCAGCCGCTTCGGGCTTTGCTTTGCACCATCGAAATGCAAAGCTTTCTTAAAAGATTAGAAGGGATCACCTCCTGCGCTGACCGTTGGTGGGGATCAGCTAGAAGTCGTTCGGAAATTCAACTACCTGGAAAGTTGTATCAGCGCCCTTGGGACTGAAGACGAGATCACGAACTGTACAGCAAAAGCTCGAAGTTCTTTTGCTAACCTTCGCCACTTATGGCGGCGGTACGACGTCACTCTCGCCTTGATGGGTAGAGTGTACAATGCAGCGCATGTTCGACCTTACTGTACGGTTGCAAAACCTGACCCCTAAGATCGGCGGACATGAAGAGGCTAGTTACATTCAACCATCGGTGCCTTCGCAGTTTGGCTCACGTCTGGTGTGAACACCGCGCGAGCAACGAGCGTGTTGGACGCCTTGTTTACAGCAGAGGAAAAAGAAATGAATCGCTCAGCACCGTCATTTCACGCACCAGGCGCCGACGGCTTAGCCATGTGTTGCGCATGCCAGCCCACCGACTTCCACGACGTGCGTTGTTTGCTTGCCGGGAATGTGGATGGAAGAAGAGTAGGGTTGGCCAAGAGATGACTTGGTCCAGAGGAATGAAGTCCCTCACTTGCAGCCACAGGGCATTAGCTGCTTCTTCGGCACTTTGTACTCTACCGCCTGTTGTAAAAAGTGGAGGAATTCCATGCTTCAATTTACTAATCTTATTCACATGCCTATATAGTAGTTTGTTATTTGTCATAAATTTTCTATCTAGACACTGTTGATAGCTTATTTTGTCCTCACGGACAAGTGCAGTGTAATGGTTGCGATGAGTCAGGAAATTGACCCAAGTCGCTGGGTTGTGGTTAATGTTGTAGGCACGCCATGCTGCATCCTTTATCGCCAGACATTTTCGAGTCCTGCTCCTTAGAATTGAAGGCATTTTTGCGGGACGAAGAGGCTTGGTCTCTGATGCTCTGTTGACAATGTCGCTGATTTTATTAACGAACTCTGCCCAAACGTTGTCAAGGGGACTTTTGTTTGAGAATTCCTAAGCAGCTACGCCGACGAGTTCTCTCAATACATGGTAGTATGTGGTTGTATGAGTTAGTTCCGAGTGTTCAGATGGGTACTCTGCATAACACACATAGTCAAAAGTTATTACTACATGGTCACTGAGCCCTAATGGACTATCCATCAATAACTTGTCAATCATGAGTTCTTCATTCGTGAGTACAAGGTCTAATATGGACGATTTGTTTGCTGCCCTGGATCTAGTGGGCGTGGTAACATGATTGAACAAGGGAATTTTAGCAATCAGTTCAAGCAAGTCTGCTTTGAACTGCTCACTGGGCGATGACAAAACCTCCAGATCGTGTGGATTGAAGTCCTAGGAGATAAGAACGTGGCTGTACTTACTGCGTGTTACTCTGTTCAGGCCAAGGATCAAGCGGGAATCCATTCCTGGTGTGGATGATGGGGGTGGTAAACAACAGCTACGAGACGCGTCGTTGTGTCTTATTCAAAGACAACACCATAGTGGGTCGGTAACGTGTGTTTCCAGATCATCAACTATTGTACATTGTAGATCGCTGCGGTAGTAGAGTAGGACCCCACCTCCTCTGCTGGGGCGGTCGTTCCGGATGAGTGACATTCCGGCTATCTCAACCTCTGCATGCAGTCACCTGTTGGAGCAACCATGTTTCGGTAATACAATTAAATCGCAAGCAATCGCAACCTGACGTAGTCGAAGTTCGGCAGCTTTACTAAGGAGCCCTTGGACTATTGCAACAGTTATTCGGACAAACAGGCATCCCTACTTTTTGACAGATGCCCAGTGAATATGTTCGCCCCCATGTCGAATACGTAATTCAAAAAACTGGTGTCCATGACACCAACAAGAGCTTCATGAATAAGAGCAGCCCCAGCGTCTGGTATCAAAATGGGTACATGGAGTGCTCAGTCTCCCATACGAACAGATGCTGAAACGATTGTGCGTATGCAGTGGAAGACACCACAGGTTAAATGACGATTTGATAATGGAAAACGTGATCGTTTACGGCACACATGTGTGCCACTCATTAATGCAACTTAGCATCAACCTGCACCTGAGAGCTTACTCACTGAAACTCGAAGAACATTGTAACCTTTTGGAGAGCCACAGGAACTCTTTTCGACTTGCGTGTCATCCGTGGAATGTCCTCCCTGAATCGGTCATCTCTGCACCGAAACCAACAATATTTAACAGACGGTTGGATAACACACTCATCCAGTTACACTTCGTTACTTAGCACTACGTCTCCATCCGAAACCTGGAATTTACCATTGAACCATTTGCTGTTACATGTGTGTGCAGTGAAACTACGCGTGTTGCAGGACTACAGCGTACCAAATTATAATTCCTTCTTTTCAAACAAAGCATTAACTGTTTCAGTATTATTTTTGTGCAAACCCCAAAAAACTGCCCAATGGAACTTGTAAAGCAATGTTTCCTAGTCCGTACAAATTCGTTGTACATTGTTCATGATTCTGCTCGTCGTATTCTGACCGCGCTGGATTCGCTTGAATACCCTTGACTTACATACTCAAGGTTGCATCCCTCTTCTTGGGGTTATTCCTGGAGGCTTGGCTTAAAGTGTATCTCTTCGGAATACTGGGCTATTCGTCACTACGTCCACCGCACTTTTCGGTATGGGCACGATATCGTTTGTTGCTCGTAGACCATTTCCGGCTTGTTGCGTAAGCCTCGAACCTTTTTGTCAACTTGCGTCCATGTGCCATCCCTTACATTTCTTCTTTCTTAGTTTCTGCTTATTGTTCATCCCGCCTGTGAGTCGTGCATCGCGCACCACTACAATATGGTATGTGATCTAGCGATTGAGTAATCACGAAATGCTCAAGTACGGTCTTGAGGAGACTCCAAATTGATCAAACCTGTTTGGAAAATTTTTCATCGTGGGCGAAAGTTACGCTGTTATATGCCAGCATCTACTGACTAGCAGCGAATACTCATCCAACGAATTTCCAGAAACTCGACCAGATGCATTCGCATTACACGTCGAAACTCGTCGGAGATAGTCGGTGTTAACATCAGTAGTTGGTTATCCACACATCATTCTCTTGCGGAAGTTGCTTTGGGGTTCTCAGTTGTTCAATTTCCAACCGTTGTATGGTCAGTTGTTATGCATGCTCTCTGTCGAATATTTTCCCAGAGGCTGATAACGTTGACAGAAGTGCGACCCCACTGCTTTATTGACCCAAAAATTTCGCGTAGAAAAGAATGTACAAGACTTTCATCTCACTTCATGTCATTAAGAACCATAGGTAGCCGAAGTGTTTTGTGGGCACTACTGATGGACACAAAATGTGCACGAAATGACTCACCCGGTCTCGAGTGGTTCGGTTTACGTATACCGTTCATTTTCGAATTTTACCAGCAACATTAGACTAAGTAGGGTTAGGGTTAGTAACCGTTACAGTTGTTTTGAGTATCACCCTAACTACCTTATTCATTGGGTTTACCAAACTTGGAGCACTCCGTCAAGTCCAGTTGTCTTTGATTTCAAATTGGCTACGTTGGAAACCCGTTTGCATGTATGATTCGCCTCACCAAGTGGAACTATTGTACAGTTGTTTATTTACATGAACATTCATTCATCCTTGCGATCATTTTGTCAGATTTGTGGGGACCAACCACCTGAACCGTGTCACGCATGGTCCTGAAACAAAATATTTCGTTGTTTAGTTATTTACTCTAGTCGTCCTTGTGCAGCTGAGTGCCGCCACAGCTGTCTTCTACCATGTTGCTAGGTGTGCTCGTGTTTACAGTTGTCGGCACACGTCGCTGCCACGTTCTTCACGGTGCACTTCTATCTGTGATCTCTTGGCATTCACCTACTATCCAACCGTTCGAGTGATCTATGGCTCACCTGTCTCCATCCGATTAACCCGTTTCGGTAGCCCGGCTTGCTTCTAGCTCCGCAGCGCCTATTCTCGGTGCACCATAACCGGCATGGGGTGTCTGTCTGTAACCCAAACAACACCGCCTCGATTTGGTGTAGGTGCAAGAGACCATGCAGTATCACTATCCCCGCGTGATTCAGGCTGATCGCGTAACAGCGAAGCGTAGGGGCAGCGCACCGACATACTGGTGGTGCGTTTCTCTTTGACCACGCTCCAATGTGTTGCAAACGCTTTAAAATCAGCGGGGCAGATCGTCGTGATCCACCTTAGTTGCAATTTTGTAAACTCACAGATTGCAATATAGAGTGGGCATTTGGGTGGCTTCAGTCGCAGCCCTGCGATCTCTAACTGATGAGTATATTTATGCAGGAAAATGGTCATATGGTGCAGTGTTTTAAGTATGCAACTATGCTCGATACGCGTCATGGATCGCAGTGTTGCGGCAGTATGACAAGTATTATCTTCCCTGATCCTGATATCATTTGATGTGTTTCCATTCAATTCACCTTGTGGTGCATTAAGCCCCGTGCTGTTTTAGTCTTGCTAACTATTCACTTGATAGTTTTACTACCACACTTAATTTCAGGAGCACGGATAATACATTTGTAATTTCCTTATATATCTACGAGTCTTGTTAGCCAACATCATACTGCCCCCAAGAATATATTTTCATGGTTCTATTGTTTCAGAGAAAAGGGAAAAATTGCGCGCACAGTACATTCACATTAAGAGATAGGAGATGGAAGAGAATGAAGTTTGTGACCATTTCAAACGGTTAACCATTCAAGGTAGTAGATGATGGCACGTGAAGGAGACAAGCGATAAGATCCAAATATTTTGAATCATATTTCTTTTGCTCGACGTATCGTGCGGCTCGATATATCCGATTAAAGCGCATGTCTGAGATCCACCTGAATTCCCCGTTGCCTTACCACCCTCGTCATCATTCAATCCACAGGGACGGTGAGATTGAACACTATGTTACCCCTGAGTCGATAATCAAGTTGCCAAAGTCACCGGCGTGACGTTCATTAGCATTCAGCTCTCCATGATTGCTGAAATGTGGTTATCAGTAAACAATTGATGAAGCTTAATACAGCGGCAGTAGCAACGGGATTTATGATAGCGAGATCTTTATTGACACAAGAGTCTTACGACTCTAAGCTGGAGTCTACGGAGCGGGCTGTGACCTAGATAAACAATGGAATATGTACAGTGGTATATGGGTTTTCGGGGTAAAAAAGCCAACGATTAACAAGGACCGTAAAACTTTTAAAATGAGAGCGGGAATCCAAACAACCAAAATGTCAGCAGGCAGAACTGTATATCGATGGACCAACATGATTTTCCTATGAAAGTAGACGAAAAGTGCTCACTCAATTTTTCCGATTAACTGTTGGTTAACATAACCTCGTCCCTGAGGCGCGCGAGCAATCTTGGATGCTGTAACAGAACTGGTGTTTTGTCAGATCGCTTTTAGTATGCCAAAGATGCGACAGAGGACTTAACCTAGTTTGGTCACGCATTTTATAGCTCACACAACTGGAGAGTGGAAAACTTCCCACTGGTGTGTGGTACTGGGCTGCAATCAACTAAAACCTAACCCCGTGAAAAGGGAGAGTCAGACAATGCTCAATGCTCAGCGGTGTATGGAAGGTTAAAAAGCTTAGGCTTAACATGTCCCCTAGGGTGATGAGTGTGAATTTTCAGAAGAAAATGAAAAACAACTGTAAACAGGGAAACTAAAATGAATGGACTTGCCGAACGAACATTTTTCCATCTCAGTAATTCACATATAGTTTTATGTATTTCGAGATATAATCGCCCATTACTTTTTCCAGAAAAGGGTGTAAGTTTATGCAGGTTTCTTTTATGTATGTACGTATGGTTCATATGTGCTGAATGGTGTGGTGTACCACGACCAGCGCATCGTCCACACAATGTTTGAACACATCTAATGTAGGCGCTGGAATAACATATATATGCAGCAAACAGGAAGCGAGCAAAAATCCCATCTACACTCCAGTCAGCTGTATTGTCTGTCAGCATGCGATGGTATCCGCTTAGTCCGTCCCTACGATTGAGCTTTAACAGATGTAAGGCCGTTTAAGGTAATTATTGGGCAAATCTTCGTTTTTACACAAACTTGTGTCAAAAGCGAAACCTTACGCCACGAATACACTAATCAATCGTTTAAAAAAGCACTTTGAAAGCGGTTCCTTTCTAACCACTATCCGACGGATGTCAGTACTGCTATCCTGCAGTTCCCATCTGATGTGAACAATATCCTGCAAGTAACAGGGATGGCCAAACTTTCAACCAGATGTGAGACAACAGTTATCATAACTTCAT
>OX104059.1:4819248-4852988 GCA_944474145.2 Dicrocoelium dendriticum
AATCTTACACGTAACGCTACTGGTACCATTCTTGCATCCAAAGCCATCAATCGGTACAGCAGACTCACTTAAAGACAGATGTACATAGCAGGGAAACCTCCCAATTCTTTGCCAAATACTTTAGAAGTATGAGCGCTGTTCAAAGCTAAATGTCATGAATGCAAAAAGCGATCTCGATTAAAAGAAAGGTAGCCAAGTTGCTGACTGGAATCAGCACCCAGGATTGGCACAAAATCTCTCTTTACGACGACAAACGTGAGTTGATGGCTGATTCCAGCCTTCGAACTGATGATATTCAGTGTGACGCAGCTCTTCAGATGGAATTTCGTATCGTACCACATTTTGAGGCTGTGTAGTGGCTCCAGAACAGTATTTCTCCTTTAAACTCTTGCCCTTAAACGCTGTATCTAACTAGAAAGGTCCGGGACGTTTCTCAAAGATCAACGTCGTATACACATATTTTCTTCTTCTTGACCTTCCATGTTATTGATGGCAAGTTCCTGGGTAGCTGGTGCGCTGTCGCAGTCTATTGAATTTACCTTACTTGATCGGTAATGGCTTATGAAGTGATTTATCTTCTAGCATTTTATGCTAGTCTCTCCACAGGAGGGACAACGATCCTTTCGGGGTTATGACTTCCACCGTAATACTGATACGTTGGTCCACGTGTCGGAGCAGTCTGCGACATCGCCTTCTTTGGCTGAGAAATAGCACATAGTTCAGCTAGTGTGTCAGGCCGTAGTTGACGAAATTGGAAAGCTGTTAACGTTCCGCTGTTGCTAAGGTCGTTGCATTGGTCCCGCGTTAGGTTTCTCTTTCGCAATAATTTTCTCCTAATGTTTTCATCCTGCAGACCAAGTACAAGTCGATCTCTTATCAGCGATTTGCACAAGCACTCACAAAATCGCATGCCCTTGCTAGCAATATCAATTGTGTTACTTAGTTATGGATTGATTCACTTAGAAATCTGTTCCGACCGAAGAAAAAGTTCCACTAGCCCTGCACTCACATAATTCACCAAAACTTTGGAGCACATCGCTCAGACTGAGCTTCAACCAGTGCCACCTAGCAATAAAGATTACCTACGAAGTGGAGGAAAAGAACCTATTTCATTCCCTAGGCATCGCTCTGAAATACTTGATGGAAGTGCGCTGCAACCTTGTGCGTATAGGAAATGCACGTGGAATAGACAGTACACAAATTTCTACAGCTTTGCACCTTTAATGTATAGAAGGAATCTGACCCACACCCTAGTGAGCAGAGCTAAAATATTTGATCGGAAGACATGTTTCCCGAGGAATTGGAGCACATTCGCTTGGTGCTGAGGGAGAGTGGCTACCCAGAAAGTTTAATTAGAGCCAACTTTCAACAGAAGCGCACACAGCCCGTAGTATTGACAGTAGAACGTAAGTCGATCTGTCCAAAGCTGCCATACAAGGGCGAAGTTACGACGGAACTTTTATTTCGTCGGCCTTCGCGTGCACTCAGACCTAGCTACCCTGCAGCAAGAATGCAAATCCAGTTCACTAGCACTCCAATGATGAAACTGAACTCAATGGATAAAATGCCTGTTCACATCAATTCAATGTGTATTTATTCCTTTTCCTGCTCCTGTGGAGCAGAATACATTGGTCGTACGACAAGGAATCTATCCGAACGAGTGAAAAAACACCACTAGGCCTGGCTCGGAACTGGAAGCAGAAAATCAGTCAGTTCCTCAATGGCCGCGCACCTGGCTGACACAGGGTATGCCACTAAATCAGATGACTCTTTCAAAATTATCTATCACATTCCGGCGAACCGATCGAACTACGTGCGTAAAAGAATACTAAAAGCTGCTGAAGCAATTGCGATTCGACTGTATGACCCGGTGTTTTATCTCCAGAAGAAGCTAACTAGTGGGTTGGGACTACCCTGGTCCAAACGCCTGATGACCTCTGACCCGCGAGGTCAATTGTCTTCACCTAACGAACGGCCACAGTCAGTAGTTAACTCGCTCATGGACTAACGACTGATAATGTCTGTCTACTCATTTTGTTTTTATTTGTATATGACTGTAGAAGCCTGAAGAGTAGTTATCGGAAACATATGTTCGCTTATACTGGCTTCTGCTCTTGATGATTGCCATCTAATCTGATTTTCTTCGGCGCACGTCTTGTTTCCTCGCCAACAGTATGTCGAAACAGCCAGTTGAAAATCAACCGTCAATGTGGCGAAATCCATCCACTTGGCTTCCCATAAGTGTCTATTTTCGGGAGTGGAACACTGTCTTCCGTAATGTGGTCGGCATGGTGATGGATGGCTGTCATGCAAAATAAAGCTGCGGCTTGCTCATCAGTTCCTTCTTTTCCACTGTCGCCATTTGGTGTGATGCCCTCTGAGAATGAGGCACAAAGACTGGGCTGCGATCAGAATCTATATGGATCAGAAGGTAACCTATTACTTATATGGGTGGTTCCGATTTGGTGTTCCTTGGTTGGCTGCCTCTGGTGCACTCATCGATCAAACCAACTAGTATTACAGGCTTACAAGGCACTTCTCGCTCACTCGTGTAGGTGTCGCCGCTCGACTAGCGTCAGACAATCGATCGAGCGGCGTCTTGTCTGTTCGTACCGAATGCGTACCCGGATACCAACAACTGTAATTACATTGGTTATCCCCCAATGTAATGATCATAATTTCGAAGTCGCTCTGCCGTACAAGACCTTTCAAGTTCTTCCAATGTCTTCATTCAACTTTATAGCCTGGGCTACCGCAGGTTCTGTGGCATCAAGGACAAATGTTACACGTCGTTAAAGACTGCTTCTCCATAATTGCACACGATGCTGGTAGCTTTCTTGGACCAATCGAGTTGCAGAGTATACAGCAGTCGCCTGATCGCGGACGACGCTGTCACAGTCGTATTCAGGTCGACCTTGTAGTTTAAATTTTGCAGCGTAGTCAGGCAAATTTTCATCTACCCGGCCAATCTATGCAAAGCTTCACAATCGTTCCTCTTAACTGATGGCCCCTTAACTAAGTCGTCGATGTAAGTCCTGGTTATAAGGTGACGACGACCGAAGCTATAATTCTGCGTCTCCATGTCATCAGGAAATCATTCTTTGGCTTCTAGCATGCAACTCTCGATCGCCTCCCGAGACCGGACTTTACAACAATTCATAAAATAGGAGAGTCGTATGTCAGGATTGTCGGTGGCACTCATGACATTCGCTTTGAAACTACGTATAAACACTCAGTACTAAATTGAGTCACCGGTAAATCGGGCAATCTTTTTATTCAGCCAGCCAGCAAGAGCTACAACTGCACACGAGACAGTTCCAGGAAAAGCGGCGCGTGGGATTTGAATCCGGGATAACCCCGCCGTTGGCAAGCATGCATCCACAAACCCTAAGTGCCAACGTGCACCGGTCATTTCAACTTAGTCTTTATCATAACCAACGGGAGTCGAAAAATCCAGTTTTCGCCAGAAAAACAATTTTGCATGACCATCTAGCTTAACGATTCCTTCATGTACCTACACCACATTAGTAATAAAAGCTTTCCACCAAACTACTAGTTAGTAATCCCACACAGTGTCGAAGACAGATGGTCAACATTGTACATACATGTACCATCGTCTACATCTTGTGAACGCGGTGACAAAGAACGCATACCTGATTCATCCAGCTGAGAGCGAGCCAGAACTATTCAACTTGTGTTCTGCAGAAATTGTTGTTTAGCTGAGAGCTGACCACACCTATCTAAAAGCACAGTATGGACTATAAGAATTCAGGGAGGTGGGAAGAACAGATTGTACTGAAGCAACTGTGGCTCTACATAAATGATTATAAACAAGACAGAAACGTATCTTACCAATAGTTGAACGAACTCACATATGGTTGCGGATATACTTCCATGGGTTCAGTTCGAGTAGTCTGCACTCGTTCAATTACATAGCAAGTCGTGCAATAAAACAGAGTCCCGATGTTGAGCTACGTAGATCGTTGCAAGCAACTAAACAATGGTCATATAATAAAGACTATGAAGAAAACGTCATCGTTAGCTGAATGTGGGATTTCGCAGCGGCTTTTCAAGAGTAACTAAAATCCATTGTGTCCTCCACTCGAACCTCCCTTATGCCTAGTCTTCGTGAATGATCTTGGTAGCGAACTCCAATCGTACTCCCTACTGTTTTTCGATGAACTTAAGACACAATGTGGTGTAAATCAGCGAACGCAGTACTGCGCGGTGTACTCTTCAGTGCCCATACATGTTTATCTCACAACTCGATCAACTTCAACGTCACCAAGCGTAATGTTTTGCGAAGATACCATCAATGCACCCACAAACAACAACTTCAGAAACAGCCTATGCAACTTGCTATCCATTACCTGTTGCTTCACAATGTGCAACCTGATCGAAAGTTATAGACAGTACATTTTTATCCGTGTATCATATAATAAGCGAGAAAAAAAGCAAGGACAACGCTTACTCGTGTGTAACTACCTCGGGTCGACGGGATACAGAAATCCACTTTCTACGGTAGTAGCGTTTATCAAATTTTGTGCAAGGCGTTTGGAGTGACTCATTCTCGAGTAGGGTTATGGCACTGTCCACTGTCTGTTGTGCATTAATGCCAGCATCTGGTGGTCGTGGGCTATACTACGTAGTGTAAATGTGACTGAGTATCGTCAAGGCGTTTCTTGAAAAGGGATAGGGTGGGCGCATTAATTACATGTTCCGGGAGGGCGTTCCAAGGCTGTGACACTCGAAGGGAGAAATAGTTTCGCCGACATTCCAGGCGGCTGTACTGCGTGACCAACTTAAACTGGTGACCTCTTAGAGGGGTGTTTTGACTCAGTATTAGCAGAGAATGGCACGGGTGGTTGGGGTTTCTCCGTATCAGGTACACCATTATGAGATCGCCCCTTAGACGCCGATAACGTCCCCTTGGACGTCGATAACGTCAAACAGCGGTCACATAGTTACAAGGTCCGTGTGATGGGTTATGCAGGTGCACTGGCTGACAAGGGTCATAGGCCATACCATAGGCCGTAGTGTAACTGTGTCATAGCCTCGTCAATGCGCTTTTTACAAATGGATAAGGTGGGCATTAATTACATGTGCCAGAAGGGCGTTCCAAGGCTGTGAGGCTTGGAGGGAGAAAAAGTTTCGTGGATATTCCATTCGGCTGTGCTGTTTGGCCATATTAAACTAATGACCCTTAGACATGTGTTTTGACTGAGTTTCAAAAGAGAGTGGCATGTGTGGTTGGAGTTTCTCAGGATCTGGTACACCATTATGACATCACCCCTTAGAAGCCAATAACGTCCACTGCATCTTTTGCGGATATTCAGCCTGAATGGGTACTGAAGGTGGGACAAACCTCTGACGTTCTTTGTCGCCTTGCGTTTTGTAGTATCGAGCGCGGTGAGGTGGTCGTTCTGCCAGGGTTGCCACGCTTGAATGTTATATTCCGCGTACGACCTCACGTACACATCAAGCATTTTCGGAACGGCTGAGACATCAAACTTCCCGAACGCTTAAAGAAGAAAGCCATACTGCTGGTTTAATTTATTTGTTGCCATTTCAGTCTGCCTCAAATAACCGAGGTCATCTTGAATAGGCACGAGGAGATCACACTCATGCGAAGATCGCTGCAGTATTTGTAGCTCTAAGCGGCGGTTTTGAATACCCTGATACAGTATGCTGAGAACTTTGCGCTTGGTGTCGTTGAAATTCAGCATGTTCACGATGGAGCATGTGTACACTTTGTCCAGGTCATCTTGTAGGGCTGTGTTATCCTCCACTGTAGCTATAGAACACCACAGCTTCGGATCATCAACAAATAGCAGACAGTTTGAAGATACCATACTCGTGAGATCAGTTATGATGACCGAGAATAGGTTAAGCCATAGTATCGAGCCCTGTGATACCCTGCACTGAACTTCTATTGGTTCCCAAAATATGTTGCAAACCCTCTCATTCAGGTGACGTTGAACGAGAAAGTCACCTATCCAGTCCAGAACGGGATCTCCAATCGCGTATTTCTGGAGTTTGTGCAGAGAAATGTGATGGTCTAGGAGGTCGAATGTCTTTGTGAAATCCAGATAGGCCGCACTGACTCCTACATCAGCATCCACACATCCCGTCCAGCATGCACGAACGATCAACAGGTTAGTAGTACAGGACAAATTTTGGTGAACTCTGTGCTGCTCCCAAACCTAATCGTCAGCCCTCGGTAGCTCAGTGGTGGAGCAGCGGACCGGAAATTCGTGGGACCGGGGTTCGATTCCTGTCGAGGCAGATTATTGTGCGCAGGTTAATCGTGACTTCTACTTTCTATGAACCTTACGCTACTCACAAACACCTTTCAAATAAGAAACCAGAATTTTGTTGTTTTCTAGGTACCCCATTGAGACCTCAGCTGCAATGGACTCCATGACCTTGAAGATCACCGGAAGTGTCATCTGGTGGTAAGTTGCTGGTTCAGCAAGGCGACTACTTTGCAGGTCGGTGTAATGATCCCGTGCTTCCACATGGTGGTGACGTACGTCACGTTAAGACATCGCTAAGTGACAATTGCCATCGGTTCTTCTAAACACATGGTGGCAACTTTCAACGCCTCATGAGGAATGCCGTCCGCCCCCCGGGGAGCTGAACTCGCGCAAGGAAATCAGCCACTTCAGTAGAGCTGCGGTTGTAAACCATGTTGGTTTTAGACTGCCCGTTGGGACGCAGTGATCACGCAGTCATCAGTTTCAACTTCGTCTGCTATGCGGAATATCGGAATGAGGACGATGAGATGGTGTAAGCCATCACAAGCTACGATCGATTAGCCCAGCTTTTTAGCGTTACAGCCTGGTCGTTCTTTGCCGAAGCACCGCCGGAAGTCGCTTGACTCGAGTTCGTCAACAAATTCAGTCAGCTGATTGCAGGAAATCCAGAGATAAGAGTTTGCAATAAGTGTACATGGGTTTCTTTCTTTCAGAAGAAAACTCGAATAATGGATGAGAATACGCAACGAAGCTTAGCGAGTGTACAGAGAAGCTCCAGCACCAGAAACTTGGGACAACTACGAAGCCCAAAGTAACCATTGGACTCAACTGCTAGCAGAAGACAAAGCCGCCTATCAGCAGAACATCGCAAAAACGAGTGCTAACTACAGTCCGCTGCACAACTACGCCAATAACCTACGAAAGATATAGCAAGGATTTCCTCCACTCAGGATGGCTGATGACCCAACAAGAAAGGCTGTGGAAGCAGCAAACGCGCTGCAGATGTAATATGCACACACGTTTCAGAAAGCTTTGCCACCAAGCGATCTACCAAGCTTTGTCTTCTGCTCACCAGGACTAACCCACGTCAGTTTTACCGCAGAGGCTGTATTGCAAAAGCTGAGGTCTCTACGCAAACAGAGCTCGCCGGGTGTCTACACCATTCGTCCAGAAGCATCAGAAACAGCAGCAAGGCAAGTGGCAGGGCTTTTAGCTGCTTTTCCAGCACTGCTTAGACCAGAATCAAGTTCCCGCCATGTGGAAGCTTGACATAATAACCCCGATTCATAAACGTGGAAGAAAAACTGATCCCTCCAACTACCGCCCAGTATTCCTTCTTCCTATACTCTCCAAGGTCATGGAATCCATAGTTGCCGATGTAATGGTGCGCTATCTGGAAAACTGTAACACCATCACGTCTAAGCAGCACGGATTCCGCCGGCAGCAGTCATGCACAACGAATGTATTAATTGCACGCAGTAGTTGGACCGAGGCAGCTGACGCTGGAGAAAGTGATGATGTGATCTATCTGGATTTTTCCAAGGCTTTCGATCGTCTGGACTATCGGATACTACTATCCAAGCTGCAGCATTACTGGATCGGCGATCCTCTTTTAAGCTGGATCGCCAACTTTCTACTTTAACGGCAATTAGTTGTCAGAGTTCGGAGCTCTTTATCGAACCCATACACGTTGAGTGTGGTGTGCCGCAAGGCTCAATTCTAGGTCCACGTTTGTTTTTGGTGTTTATTAATGACCTCGCACAGGGAATCGCGTCAAACTTCCTAATGTTTACCGACGATATCAAGATCTGACGTAGGACCCAGACGAACTCCGACCAACATGTGCTTCAGACTGACCTAGATACGGTGTATACATGGCCGATCCAAAACCTGTTGCATTTCAACATCAGTAAATGCAAGGCGCTTTTCATCCGACATCAGGGCAGTTAGTCATACCGGTTCGGAACAAATATACTACAACAATCAACTCTCGAACGTGACTTGGGTGTCCCGGTTCACTATGACTTGGGTTGCTCCAGGCAATCCGAAAAGGCCTCGAAGACTGGGAACCAACATGTCGGGCTGTTGCGACGGGCGTTTGGATAAATAAGCAGCTCCATATTTCGACAAATTCTCAGTGCGTATGTTCGCACCCATGTCGAATACGCAATTCAAGCTTGGCATCCATGGCTGAAACCCGACCTTAATGCACTAAAGCAACCACAAAGCCGGGCATATAAGAACGTTGTTAAAATGCACAATCTTTCATGCCAAGAAATGCTGCAACGATTGGGGTTATTCAGTGGAAGCCATCGCAGACCAAGTGGTGACCTGATTTTGGCATACTTGATTCTGCGAGACCCACAACATGTGTGCCGCCCTTTACTGCAACTCAGCAGCAACAATCCTGGACAGCCACTCATTAAAACTCGCAGAACAATACAGCCGTCTGGAATGCCGCAGAAATTTCTTTTCCATTCCTATCTGTCACCCGTGGAATGCTCCCCCAGAATTGGTCGTCTCTTCACCAACACTAACAGTAGTTAAAAGACGGTTGGATGACGCACACATGCGCTTACGCTCTGTCACTTAGCGCTACGTCTCCATCCTACACCTGCAGTTTACCATGGAATTATTTGACGTTAACTGCGGGTGCTGTGAATGTAAGCTGACTGCAGGCCTACGGCGGAGCAAACGAAAAGCCCTTATTTTCATATTTGAATTGCTAACTGTTTTAATATCATTATTATCATTATTATTAGGCCGATATCACCACCAACTATCTAACAGGATTTTTAAAGCAACGCTTCTTAACCCGTATAAATTCATTGTTCATTGATATGTGGATAAGCCTTGATGGTGGCACCATCCGCATAAGAGGATTTCACACTAGAAGGTACGGCCAAACTGTAGTAAAAGAACTTTGTCCGCCTCTTGTGCCGTTTGTGCTAATCCGCAAGCTGTGTGCAGAGTAGGACTTTTTCGCTTAACCCGGCGCAGTTTGGTGACGTGTCTGTATAGCACCTCGGGATTAGAGCAAAATTTTTCCATCAGGTCTTTACATTATCCTCCCGGACGATTTGGACACAATGGTTCCTTTGTGTTCTATAGACGTCCCAGGTGTCCTCGTTCAAAGAGGCTATGTAGGTGAGCCATACCAAGTCCTTCACTGCCATGCGTTTATGTATCCTGATCCTTATGAAAGACTTCAACTTTTTAGGTCAATGCATTTTGCTTTCAGATTTGCTTTCCATGAGCTCGTTGTATCTGTTGACGATTTCTCTGCAGGCCGTCTCAGGGGACCATGTGGCTAGGAACGACCAGCTTGTTGCATCAATGAGGTCGGACAGGTCATCATATTTGCTTATGACGTGAGATTTTTTAGCATATTCCTTAGGAAGCGCAGCTTAACACATATAATGGCACACTAGCGTCACATGATTGCTGCAGCCTAAAGGCGTTCACGTTGTTACTACGTCGATAATGACTTCCTCGTTGGTGAAAAGGAGGTCCAGGATGCCCGCTTTGTTTCCTGTCCTGCAGCGCGTTGGAAAAGTGACATGGTTGCACAGCGGTGAACAGGCAAGTAGGTCTTGCACTTCCGCCTTGAAATGCTGACCGAGCGTGACCGGGGTTTCTAAGCCGTCCATATTCAGTTACCCTGCCACGCAAACGTGGGTGTAATCTCGTGCAAGTAGGTTTTGCATGACAGTAGCTAAGGTCAGGTCCATTTCTAAAGTAGACATTGGTGGGCGCTATACAATGGACACTAAGCATCTATCGCCATGCCTTGAGTGTAGGCGGCACCATAAGACGTCCACGATTTCAATTTCAGTGTAGTTAACGTGATCGATGAGTAGATCGGAACGGCTAAATGATCTAACGTCTTTCTTGTGGCTAGTTATGTGTTAATTATTCCGGGTATGATACGTCACAATAAAGTCACCGCCTCTTGCTCATCAAGATGATCCGAGCCTCTCCACAAGTGTTACTCATCCACTTCGAAGGGTTCCTGTGCTCCACACTTGCACTGCCAATCAAATCAAACACAAGCACATATCCAACATTACATTAATAAATTTCTACATGGTTGGCGGTATCCGGTTTCGGATTTGCTTGTCACTGTGGCCAGCCACAGGACGCATGGGAATACATGGGTGGCTTGCGCCGCACCACCCACAGCTCCAACCACACAAACCCCATATCCAGTGTAAACCCGAAGGAATAAGACCGGGAGGCATGTGGATGGGAGCCACATTGCATCAACGGAGCCGGCCCACACTCCTTCACAGACAGACACACGCACGCTGTATTTGGGGAATCAAGCGCACACAAGGCGGTGGCTGGACCGTAGTCCGCTCCACACTGAGTGCATGGAACCACTCTTCGAGCCTAGCACGGCCACAAGGACCGTGCACCCTGTCCCCTCCAGTAACGACCAACTGTCTCCTGGAGCCAGTATGGACGAGGTAGTGGGTAATAGACAGTTAGACACTTTGTCAACATGCACATCAAGCGCAGCCACACTGGGGATATCAAGCAACAGCCACATCCACACATATCTACATATACGCCTACTCACATGAATACAGTTTGCAGCTGGTTGTCTTCAAGTCAAGTCAAGTCAGAATAAGATTTAGGTATTCTGGTGGGTACATTTTCAGCACTTTACAATATCGACAACGGATGAGCTAATGTTACATTATGAAAAACAAAATATGTAGGAATGGAGAATAGGACACTGGGTATAAGTGTCACTTAAATAAACAATCAGTGTAAATGCACATCAATTAAACAGTTTTGGACAGAATAATTTAAAGCCAGAGTTGCAAGCTAGACTTTCAATCGGGACCGTCCATCTTCAAGTGCGCAGTTTCTTGAAATTTTCTCATAAATTACGCGGAGGACAGCAGCGGTGAGTTTAAAAATAGCTTGACAAATAGCCGTGTTGAAATAGTCTGCGAACACTAATGTATCCATAGCGATATTTTAAAAACGATGTACAGTGACAACGGCCCGGCCGATTTAAAGGCCCCGTCCACACATATGCACAATTACCGATCATTTTTATTTTATCATGATCATGCCTATGCCGTCATGTCTTGCACTGTCGAGAATAAACAGTTTATTTAGTTATTTACTTGGAGTTGTAGGTTGATGGCTTAGGCACTAGAAGTATTGACAACATGGGGCATTACAGTGACCTAAAAGCTATACCAAACCGAAAGTGCACACGGGTACAGCCATTCCGTCTCAACTAACGAGCACCATTTCCTCTAAACTGCTATCTCAACTCTGGGCGATCTCTATCATTGCTCGGGAACGTGGCCGCTAAGTAGGGCCGCATGATATCCTGTGTCGTGCAAAGTATTATCCTTATGCATGCTGGTTGCCGATTCCAGTTACGTGGTAACTTTGACTAATGAAATCAAGCCACTCACTGCAATCCACAGGAATGTCGAGACACAACTGGGTTGGTCATGAGTGTCAAGTCTATTTTACGCCCTTCGCTTAGTTGAATTTTGAGTCACTTGTACGCAGCCATTAGCCATTCCTAGGATGTGTGTTCATCCATGATATTAGTGGCTAATTGATGGAATTTATCTACACACAATCTGAATGCTATACGTGACGATATGCGGATACTACTGGGCAGCATATAATTGAACGCTGACTTTTTGGAGCTGATGGTAAAAGTTCACTTGTAGGCTATCACAATTCACCGCTGCTAGTGCTACGTAGCAACAGAGAGGTTTTTAGCATGTTCAGGCATATGAAATGCTTTTGAAATAAGTTATTTCAATTGTGACTTGGATGGCTTGAAAATGCAGCAAAACCATCGGCCAAACTTGAAACTTCATTATCATAGTGCGATGTTTGTAATCACTGCTAGAAGCTTGCTGCAGGGGATTTGATAAATCGTAGGAGCAGTAAGAGGACTTTTATCGGTAGGACTTGAGATGCTTCTCTCCGTCTCCGTTGTTTCGCCGCCCGTATATATTGTTTTTCTGACTCAGTTGAAACCCATAGCAATGGGTTTATTAAACAGCAATCAGGTATTTCAAACCAAACAATATTCACGAATTCGTTTGTGCTAATGCTCTCATCAGATGTACAACGAGCACGCACATGCTGCAGGTAACATCCAAAGCGGAAAACAAAGCGGATCATCGATTTTTGGGTTTCGGGTCATTCTACAGAAAATTCCACCACAAGTGGATAACTCTTCCTCTATACATAATAAAGCGGACAAATACAAGCCACTTTGCCTGATTCAGATATTTACCAAGATTGTCAAGAAGATCGTAAAGAAGGGTCTACTACAGCTGCTCAGATCAAAAAAGCTAATAACACTGGCACTGCCCACTTTGGGGTCAAGCCGTTCATGTATCACCAACCTGATCGTAACGAGGCATGAATGATTGCAAGCACCGAACCTGTCGACCGAAGCCGGTCGACTTGAAGTAATTCGATTTCAGTGAAGTATTCGACAACATGAACCATGAGCTCCTCCTACACAGGATCAGAGTGTACGGTGTTGGTGGCTCACTGCACCAATGGATGCAGCACTTTCCAGTCGGATGAAAGTGAAAGATACAGGTCGACGGCCATTTAACTGACGAGCACCCCTCTACTTGTGGGTACCGCAAGCTAGAGTGGTGCGGCCTACACTGTTCATAAACAACATCGACGACCTCCCTTAGCATCTCCGGCCACCACGTGCCTGTTTTAAGATGACTTGCAGATCTAGAGAGTTGTTAACATCCCAGACGACTGCGGTCTATTTCAGCAGGACCGCAGCCGCTTCTCCAAGTGGACTGCAGAAGTCCGCCTCCCGATCAACTCAACCAACTCGGCATTCATGGGTATGATGAACAGTGGCGATAACTAAGCCTTTACGCTACATCCCACATCTTCCGTGAAGGAAATAGGTGTACTCTCGTGCTGCGACCTGATATCAATACTCACCAGGCGCTAGCCGTATTGTAACGGGTTGCTCGTGCCATGAGCTCTCAAATGCAGCTTCTGCATTTAATCTGGAGAGATCGCCACTTGTCTTTCTCTTCTAGTATAAGACAGGTTACCCGCTCACCAACTAATCACAAGAGACGAGGGATAGGAGATCGAACAGGTCTAACAATTTTATTCTCAATTAATAGCACAGCGATCCACTAACCACTGCGCAGGTAACCCCTTTGTTGCCTTTTTCGCCAGCCTGAAGACTGATTATCGATCGATCGGTTGGGGTGTCTGGCTAACTTTCAGTTCTCACAGAAGAATGGCGTGCGTTCCCTTGGTCTCCCCCTATGATCCACGCATAACGGGTCGATTGCAGATACAGTGTTTGCTAACGTTCACTTCTCACAGCCGAACGCTCAGTGAGCCCTGCGATCGTAGACACACATGTCACGCGTCTTTGCCCATACCCCTGCCAGCAAAGCAGTTTGCGCCATTGGACAGTTAGCAACTCAGACTACCGGGGTATCTCAGCAACTGAGTGCGGCCGTTCTTAGCTCCGGACATGATTAATAAAACATCCTGTGGTTGCCTGACCCATCCCGAGGTTACGGGTCTTGCTATCCAATCAGGTGTAACAAAATAAGCTGTACACTTTCTATTATCTTTGGATACCTTTCGAGTTCATCTCAGTGAGTTCCTTGTTGAGGCCGCTGCTCTACGTGCGAACGTCATGCGGCATACACCAACCATCGGCACAGGCTTTTGAGTATGGAGCTATTTCCCCACATCATGTACATCGAAGAGAGAATGGTAAAACTTTGCAACACCCATCCAGAACATGTCGTGGATCCTAAATCGGTGCAGCAGCTCAAAACGTTGCTAGATTTACATTCTCCCACCATTCCATTCAGAGAACCATTGCAGACCGAGTTTTGTGCGTCATGTGACATGGTGCGGTAAACATTTTTGAATGTTGCAGGAGCACTTAACGAATTATTGGAGTATTAACGAGTGACGTATGATTTTACTAATATTTTCCTCCTAATTCGATGAGTTATACAGCTGTCTACTTGCTCCCATTATATAGTGTTTCGGGATGCACGAAACGATCCACCTCAGATATGGCACTAGACATATGGCCGGTGGAACCTCAGGAAGAAAGATGTAAAAGAATCCCGGATGCCCTATCCTGTGATACCTTCATCCCGTTCAATAATCCGCTGGCTACGATTCCCTCTACCATTTATCCTAATACGTTGTATTGTCCAAAAGCTAGTTTTATTACTCTGGCTCAATGCATAGTTGGTCCATCGTAGTAGATTAATTACGTGGTTACTTTGCACTTTGAGAATGTAAATGACCCATATTCAATTGCATATTTAAACTATTTTTCTTGCCTTAGAACAAACGTCACTAACGCTTCCCATAGTATCACCCGATGTGTTAGAGGTGCACCAATGTTATAATATCTATCCTGTGTGTTCACATTACCTCACACTTCATGCGTGACCCGACAATATAGCACTGTCATCGTGACTGGAGGTCACACATTGAAACCATTTGTTTCTTGCTGTCAAACTTTTCCCCTTGTGTAGAATTGCCACACAATGTCTTCACTGTGGATTATGTAAGGATTCACAGACCCACGGCTCATGGTAATCTCCTTTCTTTCTGATTGGTCCTGTGTATGCCTGTTTTAAGCCACAGTGCACTGAGACGAGTTCATTGCCACGTGTGTCTCGAAGCCATACTTGTTCGTTACTTTTGACTGTTGCCTTGTTGAAACACCTGTGCCGGAAGCACAGATTATTAAGCTACTGTGCATTTGTTGTCTATAGTTGTTTACTAATAATATTCCAGTGCTGGCTTTGTTCTTGTTGACTTCGGTGGAAACAGTGGGTGTTCACATGCAAGAGACAGACAATCTTGGAACTCGACGCATCCATGCTGGTAGTCACTGGAATCCTTTCAACCGGTAGGATGAATACCTATGTTCTGTCCTGATACTGTCCAAAAACATGATACCCATTACTGTAAAGCGGCTTACCAGCCGGCAGGATCAACTCACCCTCTCACTTCTGACAAAGTAACATAAGTCATTTGGAACGAATTACAAAAAGGGTTAAATGACAAGCGCATTGTTCGGTTACTAACCAAGAGTAAACTTGGTACATTTTGTTCAAGTAGGTATGCCTAATAATGCAATTTCGCGGCAGGTGGCCGGTCTGTTCATTTACCTTAATTGTTGTGTCACATCCGGTTGAAAGTTTGGCCATCCCTGTTACTTGCAGGATATTGTTCACATCAGATGGGAACAGCAGGATAGCAGTACTGACATCCGTCAGATGGTGGTTAGAAAGGAACCACTTTCAGAGTGCTTTTTAAAGCATTGATTAGTGCATTCGTTACGTAATGCTTCGCTTTGGATACAAGTTTGTGTAAAAACAAAGCGTTGCCCAACAATTACCTTAAACGGTCTTACATCTGTTAAAGCTCAATCGTACCGACGGACTAAGCGGATAACATCTCAAACTGGCAGACAATACAGCCGATTGAAATGTAGATGGGATATTTTCGCGCTTCCAGTTTGCTACATATGTATGTTATTCCAGCGACTACATTAGACGTGTTCAAAGGTTGTGTGGACGATGCGCTGGTCGTGGTACACCACACCATTCAGCACATATGTACCATACATACATTCATAAAAGAAAACCGAACTAACTTACACCCTTTTCTGGAAAAAGTAATGGGCGTATATATCTCGAAATACATAAAACTATATGTGAATTATTGAGATGGAAAAGTGTTTCTTCGGCAAGTCCATTCTTTTTAGTTTCCCTGTTTACAGTTGTTTTTCCTTTTCTTCTGAAAACTCACACTCACCATCCTAGGGGACATGTTAAGCCTAAGCTTTTTAACCTTTCATACACCGCTGAGCATTGATCATTGTCTGACTCTCCCGTTTCACTGGGTTACGTCTGAGTGGATTGCAGCTCAGTATCCCACGCCAGTGGGAAGTTTCCACTCTCCAGTTTTGTGAACTATAAAATGCACTACCAAACTAGGTTAAGTCCGCTGTCGCATCTTTGGCATACTAAAAGCGATCTGGCAAAACACCAGTTCTATTACAGTGCACAAGATCGCTGGCGCGCCTCAGGGACAACGTTATGTTAACCGACCGTCTACATTGTAGTCTTTCTCGGAAAATAATTGAGTGGGCACTTTTCGTCTACTTTCATAGGAAAATAATGTTGGTCCACAGTTCTGCCTGCTGACATTTTTATTGTTTAGACTCCCGCTCTCATTTTAACAATTTTACAGTCCTTGTTAATCGTTGGCTCATTTACTCCGAAAACCTACGTACTACTGTATATATTCCATTGTTTAGCTAGGTCACAGCCCGCTCTGTAGACTCCTACTGAGAGTCGTAAGACGGTTGTGCCAATAAATATCTTGCTGTCATAAATCCCATTCAGGCTGAAGACACACAAAATATACAGTGGACGTTATCGGCTGCTAAGGCGCGATCTCATAATGGTGTACCTAATCCTGAGAGACCCCAACCACCCATGCCATTCAGTTCTAATACTCAGTCAAAACACCCCTCTACAAAGTCACCAGTTTAAGCCGGTCACGCAGTACAGACGCCTGGAATGTCGGCGAAACTATTTCTCCCTTCGAGTGTCACAGCCTTGGAACGCCCTCCCGGAACATGTAATTAATGCGCCCACCCTATCCCTTTTCAAGAAACGCCTTGACGATACTCTGTCACATTTACACTACGAGCTATAGCCCGTGAACCCCAGATACTGGCACTAATGCACAACATACAGTGGTTAGTGTCATAACCCTACTCGAGAATGAGTCACTCCAAACCCTTTTCACAAAATTTGATAAACGCTACTACTACAGAGACTGGATTTCTATATCCCGTCGACCCGAGACAGCTGCACATGAGTAAGCGTTGTCCTTTCTATTTTTTTAAATTTTTTTTCTCGCTTATTACGTGATCAATAACCACTACCCTTATTGCTCTGTGTGCGTACACTCTCTTTTCAAACTCCCTTTATACAGCAGTGCAGTTAAATCTGTAATCGCCCCAACTAACGACTCCATTATCCCCTGATCTATCTTTTTTCACTCTAAGCACCCTACGGGACATGTCAAGTATCTGCTTTTTTATCCGTTATAATTCATTGTTCAATCATTGTTCATCAATCGCTTACTGCTAACCGCATTTCAGCAATCATGGAGATCTGAATGCTAATGAACGACATGCCGGTGACTTTGGCAAGTTGGTTATCGACTCAAGGGGTAATATGGTGTTCTATCTCACCATCCCTATGGATGAAAAGGATCCTAAAAACGGTTTTATTGTCTTTGGTTTAGTCATACACATGGGAACAGATGACCTCGCATTGAATGAAGACGTGGGTACCAAGACAACGGGGAATTCAGATGGACGTCAGACATACGCTTTGATCGGATATGTCGAGCTGCACAATTCGTCGAACAAAAGGAATATGATTCAAAATATTTGGATCTTACCGCTTGTCTCGTTCACGTGCCTTCATCTACTACCTTGACTAGTCAACCGTTTGAAATGTTCACAAACCTCATTCACTTCCATCTCCTATCTCTTAATGTAAATGTACTGGGTGCGCAATTCTTCCCTTTTCTCTGAAACAATAGAACCATGAAAATATATTCTTATGGGCAGTATGATGTTGGCTAACAAGACTCGTAGATATATAAGGAAATTACCAATGCATTATCCGTGCTCCTGGAATTAAGTGTGGCAGTAAAACTATCAAGTGAATAGTTAGCAAGACTAAAACAGCATGGGCTTAATGCACCACAAGGTGAGTTGAATGGAAACACATCAAATGGTATCAGGATCAGGGAAGATAATACTTGTCATACTGCCGCGACACTGCGATCCATGACGCGTATCGAGCATAGTTGCATACTTAAAACACTGCACCATATGACCATTTTCCTGCATAAATATACTCATCAGTTAGAGATCGCAGGGCTGCGACTGAAGCCACCCAAATGCCCCCTCTATACTGCAATCTGTGAGTTTACAAAATTGCAAGTAAGGTGGATCACGACGATCTGCCCCGGAGATTTTAAAGCTTTTGCAACACATTGGAGCGTGGTCAAAGAGCAACGCACCACCAGTATGTCGGTGCGCTGCCCCTAGCCTTCGCTGTTACGCAATCAACACGAGTCACGCGCGTGGTCTCTTGCACCTACGCAAAATCGAGCCGATGTTGTTTGGGTTACAGACAGACGCCCCATTCCGGTTATGGTGCATCGGGAATAGGCGTTGCGGAGCTGGGAGCAAGCCGGGCTACCGAAACGAGTTAATCGGATGGAGACAGGTGAGCCATAGATCACTCTAACGTTTGGATAGTAGGTAAATGCCAAGAGATCACAGATAGAAGTGCACCATGAAGAACGTGGCAGCGACGCGTGCCGATAACTGTAAACACGAGCGCACCCAGCAACATGGTAGAAGACAGCTGTGGCGGCACTCAGCTGCACATGGAGGACTAGAGTAAATAACTAAACAACGAAATAGTTTGTTTCTGGACCGTGCGTGACACGGTCCAGGTTGTTGGTCCCCACAAACCTGACAAAATGATCGCAAGGATAGATGAATGTTCATGTAAATAAACAACTGCACAGTAGTTCCATTTGGTGAGGCAAATCACACATGCAAACGGGGTTTCCAACGTAGCCACTTTGAAATCAAAGACAGCTGGACTTGACAGTGTGCTTTAAGGTTGGTAAACCCAATGAATAAGGTAGTTCTGGTGATGCTCCGGACGACTGTAATGGTTACTCAGTCCCTAAGCTTACTACTTAGTCTAATGTTGTTGGTAAAATGCGATAACGGACGATATACGTAAACAGAACCCCTCGAGATCGGGTGACTCATTTCGCTCACCTTTTGTGTCCATCAGTAGCGCCCACAAAAACACTCCGGCTACCTATGATTCTTAATGGCATGAAGTGAGACGAAAGTCTTGTACATTCTTTTCTACGCGAAATTTTTGGGTCAATAAAGCAGCGGGGTCGCACTTCTGTCAAGGTTAGCAGCCTCTGGTAAAGTATTCGACAGAAAGCATACATAACAACTGACCTTACAACGGTTGGAAATTGAACAACTGAGAACCCCAAAGCAACTTCCGCAAGAGAATGATGTGTGGATAACCAAGTACTGGTGTTAACACAGACCATCTTCCACGAGTTTCGACGTGGAAGCTAAGTGCATCTGGTCGAGTTTCTAGAAATTCGTTAGATGAGTATTCGCTGCAAGTCAGTAGATGCAAAAGTATCACTGGCGTATAACAGCGTAACATTCGCCCACGATTAAAAATTTTCCAAGCAGGTTTGATCAATTTGCAGTCTCGCCACGACCGTACTGGAGCGTTTCGTGATTACTCAATCGCTAGATCACACACCATATTGTAGTGGCGCGCGAGGCACGACTTACAGGCGGAACGGACAAGTCGCAAAAACTAAGAAAGAAGAAATGTAAGGGAGCACATGGACGCAAGTTGACAAAGAGGCTCGAGGCCTACGCAACAAGCCGGAAACAGTCTACGAGCAGCAAACGATATCGGGCCCAGACCGGGAAGTGCGGTGGACGTAGTGATGATTAGCCCAGTATTCCGGAGAGATACACCTTTGGCCAAGCCTCCAGGAATAACTCCAAGAAGAGAGATGCAACCTTAATTATGTAAGTCAAAAGCATTCGAGTGAATCTAGCGCGGTCAGAATACAACCAGCAGAAAAATGAGCAATGTACAACGAATTTGTACGGATTACGAAGCATTGCTTTACAAGTCCCCTTGGGTAGTTTTTTGCGGTTTATGCAAATATAATACTAAAACAGTTAATGCTTTAGGTTTGAAAAGAAGAACTTATAATTTGTTGCTTTGTAGTCCTGCAACCAGCGTTGTTTCACAGCACACACATGTAACAGCAAATGATTCAATGGCGAAATCAAGGTGTCCGATGGAGGCGTAGTGTTAAGTAATAAAGTGTAACTGGATGAGTGTGTCATCCAACCGTCTTTTAAATACTGTTGGTGTCGGTGCAGAGATGACCGATTCAGGGAGGACATTCCATGGGTGACACGCAAGTTGAAAAGAGTTCCTACGGCTCTCCAAACGGTTACAATGTTCTGCGAGTTTCATGAGTAAGCTGTCAGGTCTATGTTAATGCTGAGTTGCAGTAATGAGTGACAGACATGATGTGTGTCGTGAACGATCATGTTTTCCATTATCAGATTGCCCCGTAACCTGCGATATCTTCCGCTGAATACGCACAATCGTTTCAGCCTCTATTCGTATGGGAGATTGCGCATTCCATGTACGCACTTGGATACCAGACTCTGGAGTTGCTCTAATTCATGAAGCTCCTGTTGCCACCAGTTATTAATTACTTATTCGACATGAGGGCGAACATATGCACTGGGCATCGGTCAAAAAATAGTGACGTCCGTTTGTCCGAATACCTGTTGCAGCAGCCCGACGTGTTACATTCCAGATTTTGATGCCTGCAGCAACCTAAGTCATCTTAAAACAGCACACCCAGATCACATTCGACGTACCATTACCGCGGTACATGCTTTCCGAGCATGAACGAGTAGTTGATCTGGTGTCTCATGGAGAGTACCTTGCATTTACTCATGTTAAAAGGCAGTAAATTTAGGATTGACCACCGATATACCGCGTCTAGCTCACGCTGAAGCAATTGCTGACCAGCATTTATCCAAACCCTGCGTCAAATCTTGACGTCACCGCCAAACAGTAGCAAATCTGAAGCGATTACCTGCACAAAGTCATTAATAGATACCGAAAATAATCGTGGACTTAAAACTGTTTCTTGCGGCACACCACACTGGACTTGTATGGGGTCAGATTAAGAGCCCGGAACTCTGACTATTAATTGATGTTGAATGAGAGAGTTGGCAGTTCAGCTTAGAAGATGGTCACCTATCCCGCAATACTGGAGTTAGGAAAGGCGTATCCTCTGCTCTAGACCATTTACTGCCTTCGAGACATCCAGGTAACCCACACCAATCTGTTCTCCTGCTTCAGCTGGCTTGGTCCAACTACTCAGTGTCATTAGTAAACTCGTTGTGCAATATTGCCTTTCGGGAGTAATAATGTTACTGGTTTACAAGTAACACACCAGCGTAGCTGAAACGATGATTTCCATAACCATGGACATTCTCAGGAAAAGAGCTACTGGGGCAACCAAGTAGGAACCTAGTTCTGGTCAAAGCAACCCTGGAATAACTAAGTCAAAGGTATTACTAGCTGCCTTACTGCTGGTCCCAGTGCCTCTGTATGGATAATGTTGATTCATGGGGATCGGTGACTGCGCAGAGACGTCAACTTCTGCAATACAGCTTCAGCGGTAAAAGCGATGTGGATCTTGTCGTCGAGAAAACGAAAGCTGGAAGATCAGTTGCTGGCAGGTCGCGCTGAAATATGGGGAAATGTTGCACCCGCAGCACGTTTGTTACTTCCGTAGTTTTTCTTGTTGGGCCATCCGCTGTCCTAAGTAGAGAAATCCTTGCCTCACCTTCCATAGGCTGTTGACGTACTCGTACAGCAGTTTGTGCTTATCGCTAAAGGTTTTACCATGTTTTGCTGACATGCGACTTCGTCATCTCTGAGCATTGGAGCATAGTGGCTGGGCCGGGCTACGTAATGGTCGTAGGTTTCTGGCGTTGGAGCTATTCTACACACCTGCCAGGCTGCGTTGCATACTGACATTCATTTTGGAGTTCTGCTCTTTAAGAAAGGAAAGACTTTTGGCCCATAGCTAACCCTTATCGCTGAAGTCTTCGAAACCAGTTAGATAAATGTTCTGCTGAATTCGAGCCAAGAGACTTTCGGGGGTTCATCGGTAAGTAACGATCAGGTCGTGCGGCTGATAAACTGCGCCAATCAATCCTAACGTGTGATGGTTGTCACAGTCTCATAGTTCTCACGCTGAAATTCCGCACGGCAGACGAAGTTGTAACTAACGGTTGCACGAGTATTGTGACCCAACGGGCGGTCTACAGCAGACACATCAATCATATGCTCCCCGTTGGTAAGCAGAAGATCCAGCACAGATGGCCTGTTATCTGTTTTGAACCGAGTGGGCAAGTTGATGCGATTGTAATGCGGAACACTGGTTACGAGCTCCTGTAGATTGGGTTTGAATTGTTCTCCAAGCTTGGCAGGGTTTTCCAAAAAATGAATGTTGGAAACACCCATGATAAAGATGTGAATGTATCGTCCTTTTATGGTGCATCTTACAGCCGCCGCACCATGGCCTCATTGTAAGTCACTTCGGTAATACATAATTACTCCTCTTACTTTCGTGAATCCGTCGTTTTGGATGAGCAACATGTTTGGTAACCAAACTTTAGCGTCCGTCATTCCAATGTGCAACCATGTCTCGGTGATATCCTTGATATCACGTGACTCGGAAACTTGACGAGCGGTCAGTTCAGATGGATTATTGAAGAGACCCTGCGCGTTTGTATACAAGCAAGCTAGTTGCTCGGTCTCTAGGAGCACAGAGACAGTTAAAGACGTCAGGAGTGGGAGAATGCCAACCGACGTGAGGTTAACCGTTATTCGTATTTTTGTTGAGATACCGATACGTGGTGTGTAATTTGATTCGGCCAAGACATGTCCTAATCCTCGTTTGGACCTGCGTCCGAGTCGAGCAAAAGAGCAGCCAAGTGAAGCTCCTTTATCGTGCGCGGTTGGTTTGCTGTTTTAGATGCGTTGATAACTGCACTATGGAATGCTTATGCAGTCTTTAACTGAAGTTCAGAAGGAAGACCCTTCCGACTTCTCCGCCATCTATCCAAAACATCCGTTAGTGTCTACTCTGACTGAACCACAACTTTCAGGATCACTGGTGAGAGGCGTTGCATTTGAGCGATCGCGTCACAACATTATCCAAGGAAAATGTTTCATGTGTGAGCCGCCACTCTACTAAATTGTGATTTCCGGCCTCTTGAATATCGTTGTAAGGAATCGCTGGCATGTCATGGATGAAGATTGTGTGTAGGCGATCTTATTTGCTGTATCCTTCTTTGGTGCTGCTTTTCGATTGTCCCACTCTCCAAGGGACATAAGAGTATATGCGTATCCCTGAGGATCTGGGTTGTAGCGAAGTTGTAGAGAGCAAAACCGTTTGTACGTCAATGAAGGATTCTATTGTTACTCGAAAAATCCAAAGTTCTTCAGATTGAAGGTGCTGATTGACGAGTAGCCCGTATTAAGCTTATGTTCTTGGCTCCGACACTCATCAAGATGTACAATGAGTTCCATTGAGCTTGGTCGTCCGACAGCTTGCAATACAACACGATGACGATAGATTCTGGGACATCTGAGCACACGAGTCTGGGCATTATGTTTAGATTCTTTTCCGCTGGACTTCAAGATTTGGTAGTAGGTTTTCTCTACCAGTTGTCAAGTGCTTGTTATCTACTGTTGGTCTTACTATCCACCTTAGCGGTCTCCGGAACAGAAGAGACTGCAAAGACGGCCTCCCGGCTGATCATCTCAGTAACCTCTGCATATGTAACTGATGCCATGGGATACTTTGCTTCGACAAGAGACCGTTGTTCTGCAACAGCAGAGAGTTGGTGTTCGGCTGCTTCATCCTTGTTAATGACTGATGTCAGGTCTAGTGGAACTTGATTAACCGGACGTTTCGGATGGTGCCTAATTTTCGTTGCCATAAATACTGCTTGACACTCGTAGCTACGGTCAATTTTCCTCCGACGTTCTACCAAACCTGGAGGAGATAAGAGCGATGGGACCTGACTGATTAAGTTTCGGAGGTAGCAACTTGTGCAGCATTGTTTTGCTTAGTGGCCACTACCCTTCCCAGGTGCAGAATCGTTTCCAATGAGGTAATCTTATCATTCATCCGCTGCTCGACTTCTGCTGCTAAACAACCGCACTTCTGGACTAATATAGGCATAAACTTAAAGAATGGGATGACCGAACACGCTGCACAGAACCAACTAACGTCTTGGGAGCTGCTCCGCTGTTGTATCTGCTGTTTGGGCTAAATTTGTTTATTCCGGATGACACCATTTGGAACAATGTGTGTAATCTAAACCTTAAGTTGGCTAATCCATAAGGTTCTGTCAACCCGCAGATACCTTTCGTCTGGAGCACTTTAGGCTGGGCATTTTTTGACTTTTGCCATTCAGCTGGGTGTTGTTACCCAACCCAGGGAGTTTGTTCATATTCTGTGCTTTCCAGTTTTGCTTACGACGCATCGATCAGGCGAACATGGTGGTTGCAAAGGGGAAATGAGCGGTCGGTGTGACTGCACGGTCCGTGTTCTGGTTTATGCAAGTCTACTGGCTGAGCAGATCACAACGAATGGCGAGTGACTGGGCTATCGATCACTTCCGATTGAATGCTGGACGAGAAGCAACGTATCACAAATTATGAGACAGCGATAGCAAATGGTATTGGCGAAGCACGATTTCCAATCAACTCGATCGCCCTCCGCAAGAGCTCTCGGATGATTTTAAAGACCCAAATTTTGTTTGAAAACCAAGGTGTTTATCTCATGTATATCAGCGACATGGTGGGGCCTTCGAAATAGGCCTTTGCTGTTCTCGTTGGATTACTTACAATATCGACTGCGGATTCAACATATTATTGTTAACTTTGAAACAATTTATTTTTTCTGATCAGCTCACAAAGTCAACCATTTGAAAAGGTTACGTGTTACTACGTTAAATCCGTGCCTTATCGAATACGGCCATAAAGTCAGGAACACTTGCAAGCGTACTACGAATAAATGTCTTGGAAAAAGCGAAAGCATCGTGCTGGCTGGGAACATGGCCTCAGTCGTTGTTCTGACAACAAAGCGCGAGTTCCATTGATATTTTCCAGTAATGTTCGCTCGCTCCTTGGTTAAATCAGTGATCTCAGTGCCAATCTCCAACGAAGTGCGTGTGTTATTATAGGAATCATTCTGTTACAAGTAAGCGGCTTGCCTACTGATGTGGAACATCAGTAGATGAACTCGATGGTTATTTGCCCATCAGGTCCGGCCGCCCCGGGAAGCCCCAGTTTCGTAATGGTGGCGTTATAACTTGTGTTAATCAACGTTGGTACAAAGCAGTAATCATAATATTAACCTAATCAACGATTTCTATAAGCTGTCATTTAGGTAAGTACAAACCAAAGTTCCTATATGACTTCCGATCAGTCATTGTTGGAAAAGAATATATATATATATATATATATATATATATATATATATATATAGCAGGAGAGCCTATAGTGCGCTGAGGCTGGTGGTGGCTAGATCCTGACAGATGATCTACCCACTGCTGCTACTGTTGCACCATTGGCTCATGTCCTGGACGCCTCGTCGTGGCGACCGCTGGGTGGGAGTTGGGTTTCGCCCTTCTCCCTGCTAAGATCCAGGACACCAATCCGCATGAGTAGGCTAACTGACCATGTGCTAGACCCGCTGCCTTTCGGGTGTACATTTCATCGCAAGCTTTGACTGAGGACCCGAGTCGTTCTCCTGTCAGTTGTGGGCGCCCTGCCAGTATCCTAGTCCATCCTCTTCGGAGGTTAGGAAGTGGTCGATGGCCCACTTCCCGTAAAACCTAGCCATGGGAGACAACAGGTCTACGGGTTGTAAGCTCACAGCTCGATTGGCGTAGAGCAGGAGCGCCACGCATTGTCTCTGACGGTGGGTGGGCACCTCCGGATGTTCAATGGTTTGCTACTGCTCCCTTCAAGCCAGGCAGCCCCTGATCAAATTAGTGAAAACCCGCCAAAACCTACCTACGCCCGGCCGTGGTCGCAGGTGCGTATCCTACTACGGTCGCAAAACATATGTAAATCGTTCCAGTACCTCAAATACTGCGTGTGACGGCCTTCAAGCAGATCCTAATCTGTCTCTGCAATCACATTCCCGAGCTGGATCTGCTCCCCACTGCCTTGTGGGTCAGGTTATTCAGCCAAAGGCTCCGGGTGGAGTCCCACAAGCAAACCTCCGAAGCACAACCAACATAACGTGTGCGACTGCCCACTAATGCAATCGTATGCCTGCGCGCCATGCACTCAGCATCCGGTGTTGGAACGTGCACACACTACCAAAACGAAATTCCAGTAAGCGTCCTGAGCGACGCACTGCACTGGTCGCGATGGAACTGGAGCGCTACCACATCGATATTGCGGCGCTCAGTGAAACCCGGCTGGCTGAGCAAGGTAAGTTGCATGAAGCAGGTACTGGCTACATATTCTATTGAATGGGCAACGCCGTCTCAGCACCACGTGATCATGAGGTCGGACTTGCAATATCCGATCGTATCCATGGCCAGCTGGTGGGTGAACCAACAGGCATCAGCGCGCGACTGATGACTTCTCGCCTACGACTCGGAAGAGGTTAGTTTGCCACTTTTATAAGCAAGTGCAGTCCGACCATGTGTTATCCTGAGGACACGCGTGATCAATCCTATACTCAGCTAACCTCCATGATACGGTCTGTGCCGAGGAGCGACCGACTATTTCTGCTGGGTGATTTCAACGCGCACGTTGGGCGTGATGCATCGGTGTGGACAGATGTTAGCGGTTCGCATAACATTGGTTCAGCGGATGCGAACGGTGACAGGCTGCTTCACTGTGTGCAAATCACGGTCTGACGATCACGAACACTCGGTTCGCACTGAGTGCGAGTGATATGACAATTTGGACGCACCCACGGAGTGGTCACGCTCACCTGCTCGACTATTTCAGCGTACGTCAGCGTGATATGCGTGAAGTGCGCATGATACGTGTATTGCGTGGAGCTGCGTGTGGCACTCATCACAAATTGGTGCGAACCATCTGTACATATGTTTTCGTAAATCGCCGTAAATCGGCGTAAATTGAACATTCCCTCCCTCGGTACTGTGGCGAAACGTACTGAGCTGGAGAAGGCGATGGCTGCACGCCTGTGTGATGTGGACTGCATAGCCACAGCGGGCGACCTGTGGTACCACATTCGCGACCGGGTGACAGCTGCTGCCGAGGAGACCCTCGGGCGCGCAAACTGTAAGCGGCCTGATTGGTTTAATGTGAGCAATGTGACGATTGTCGCATTGGTGTCGTGGAAAAATGCAGCATTTGCTGCACATGTGGCAGACACCAGTGACTGGGGGAAGAAGAGTCAGTTTCGCAAATTTCGACGGCGGCTGACCCGAGAGCTCCGTCACATAAAAATGCATGGTGGACGGAGAAGGCGAAGCAGATGGAATGCTACGCCGAACACAGCCAACACAAGGAATTCTTTGACTCTATGAAGACCGTGTATGGAACGAATTTGGAGCCGCTGAGGACCCTGATCGATGGCAGTTCAAGCGCTAATTGCATACAGACTACAGACATATTGCAGATCTGGCGGAAATACTTCGAATGTCTCCGAGATTGACTGGCCTACATTGAACTGCCTTAAGCAGCACGATGTGAAGACGAGTCTGGCGGACACATCGACACTGGATGAGACACAGAAAGTACTTACACAGTTGCGAAACTGCAAGTAGTCTGGGGCCGACGGGATCCCGCCTGAAGTATTGAAACTCGGCGGGACCCGCGTTGTTGACTGCGCTGCACCACTTGGTGTAGCGCGTATTGATTGAGGAGGAGGTGCCTGCTGAGCTGAAAGATGCTCTTGTGCTACCACTGTACAAGGGCAAAGAACGCAAGTAATTTTGCAAGAATCATCGTGGTAGCAACTTGCTGCGTTGTATGAGCAGGGTGCTTTACTGAACTGTGCTCAACCGTTTTGTCAGTCGGAGCAGTGAGAATTCCGTTCGGGTCGCAACAATATACATATGGTGTTCGCGGCTCGTCAGTTGCAGGAGAAGTGCAGAGAATGACACCAGCCATTTTACACGCTTTTGTTGATTTCACCAACGCAGTTGATACAGTGAACCGCGAGGCATTGTGGCTGGTGTTGGGTAGGTTTGGTTGCACGCGTAAGTTTGTAAGTTTAATTGCATGTCCGCACAGTAGTATGCGAGCGAGGGTGTAGCTGAGTGGAGAGACCTCGGATGGCTTTGCAGTTGTCTCTGCTGTGAAGCAAGGCTGTGTCTTAGCTCCTGCCCTGTTTAATATATATATTCATGCCATGCTGTCTTGTGCTTTTGATGCCGCTTGTGCTAACGGTGTTCGTGTGGAGCACCGTATTGATGGTGGGTTGTTGAATATCTGTCGTTTCGGTGCGTGAACTCTAACCTGTGAGACCGCTATCCGTATGTTGCTGTTTGCTGACGACTGTGCGTTGTTTTCACACAGCGCGGATGAGTTGCAGCATATGACTAATGCTCTGGCTTCGACAGCGGCCAAATTAAAGCTCACCATAATCACAAGCAAAACTGTCTGTCTCCTTCAGCCTTCACCGGAGGTGCAATCTTCAATATTGCCGAGAATCAGCATTGGTGCTGAGGAAAACATACGTACGTGTGTGTACGTGTGGAATGTGCGAGCGGCACAAAAATATCAGGGTCATTACGACCAACGGCCTGAGCTGGACTACGTGAAACATAAATGGGCGGACATCACAGGCGCTTGGCATACGGAGGCATAAGTTCAGTTCCGAAACGTCACGCGTCTGACTTACAAGTGAAAACGCGAATACGGCTACAATAGTCTGTTCACGAGAAGAAGTGGAAACCACGCCCATCATTCGTCCGGTGTAAAGGCTCTTATCCGGACGACATATGAAGAGGGCAACTCCTGGAAGGGCATTGCTTCTCAGTTAAATGTAAATGTGAACACATGTTGAAGCTGCATTAGAACATTGGAATTGAATGAGCCGATAAGGGATGATAGCGTGTCGCGTCGGAAGTGTTTGTCAGATAGTCACGTGGATAACTTGGTGGAATGGGTGGAATTGGACCCTACGGTTAGCTTGGAAATTCTTCGGTTACGACGGAAGGTAGAGTTCGAGGTGTACGTGGGCGTCAACGCTATCGCTCGCTTCGTAGACGGTCGCCTCATGACAATGAAAAAATTACATGAATTACATGAATACATGAATAGGATGGATAGCAAAAGGCTAAAGCAAGCGTAAGTGTTGAAGTTTATGAACTCGGAGGCAGAAGGATAGCGAGCAATATGGATAGATGAAAGGAAGTTTAATCTGTTCTGCGCTAGCACAAGAGAACGTTTAGCACGTGGGACCCGTGTGTACGGAGTCAAACACTCAGGGACAAAATCTGCATCTGATCAGCGCGATGAATCAGGATGGATTGCCCGGATATCCTGTCCTAAGGGGCAGTTATAATAAAAAGAGATGTACGCGGTTGTTGCAGCTATCGGTTGACACCCATTGTATCCATCTCGAGGAAAACCGTCGCGTTATTTATGATAACGCACCCTGTCACACCGATCTTGAGCGCATCTTCCAGGAGGAGCCGTACAGCTCAGGAAGATTTCTACGACTGGCACCGTACTCTCAGCAACTGAACCCACTCGAAGGCATTTGGAGTATCATTAAGGCCTAGGTTAAACAAACCATGGACAACGATATTCCGAAATACTCCGAGGGAACCCGGATGGCGTACTGAGCAAAATTGAATAAAGAATGCAGTTGTTGAAACAGGTTGTTGCAGAGGCACGTGTCTGCGTGACGCTGCACCACCGTTAACAAATGGTGCAGCATGTACGAAATGGCAACACACGTGCTTTGCACCTACTCGAGCTGTAACCGGTTCAACACTACTGATATATTTCTTGTTAACGTTCACTGGTATTTTCCTTAAAAAAATGTGGGGCCACCCCGAGTTGGATGCACCGTGGCTTTCAGTTGGAATTACCCTGTCTCTGTGAAGATTCACTCGGGGATATCAGTAGTTACTGTAAACTACGAGTACAGTGGGTTCTCGTTGCACTAATAGACCACGTGTTGTTAACCGGTTGTAATGCAATAGAGAGCCATCGATATTGCGAAGACGTGTTACACGCCGTTCCAACATCCTTAGGCAAAATTGCACACCTTCATGGCATATATCATAGATACTGACTACCACAGGCTTCGGTGCTTTGCTGTATGATCAATGCATACGACCCGGCCGAGAGTCCATTCATCAAAGTGGACTACAGCCAAAATTCATCTGATGCTGGCCGGCATTCTGCTTAGAGGAATGTGTTCACCAGCCTCAGCAACGCAGGTCGAGACTAGCGACAAACTCGGCCTGTTTACACAAACTGGATTTCAGATGTCTAAATGCCGAAGCCTCAGTGAACTGAAGCAGGCGGGCGACGCTCTGTTGGTTGATTATGCGAAATGATTCACTGGAGTTTTCACATATGGAGCAGTCAAGCATGTGTCGTGAGATCGAACTTGCAGGCAGCGTTTGAGCATTTATGAGCAGCTTTCGAGAAATATGCTCTAAAATTCTTGTAGACAATGTTCACTGTTAGGCCAACGTATGGGCTACCACAAATACAGGGAAAAAGGTAAATGACTGAGGCGGTAACTCGTGAGTCTGGCCTGTCCATGTTGAGGTTAAACAACAATTTCTTACTTTGGTGCAAAAGCACAAACTCAGAGGCATAAAACACATTTTCATAGATTGACGGTGACGGCATCGGAATCCTCTTTCATTTTGGTCGCCTTTGAATGGCAGAGTTATGAATACTTTTTCTTAGAGACGTCGGGAACCCATTCGTTCCCATACTCGCATCCGCCTTCGATTGTCGTGCCGTGTACTTCCTTGGATATCGATTTGCCTGAAATGTCGAGGAAACTCGTTGCAGCTACAGAACTCCCCGCCTTCCTAGAGCTTAGGTCAAGAAAATGAACGCTCCATTTGTTCCATTTGACGTGAGTAACTATACCATTTTACACGCATGTTAATGTATTGTACCAAGCTTTCAGCTTGGTGCATTTTCGAAATCGCGCGACATACTTTCAAGTTAGCGAGGCCAAGAACGCTGATTTGGCGTTCTTGACACTCTCATTGCTTCTGGGACATAAACCAATGGGACATCGGTTAGAAGCGGCCAGCATAAGCGACAGACAGTCCAATGAAAGTGGTCGAGCACCACCTTCTGTTCTGCCTTGATGCCCATCTGAAGTAAACCTCGATGATTGGTCTCCAACCTGAAACCGACCAATAGGCAAATTGTGCTGGCTGTCAAAGGATGCCATCCTAGCTACCATATTATCTAAAGCTTAAGACGTAACCAGTGCGGACAGACATACTAACCAGCACATTAAGCGGTCTATACCTTATTCTATTCACGTGGCTGTTACAGCGGGACTGCTGGTGCAGACCGCGTTTGGTATTGATTGCTTAGCCGCTATGTGATTCGTGGGTATTGATTTGGCTCTTCTCGGTTTCAAATCGCTCCCGCAAGCTCCATCCTGGTTAAACGACGCATTGAAGAAGGAACACACATGGGAATTTTCCTACCGTTCCTGTCCTAATTGAACTTGAACTTGACGGAATAGGGAAGTTCCATCAGCATTGACTGTGCTTCTAATGATTCCATTTGGAGAGCAACTTGTCAAAGCGTCTCAGCATGTATGGGCGATCATATGGAAGTGAAGCGTAATTATCCTATGAATACATACGTTTCTATGACCTTTATATGTGGCCAAACATGGAGACAATGGAGCGATAGCTGATCAGCAAAGTAGCCTATTGGTGTGGAGACGAATGGACACTCATTAACCTCGTGCCAACGCCACACTTGGAATCCTATTATTTTTGTTGAATCATCAACTGTGATCGCAATGAGGCTGGACCTTACCGTGGTGCGATTTTTTGCGTGCCTCAGAGATCCATTGAGCTATGCTGGGTGGTGCTTTTGCACCTTCAGAGCCACTCATACCAAATTGGTCAATGGTTAGAGGCCAGACATACTCAGCCTCCTGGTCCTCCAGGTTGGGGTTGGAATGGGGGTGGCCCCTCATTTCATAAAACGGGCTCCGTAGTCCAGTGCAAAAACCCGCTGCCTTGCGGTAAGGCTTTTGAACCAAAGGCTTTGTTTGAGAATCCTAATCGTTCTCCTGTCTAGACCTGGGCAACCTGACAATATCCTGCCACCGCAATACAATGCAACTTTCCTACAACTATTTCTTGATGCTCTGGCCGTCGCAGAGGACAATCAACGGCGCCCTATCTGCTGCATCGAGCAGGGTGGATAGGGGTATGGATGCTACTGCTCAGGCCTTCTCGTCTTCTTATACCCCTTCTTGCGCTTCTTCATCCTTATCGTCCCGCTCCAACTTTACTTATATCCCACACATTTTTAATCCCCCAATTCTTGGCCCTCCCCCAGCTTACTTCAGTAGTCGATTGTCTTTTAATTTCAAATCGCACTGTGTCGCTCCAATCCAGGCGACAAGTCCATGTTCAACCAAGCGGACAACGTCACATTCGATCCTTGATGCCTTCGCAGCTTAGCTGATGTCTGGTGGAAACACCGCGTGAGCAATGAGCGTGTTCGACGTCGCGTATTTGGTGCAGGAAGAGCGAGTAAACCGCTCCGCACCATTATATCACGCAACAGGCTCCGATGGCTGGGCCACGTGTAGCGCATGCCAGCACACCGACTCCCGCGACGTGCATTGTTTACGCGTTGTGGGTGCGGTTGGAAGAGGAGGAGGGGGGGCCAAGTGATGACTTGGTCGGGAGAAATGAAAATCCTCACTTCGAAGTTAGCGTCGGTTGGTGCATCCCGACTGCCTGGTTGGGGTCCTAAGGACGGTGAAAACGTTTGGTTGGACACACTTGCTGATATGGCTCGGAGCCGGCACCAATGGCTTTTGTGTTGTGATTTCCTTTGCCCATCCCCCTCCTGTTTAGTATCCCCCTCCAATCACGATCTCACCTGTTAGGCATAATACGATTCTCTTTTACGGCAGCCAGTTGTTAGCTCTCCGGAAAGAGGTCCATCCGTTACTGGGGATTCAGCGGGCGTGCCACTGTTTTCCTTTTCTTTTATTTTGTATTGTGGCACAATAGCTGAGGTGATTTACACCTCCAGCTAACGTGTAATGATGATGATGATGATGATGATAAGCTAACTTAGCATTTTCGTTGTTCAGCTTCAAGTTGGTCTACCAGCTTCAATGGGAACAGTGTCCTCCATGATCGTTGTAATGACAATCGCACAAAAGTTTATAACCACCTCGTAGCCATTGCTGAACTACGGAATACCAGTTAGATGATTGCCTCGCTACGCCAACATGGGCGGCCATATGGAGATAAAGCCTAATTATCCTATGAATACATACGTCTCTATGACCTTTATATAAGGCCATACATGGAGACACTGAAGCGATAACTGATTAACAATTTCGCCTATGGGTGTGGAGACGAATGAATACTCACTAAAGTCGTGTCAACGCCACACTTGGAATCCTATTATTTTTTGTTGAGTCATCAACTGTGATCGAAGTAAGCTAACTTAGCATTTTCGTTGTTCCGCTTCAGGTTGGTCTACCAAC
>OX104059.1:4852994-4875969 GCA_944474145.2 Dicrocoelium dendriticum
AAAGCCGCAGAGTGTATGACGCCTTGGTCAACCTGGTAAATACAGGAGGGAATTCGCCCCCACCGACCAAGTACTTGGTAGGAGGACAACCTCCTACGAATCCGAAGAACGTAGCACTTTGCCTGATTTATGGGCAGTAACCATAAATTAGAACAGTCCCTAAGCTTATCCAATGCTCGCTGAATAGCTTCGGAACCCCCAGGAACATTGACAATGTTTCACAGCTTCAGGTCATCAGCAAATAGAAGGGATGGTGCCTCAAGCTCCGCGTGTAGATCATTCACATAGATGGAGAACAGCAGCGGTCCAAGGACCGAGCCCTGCGGCACGCAACTGAGGACAGACTGCCTAAACGATAGGCCCCGGCCTACGCGTACACACTGTTCTCTACCCTCCAAGAAGGCAGTCACCCAATGAAGGGCGCGGCCAGATATCCCGTAGGAGGTCAGCTTTTGCGCGAGCCTCAAATGGGGTACCTTGTCAAATGTCTTCGAAAAGTCGACGAAAAGCACGACCATTGCGTGGCCGTTATCCACTGCATCCGCCCAACTTTCGCGAGCCACCAGTAGATTCGTCAGACACGAAAATCCCTTCCGGAATCCGTGCTGTACATTGCTAAGTAGATTAAATCTACTCAGTTGACTCTCTAATGAATCTCTCACCAGTTTCTCGAGGAGTTTGACTACTACACTCGTCAGACTAATTGGCCTGTAATTTGCAGGCAGACTCCTGTCCCCAGTTTTGAAGATGGGCAGATGACAGCTTCCTTCCATTCGGAAGGCAATGCACAACTGTCAAGCGACTTCTGAAACACAATAGCGAGCGGTCCACTTAGTTCCGCAGCCAACTCATGCAACAGTTTCGGGTGAATTAAATCAGGCCCAGAGGACATAGAAGGGTTCAGCCCTTGTAACAGCCTACGAACTTCCGTTTCCGCTACAATACATTCAGATAGTCCTGAACCCTCTGGGATTCTGCAAACAAGCTCAACGCCTGTCAGAGGTTTTCCTTACAAACGCTGTCGCACAGTGCGCACTAAGTACGCAGGCCTTGTCATAGTCCGTATGCGAAAGTGTACCGTCATCACGTATCAATACTGAATTTGACATGTTCGAATCGCAGCGCCTTTTGACATAAGTGAAGAATCTTTTTGGATTCTCTGAAGCTTCGTCCGCTAACCCTTTCTCGAATTTGAGCCGAGCATCCCTTAGGTGTTGCTTATACCCATTACTAGCCTTACGGTACCTAAGTATCGGTGGACGGAGCATCTCGGTAAGTTCGCCAACATCTAGACCTCTTTGTGAGCAGATGCCTGCCAGTGGGATATATCCAGGGCGGCTGTGCTCGTGACGCCTTTCTCATTGTGACTGGGATGAAGGGAGCAGAGACCTCTGTGAGGTAGGACTTAAATTTATCCCAGGCAACCTCGACAGTATCGTCGTCTGAGATCTCACAATGGAAACCCGAAGCCTTTGCTCTCATTGATTGATAATCTGCGTGCCATATGTTCGGGCGAGACACAACAGTACTCTGGTAGCGTCCAAACAGAGCACAACTGAAGAGCAAACAAACATAATCAGTGGAACCCAGTGGAGGTCCGTAAGTAATGTCACCAACAAAATCGAGTGATAGCAAATACAAGGTCTTAGACGGTACTTGGGTGTCCATGTACCTAGTGGGGAGGTCAATGAACTGATGCAAATATACTTGGAGTGTAAGCTCAAGCAGATCAGCGCCGAATGTGCCTGACGCTGAGTCGCAAGAAAGATCTGCCCAGCAAACCTCTGGGAGGTTGACGTCGCCCATCACCAAACACTTGTTTGCGGACTGGGAGCGAATGAGGTCAAGTACCTCTTTGGATACGCTCCCAGGGCTTCTATACACAATTACAACTGCAACCTGAGCCGAGGATGTGCTAATAACAGCCGATAGAGCTTCAACAGTTTTGTCTGCCGACTGAAATAAGCAAGTCTTCAAAACGTCAAGTTTACATCTCACATAAGGAGCAACGTCCCCTCCCTGCCGGTCAGCGGAGCGATTGCATCTAAATAGTGTTCACCGGCCGCTCGCCTGCTTTTATGGTCTTTGATGGCCTCCTTTAGCTTCAGCCTATCGGCCAGCGGAAGGTCCGGCTGAACACTAATATTTGTACCTTTCAGCTTAAAAGCAAACCGCATGAGAGCGTTGGGTTCCTCCGGGTTTGCGAGTACCACACGAAGTAGCCGCGGTCGAGGGTTTGGTACATTAACAGGGACGTTCCCCAGTTTAATCAGCTTCCTGACAGTAACGCCTGAAAAACCAGACGGAAGAAGCTTCGTTAAGCACATTTCAAACCACTGAAGATTTTGCAACATGCGATCAGCAGGAAGGACAGCAGTAGATAACTATATATTCTTGTTTGGCAGAGAGCTTACGAGATTTCCTGACTTTCTTTCGCTTTACTCGAAGAGACCCTTGAACCAGCAATTCGGCGTCGATCAGGATAGCTTTAGATACGACGTCCGAAGCAGCTTTATTTTTGTGGTCGGTAGCAATCTGGACAGGTGACATAATGATTGGTGACACAAGTTCATCTCCAGTGTAAGCGATCGAATCTGCGTTGTTGGAGACCGGAAGCGTCGTCATGAGCAGATCAATCTTAAGGCGAAGATTTGAAAGCATCGAGAACGAACGCTCTATATTTCGTAGCCGAGCATCAAGAGATTCGTCTCTCGTACGAAAGGCCGCGCGGCCTCGCCGGCGGCTGCAGCAATTGGCACAACTGAAAGCAACTTTTCGCTGGAGGCCAACGCTGCGTACTGCTCAGTATTTAGGCCTGTACAAAGCTGGTGGTTCCATCGGTTGCAGACATCGCACTGCATACCGCCGGAATCGTCAGTTACTGGTATATTGCAGCTTGGACTACCACAAAGTGCGATAACCTGTGAATCCAAGCCACCTGGAACAACAGCCTCGGTGCATTGCGAGACCGATATAGTGGAAAAAAGAGTGGAATTATAACACGTATACAATAGTTAAACGACCTGGATAAAAAGGCAAAAACTGGGTGCAAAACTGGATTAAAACCGGGATAAACCGTAAAAATTATCAGTAGGCTCCAAAGACGCTTTGACCAGAACCGCTTTAATCGATCCAAGATATCTTGGATCAGAGGAAATTTGATAATAGTCAAATTTTGTTAAAAGTATTGATTCAAACCCCTTTTTCCACAATATTGTAGCTAAAATGCTCGATCAGTATGGCACGCCAAAAAATCGAGTTACCGCATAGTATTCACAGAGGATACGTTCAGTCAAACGCCTGTAGTTTCAATGCCGGCATGCAACAATTATGATTATAACCACCATGATAAAGTGGGAAACGGGAAACTACATAAAACCCAAGGGGAAAGGAATCCTTAAGTACAAACGTAGTCATCATTGACGAGTATAAATATCAACGGAAAAAAGATAGAGCTTTATGTAGAAATTCGTTGTCGAGACATACGGATCAACATTTTTAACTATTGAATCGTTGATCCTATGGGTTAACCCTGGAAATGAGTACAAGACGAGAAAAGTACCCATCTCGAGGATTGACCTAACTAAGCATTGAACCAACAAAAGTTAGGCATCGTGGTGTCCAGCCGATGAACACATCAAGAACGTCGTCCAGATGACTTAGGTGGTTTACGTTCAAGATGGTCAGTAGTGGTGCCAGAGGTCAAATACCAGATGATGAAATTGGGGCACCACAGTCTAGTCGATGATACAGTTTGGTAAAGAAGATGATGTGCAAGTAACAACGGTCGACCATCCCCAAAATCCGGTAAAACCAAAGGGAAATGTTCGCGAGCTAGATGATAAGCCGTTCTCACACTACAACTTGTAAACTCTGCTGCTAACCGTTCAGTTCATGTCCTACAAACTTCGTACGTCGTTGGTGGTTTGAGAAGCCACACGACCCTGGCCAGTGAGTGAAGTGGCCTCGGTGATGCGACTACCAAGAATGACAATATAGATAGACGGATAAACCGAATTACCGATTTGAGCAATTGCCCAGAAGTATTGGGGCAATGTGGTGCAACGTCTGATGGTGTGAAAATACACCGAAATTTGAAGATGCGAAACACATGTCGAGGACAGCAGCACATCAGCCTAATCAAACGTGTGCATATACGGGAGCTCTAAAATAGTTTGCAAAATCTTTGTCGTAATTCAGCGGGGTTCAGTTGAACGACAATACTACAAGCACCAAAGTATGGTAGATCCGGTACCTATGACTCCAGTTAATATGACAATTACTACTTTGTAGTGGCAAAAGCCGAATTAATTGCAGCTAGACTCCACTGGACAGTCATCGTGAATCCGAGTGTGTGATAGCCTGTAGACTGGGTCTGAGTGTGATTGGTGTAAATAACAGCATCTCAATACCTATACTGCTATCTTCCGGTAGTAATTGCCACTCATTAAACAATGAAGGAACAATAAAAATTACATAGAAAGAAGGATGGTCAGGAAAAAGAAGTAAAATTAAGCAGATCAGTGCAAGAGAGCAAATATAGTTTTTTCAGCACGGAGTCGTGCATGGTTTCGATAGTAACGTCCCCACCAAAACTGCAGATTACATCGGTACTGTTGAACTTGAGCAATCGGGCATAGGAACTCTGATATTCTCAGTGCGAAGGAGCTTTTATCCTGGTCCGGATGGAATACCGTCTGATACGCTCAAATTCCGCGCTCGTGATATCCCCACCCTGCTTCAAAATATTTTACGTTATCCATGAAGTCTGGGGTTGTTTCAGATGTGTGGAAATATGCGTTGGTTTCACCACGATATAAAAGTGGCCCTCCTCAATTACAGACGAACAATCAGCGCATCAGCCATACCTCCATTCTGTGTAAAGCAATGGAAAGGTAATAAAATTCAAAATTGTTGAATTCTTATCGTCCCGGAATTCGATCAATACTTCCCAGCACGGATTTCTGAGAACACGGTCATGTAGTACTTGTCAAGTACAATTTCTAAACTTAGTTACTCGTTCCATTGACCGTGGTAAGCGTCTGATCATCATATTTCTTGATATGCGTAGAGCGTTCGATCGGGTACCACATGGAAATCTATCGAAAGTACATTCCTTTGGTATATCTGGCAATTTACATTCTTGGATAGCACCGTACCTTTCTGGTCGGCATCAGGCAGTTGAAATACTAAGCAATACTTCCACGAGTAGAAAAGTCACAAGTGGCGTGACCCAAGGGACTGTTCTAGGGCCTCTTCTGTTTTTGACGTGCATTAACGACATCTTCGCTGTTCTCAAACACGACAAACCTTATGTATTCGTAAATGACATTAAAATTGTCTGTGAGTGCGATTTGGACAATTTCACTGACGCACTAAGCCGACATACAAGCGGATCTGCATGAGCTGGAAACTTGGTGCAGCAAGTAGAAAATAGTACTCTCATCCGAGAAGTGCAGCTGCATTTGTTATCGGTGTAGTATTCCACCAAATTTTTTGATGCTAAAAGGCAAAGCCCTCTCCACCTGTCTCACAATTTGTGACTTAGAGATACACTAGCTGAGCTCCTTTAATTTCACCGAACAAGTACTGTACACACTTGCAAAAGCCCGTAAACTAGGAGAGATAATACAAAAATCCTTTATTTTAAATGAATCCAAAAGCCGTCTGTATAAAACCCGTATTCATCCCCTACTCGAATGCTGCTCATCGATATACTCCAATCTGAGAAAAAGTGATAGAACATCAATAGAAAATATACAGCGTTACTCAACGAAGCTCCTAATGAGAAACCCTGGTCTTACCTACTATGACCGCTGCTGTGCGATGAACATAGAACCTCATTGGTTAAGACTAAAACTTAACCTGAAAGACGATGCAAATCGAAAAGATTAAATTGCTTTCTTAACCGCATTGCAGTGACTTGGAACAAACAATCGCAGAATCTGAGAACGTGTAACAGTGGTTTTCATACTCAAGTTAACAGGGAATTGATAGGTAATAAAGTGAAGGATATGCTAAACATAGAAGTGAGTATAGCCACGTTGTATGAGGAAGGGCTGAGCGTCATAGAGCAAATGAAAAAGTCCTCTGGTTCGAAGTCAACTCACCTCTACCACATTTTTATTTATAAAACAAGCTTATTCCGAAATTCTAACTAACTTTTCTGTCCGGAGGAATCAATGAACAAATTATGGAACGATATAACCCAACACACCTCGGCTGCCCCGATGCAATAACAAATGTGATCGGATTAACTCTACGGTCCGTGTCCCGCACTATCATGACATAAACTACGCATTTATTTATTTATTAGTGACTATCATTTTACACTTCTACTCTAATGTTACACATTATCTTTTCTGTCGCGGAGGCGACAGTCAGGATCAGAGAACACGTCTCATTGCTCAGCGCTATCAATTCCTGTACTCTTCGAACGCAATCAAATGATGAATCTGAAATTTTTTCAGAATTGTCTAGCATATCGATACTTCGAGCAAAAATCCGTTTTTGACACCTCCCCTGTACAATTTGGCCGGTCTCCCTTGCGAACATATTTTATATTCTTCTTGACTTCATCGTTGACCACGACTGAGTCGATCTCTTGAGGTGACGGATTTTAAGCTTCCAACGCTAATAATAATACTCATGCAAGGCGCATTGCCATTGGTTCCCTGGCGATAAAAAAATGTTTTACCCAAAAATCCAGCTGACGGTACGGGCTAGGTGACTTGAATGTCCACACAATATATACAGAAAAACAGCCCTAATGAAGAGTTACATAAGTGATGGCTTATCTGCTTTAAAAGTCACACCCAGACACGGCCAGATGCAGCATGTAAGTGCGGGTGAAATTCATCTAGAGAATAACCCGCATAGAAGCAGGTCCCCAGAAGGCGGTCCCAGTAATGACCGTATTGACTTATACATTATGTTTATCTACACTTGTTATCTTTTAAACCTCACAATCCTCCCGAAATATTTCACCGACCAACTAGCCATGCATTAGGAGAATAGCTATTGGACGTTCATTTATTGTGAACGAGCTTGATAGCTATTCTTTACTCTTCCTATTTTCTATCTCTTGACTGTTTTTTAAACGCTCTACTGGGTTCGCCCGATTGGTACATCCATGTCATTGTTAATGCAGGCTCATCGTCATGTCCTTCTCAGCAGCGCCATTTGCAAGAACATATGCTATTGGTTTTTTCTTCTCATCACCGTTCTACTTGGTTATGTTAAAGGAATATTTAGTTGTCACACAATTATTGTACTAGTTTTCAACTTTTTGGTCTGCATTCCTTGTTCTCGGTTGTTTCGTGACTTTTGTTTAAACGGTTCATTTCGTCATTCTGATTGGCCAGTGCCCGTCACGGTAAATGGACGTTCGCTTTACGCTTGGAGTCCAATGATGCTGATTTTAAGGATATACGCGATTCGCTCTTGATAACACGGTGACTTATTCGTCGTAGCATTTGACGTTTTTCCTTCAGTTGGTTGGCTCAAGTGTACTTTAGTAGCTTTCCTTCATTTTGCCTTCAAACTATATAAGCAACTGTGATTTCATGTATACAAGTCTCCTTCTGGCTCGTCTTGGACTTCTTCTTACGGTCGTGGGGTGAAGGCGTCAGCGGCGACACAACACCATGTCCGCCAAAAGGCTTGAGGACTGCTTTGGAAAATTCAAAAATACAACATCTGCGCCTTGCGATTTTGCCGTTGACCAAAAATCGTAAATCCACATGGACCGTACCTCAAACCAACTAGAGGTATACCTTTATTTTTACTTACCACAAATTCATATTGCCCATGCAAGAGCATGGTACTACCCATACATCTTTGATCTGCGCCAAATATGGACGCAGCTTCTCATTTAAAAAGAAATATACCCATTAGTATAATGAATCGGCGACTATGTCATGCTCGAGAAGCGTTCTTACTACTAATGTGGTTGATCCCAAGGTTCCCAACTCTCACCTAGGCCACTGTCTCACGCTTTCACCCAACCAGACGAAGAGGTAGCAAACAGTACTCGTTAGACAGACGGTCAAAGGGAGCATAAAGGATGTGATCTGGTCGAATCAAACACGTCAAATTTGATGAACATCCCAGTACGGTAGCAGAATCTCTTTCCAAACAGCAACTAACGGCCTTTGGTAGTGCGTAGGCAGTGCTCCCCATCGGAGGTGGACAATATTATGTAAGCATCGGTTATCAGCGCTAAGCTCCGCGTTTCTGCCCAACACAATAACTCTGATAGTGCTGCAGCGTGGCATGTTAAGTCCTTGATTGATAGGTTGAAATCTCGTTGAATCTTGGAAAATCTACACGCGTCCTTATGGGACCCGTATCAACTTGCTCATGGCGATAAAACTAATTGGTCGGGTGAACCAATAGACCAGTAGTGAGAATTGGTTATATGCAGGCCCGTTTCTAAAACAAAGCCTTAGGCTTTGTTGCGAGAGAGAACTGAGAACTGAGAACTGGTGCGAAGCAGCGAGTAGAGGTTGCTCTGTGTAGCTGCATCATTCGTCGTTTTCGGACATGAACTTTTTATTTATCGTTTCGCTCTTTGTACTTTGCCTCTGCAAATTGTTTGTCTAGTAGCATCTTGAATTTAGCCATTGTGTTCGCTTCTACTATATGCTGAGGCAGGTCGTTCCAGACATTCACCACTCTTCGTTCGAAACAGAGTTGATGGGCGACCCGCTTCAAATCCGGGACGATAAGTTTATACCGGTGTCCTCGCGTGCAGCTTGGTGTGCGCAGATGAAGTAGATGTCTCAACATGGGGTAATCACCCAGATGTAATATCCGGTGCGTCATGATGAGGTCAACCCTCAGCCGACGATAAGATAGGGTGTATAACCCTAGTTTCTTACATCGGTCTTCGTATGGCATACCTCGTAAGTTGGGAATCAGCCTAGTGGCTACATGCTGCACCCGCTCAGGCTTTTCTACTTCGCCCCGGGTGATGGGACAGTATGCGGGAGTGCCGTACTCTAGCATTGGTCGTATTATCGAGACGAAGAGGCGAGAAGCAATCTCTTCGGACCAAGTGCTAAAGCTGCGCCTGAGAGCCCAAAGCATACGAAGGCTGTTTTGGTACAGCCTATTCGTGTTGTCAATGGACTTTAGGTCGCAGCGTGAGAGTACACCGAGGTCGCGCACGAAAGACGCGGGATGCGACGGTTGTCCAGCCACTGTGTACGTTCGGCCGTGATCACACTTACCCAACCTCATAAATTGCGACTTGGCAGGGTTGATCGGAAGGTTAACCTCTGCAGACCATGTCGAGAGGCGGTCGAGATCCTGCTGAAGTAAATCGCAATCATTGAGTGTGCGGATTACTCTCCACACTTTCAAGTCATCTGCGAACAAAGCACAATGTGATTGTAGTAGCTGAGGCACATCGTTTATATGGATTAGAAACAATATCGGTCCGAGTACAGTGCCTTGGGGCACGCCGCTGCTCGATGAATACCAGTCAGTTAGATGGTTGTCCACCTGGACTCTCCACTTCCGATCAATAAGGAAATTTCTGATCCATTTGTGCAGCGAACCACCAACACCGCACATCCTCAGTCTGTCAAGGAGCACTGCATGGTTAACCTTGTCAAAAGCCTTACTGAAGTCAATGTAAATGACGTCAACCGATTGGCCTTTGTTCAGCGCTTGTAACCATTCGTGCCTCGTCAACAGTAGGTTGGTGATGCACGAACGACCTTTCAGGAAACCATGCTGTGCGGAGGTTAACAGGTTTTTCGACTCGAGAAGTTGCAGAAGGCTCTTCTTCACAATCCTCTCGAGCGTCTTTGCCAAAACTGCCGTCAGGCAGATCGGCCGGTAATTATCCACTTTGCTTGGGTTACCACCTTTAGGGATAGGCTTTACGACTGAGCATTTCCAGTCGTCCGGTAGTAGACCAGTGGATAGTGACCTGTTAAACAGTTCAGTTACAGAAGGTGCAATTATGGTCGATAATGACTTGAGGATTAGTGGGTGTATACCATCTGGCCCAGCAGGTTTCGTCCCGTCAAGATTTGCTAGAATCTTGCGTACATCCTCAATATTGCAGTCCAGGCTGTTAAGTTCGGCTGGAGCGGTGCTCGTCGAACTCATTACAGACACCTGGTCACTTGCGAATAATGAGGCGAAGTGCGTTGCCAATGCTGACGCACGATCTGTACTTGAGGTTAGAGGCTGTCCTTCTGAGCCTTCTAACACTGGGATATTAGCTATGGGCCTTAGGCGCCGCTTCACATATGCGAAGATCCTCTTGGGAGCAGTTTTTGCGGCAGTTGCAAGCTCCTCTTCGAAGCTTCTGCGTTTGCTTGTTTTCGCCTTGTTGCAGCGATTTCGCTGGACCTTGTAGGCATTGTAGTCCTCATCAGAGCCAGATAACACGAATTTGTTCCATAGTCTACGTCGCCGTCGGGCCATTTTGTTGTACTCTTTGTCAAACCAATGTGGTTTGACTGGCCCAACTTTCCGAAATTTGAGGGGCACAAATCGGGAGCACAACGATTTCACTCCCTCTTTAATGATAGCCCAGCAGGTTTCAATAGATGAATCCTGTGGTAAAGACCAGTCTATCTGGCTCGCTGTTTGTCAGCGAATTCAGAGGCACTTACACAGTAAACAGATCCGACCACTGGAAAACTAAGACTTCCGCGTGGTTTAATCGACCACTCGACAGAATTTTCCTGTTGTAAGAGAGAACGCAATTGTATGATACTATTTTCCTGTGTTCACTGACGTTGGTGCATGACAACTTGGATTGCAAAATTGGAAGAGAAAAGAACAACGCTGGTGTGTTTCACTTGCAGTAGACCCTTCCCGGGCACATAGAGTCGCATCAAGAAGTAGGTCCTTGGAAAGAAACAGCACAAATACACTCTTCAGTGGGAGGCATCGCCAACAACCTGTGAGGTCAAGTGACTCAAAGATGGCCTTCAAGTCAAGTATGACGGAAATGGCAGCCAGTCTGTTTGTACTGTGAAGTTCAAGTCACTGGCAAGATGTACGCGCATGATCAAGACATGGTTTACCAGGGTTGAACCCATAATGACTTTCAACAACTCGATTATAACGAGAACCATTGATCCATCGGGGTTTTATTCCTGTGGGTTACTGACCCGATGAACTTCTAATAACGTGATGTGATCCATTTCGGAGTTGGGTGGTCGATAATTGTCAGTCTGAAGGTGATCCCTAGGCTCGCCATACAGCATTGAAAACAGTAGTTAGACTAATCGGCAACGAGTCTACTCAGTATCTCGGAGGCAGTGGGGAAGGTCGATGCGTCTAGGCGCTGGTCGGATCAAACAGCGCCAGTTCTCGCCCGATCTCTCCGATGTCGGGAATAATGACGTCAAGATCCCATGTGGATCCAGGTGATTCTGTTAACGATGGGATCGTATGGCCCATGCTTCCGGTTTGCAATTTGGAGAACTGAGCTTTCAGCCAAGTACCGTAAATTACCGTGTTTAAGCCGAAGAAAGTTGGACAATTTTCATGTCTGTACTGTGAGGTCAGCATATACAAAGGTCATGCGCAATTTGAAAAAATCCCACACAAAAGCTACCCAGTAATTCACTGCACACCTGTGCCCCTGTGTTGACTTAGCACCACTCGTTAGTGACAGACAGTATCCCCGGCGGAGATTTGTAGTGCCTATAGGCAGACACATTATGTTTGTGTCGAAAATTCTAGGTATGTTGCGCATTTGATTCTCGCGACGGATGGCAGTAACAGAAACATACTGATTATGCAGAATCGAACCCTATCATGCACGACAACATTGGACAAAGATATGACAGAACAACACGTCCCGGTAGATTTTATAGGCTCATATATCCAAACGCTGCACAGTGGTATTGAGAGTACTCGAGCCCTTAGAAACTAGAATCCAAGTCAGAATCTCCAAAAAGTTTCGGGTACTGGTCGTCTGTCATTGGGACGTCAGTGTGAATATCGTCACCTTCAACTTCTCTGCTCTCGTCATTGTCGTATTCCACAAAAATGGCATCGTCCTCACTTCCATCCATAGCATAACTGATGTAGCACTTTTTGAATGCTCGTACGATAATTTCTGATGGAATATCCAGCCTAGCTTCTTTCACTCACTATGCAAGTGTAACAACGTCAACCTTCTTCACACTGCCACCCTTCCTAAACGCTATATCAGACGATGCTATCCAATCAATCCACCTGGCCCGAAGCCTATCTTTAAAGGGCTTATTGTGACAATTCAGTGGCTGCAAGATTGATGTAAGTCCACCGGGAATTAAAGACATGAATGAGTTCAGTTCACGGCACCGTTTCTCCACGTTCTCAGTTCCGTGCGCACTAAAGGAATCCCAAACCAGCATAGATGGTTTCTTTAAAAGGACACCGCTTCGCTTCCCCAAACTGTATTCAGCCAATCTACAGTGCCACTCTCGTCCATCCATCCTTCGCGTGAGCCCGCACAAACACGCCGCTTGGGAACTTCGCTCCATTAGGGGGCGTTTTAAGCATAAAAATAATGAAAGGTGATAGACAGGAACCATACACCCTAAAACAAATGTGAACGGTGTCTTCTCGATTTTCGTCGTCTTTACAAAAACCTTTCTGCTCCACCGTGCGATTTGAAGGCAAAACAAAGCACACGAGCTTCTCGTCAATATTTCTTACATGGGACGGTTCAAAGTCATATTGCTTTCTCAGCTGAATCATGAACCTCTGAAAAGATGCAACTTTACCGTCCAATTCCTTCTGCAGTTTCTGGGTTGGTTTTGTGCGGGTCCGTAGACACGTAGAATCCGTTCAAAAACGGTCGCACCATCTGGAGGGAGCAAAGAAATCCACCAATTTTGATGACTGAAATTCCGGAGTTGTAAAATTGTGAGCGCCCTGATCCGAATGTTCGTTCGGATAATAACTAGACCACTGTGCCATGACTCCCTCAAGCAAACCTCCAACCCACCAACTGCCTTGTGCGTCAGGCTGCTGAGCTAAAGGCTCCGGGTGGAGTCCTTCAAGCAAACCTCCGGAGCACATCCGCCACTTCGAGTGCGATTGCCCACCAATGCAATCGTATGCCTGCGCGCAAAGCACTCAGCATCGGGTGCTGGAACGTGCGCACACTACTGGACCGGAACTCGAGTGAGCGCCCCGAGCGACGCACTGCACTCGTCGCGATGGAACTGGCGCGCTAAAACATTGATATTGCGGCGCTCACTGAGACTCGGCTCGCTGAGTAAGGTAAGTTGCATAAAGTTGGTGCTGGCTATACGTTCCACTGGGTGGAAAACGCCACCTCAGCACCGCATGAACATGGGGTCGGATTTGCAATATCCGATCGATTCAATGGCCAGCTGATGGGTGCATCAACCGGCATCAGTGCGCGACTGATGACTGTTCGCCTACAACTTAGAATAGGTAAGTTTGCCACTTTTATAGGCACGTACGGTCGGATCATGTGTTATCCTGATGACACGCGTGATCATTTCTACACTCAGCTATTCTCCGTGACGGCCTGTGCAGAGGAGCGACCGACTATTTCTGCTGGGTGATTTCAACGCGCGCGTTGTACGTGATACATCGGTGTGGACAGATGTTATCCGTCCGTATGGCACTCGTTCAGCGAATGCGAAAGGTAACAGGCTGCTATCACTGTGTGCCACTCAAGGCCTGATGGTCACCAGCACTCGGTTTGCACTGAATGCGAGTGATAGAGCAACTTGGACGCAACCACAGAGTGGTCACGTTCACCTGCTCGACTACGTCAAGGTACGTCAGCGTGATACGCATGAGGTGCGCATGACACGTGTACTGCGAGGACCTGAGTATGGCGCTGATCACAAATTGGTGCGGACCAAACTGTACCTATATTTGCGAAATCTATGTATTGCACTCCTGCCGTGAATCGGCGTAAATATACCATTCATTTCCTCGGTACTGTGGCGAGGCGTATTGAGCTGGAGAAGACGATGGCTGCACGACCGTGTTAGGTGGAATGCATAGCCACAGTGACCGACCAGTGGTACCACATTTGCGACCAGGTGACGGCTGCTACCGAGAAGACTATCGGGCGTGCACACTGCAAGCAGCCTGATTGGTTCGAAGAGAAAAATGCGACGATTAGTGTATCGGTATGCGAGAAGAATGCAGCATTTGCTGCACATTTGGTAGACTTCAGTGAGTTGGGGAAAGAGAGTCAGCTTCGCAGAATTAAACGGCGACTGACTCGAGAGCTCTGTCGCATTAAAAATGCTTGGTGGACGCGGATGGAGAAGCAGATGGAATGCTACGCCGAACGCCACCAACACAAGGATTTCTTTGACTCCTTGGAGGCGGTGTGTGGACCGAGGTTGGACCCGCTGAGGACACTGCTCAATGATAGTTCAGGCGCTACCTGCACACAGGCTGCAGACATCATGAAGATCTGGCAGAATCACTTTGACTATCTCTTGAATAAAGGTTCAGAGATCGACTGGCCTACACTGAACAGCCTCAAGCAGCACGAGATGTAGGTGAGATTGATGGGCATGTTGACACTGGATGAGACGCGAGGATCACCTGTTCAGCTGTGAAACGGCAAGTGTGCCGATGCCGACGGAATCCCGCCTGAATTACTGAAACACGGCGGACCCACGTTGGTGAATGCGCTGCACCACTTGGTGCAAAGCGAGTGGAGTGGGGAGGAGGTGTCGCCTGAGCTGGTGCCTTTGTGCTACCACTGTAAAAATGCAAATGGAGCAAGCAATGTTGCACGAAGAATCGTGGCACCAACTTGAAGAGTTGTGTGAGCAAGGTGATTGCCCGAATCCTGCTCAACCGCCTTGTCAGCCAGGTTATGGTACCGAACGTGGCGGAAGACCAATGTAAATCCCCTTCGGATCGCAGCACCATCGCACCTGCACTATTTAAGGATGGAGGTGAGGTCCTCTGTAAATCACGGATCTCCCAATTCGAACGTTTCTGGAATGAAGAAAGTGTTCCGGCTGATTGGAGCGAATCGATTATAGTGGCAATATACAAGAAGGGCGGTCGCACAGACGGTGCGAACCACAGGGGTATTAGCCTAACGCCAGTTGTGACAAAATTACTGGCCTCGATTCTCGCCTCTCTGTGGAACGGGAATCTCGGATTAGAGAAAAGCAGGCCGGTTTCTGTCCAGAAGGTGGCCGTATAGACCATATATTCACTTTGCAGCAGGTGCCAGAGCAGCGCCACGCATACCGCAGACCGACAATAGCTGTGTTCCTTGATTTCAAGAGTGCGTTGGATTCAGTCGATCGATGCATTCTGTTCGAAATACTTGCGCGGAAAGGTATTCCCACGAAATATGTGAACATCCTTCGTGTTCTATACTCAAACACTAAAGGCCGCGTCAGGGTCTGCGGTGGCCTATCGGATAGTTTTCCGACCACAAGTGGCTTGTTCAATTTCGTCGTGGATTCTATCATGGAGTGTTCCCTTGCGGAATCTCACGATGTAGGCGTTGAAGTGCTGCCTAATGAAAGGTTAGTTGATCTTGATTATGCGGACGATATCGTCTTGCTTTTCCACGATGTTACGGTGGCACAATCAACCCTGAACAGCCTGATTAGAGTGGTCCCATTATTTGGTATGCGCTTTGCACCTTCAAAGTGCAAAGTGTTGCTGCAGTACCACCAGCCACTTTATGACCCATTGACCCTTACTAACGAGGAACTCGAGGTGGTTGATCAATTCACTTATCTTGGCAGCTGCATCAGCAATAATGGGCGCATAGAAACTGGCGTCAGTTCACGTACTGCAAAGGCCAGAGCTGCCTTCTTGAACCTGCGGCATCTTTGGCGACAGAAGGGAATTTCCCTCCGTCTGAAAGGCCGTGTATACAAGGCCACAGTGAGGGCCGTTCTGCCCTATGGTAGTGAGACTTGGCTCCTTCGTTCTGAAGATCTGAGGCGCCTTCAAGTCTTTGATCATCGTTGTCTGCAAAGCATTACTGGTGTCAGATAGCACCAGCATGTCCGCAACGATGATGTGCGTAGGTGAGTACTAGGGGGTTATAATCATGCTCATTCCCTTGAACAACAGATAGGACTGAATAAGTTGCGTTGGCTTGGGCACGTGCTACGTATGCCTGGTCACCGCTTACCTAGGAGGGCCTTGTTTAGTCTGCCAGGTGAAGGGTAGCGCAAAGCTCGAGGTGGATAGAAGTTGACTTGGCAGCGGGAAATGAAGTTACTGACGACCAAACTAGGTGCCGTTGGTTCGTCTCGCCTTCCAGGCTGGAGTCCACGTGACTCGCCTTGTGCTTGGCTCGAGATTTTACAGGAATTGGCTCGCAACCGACACCAGTGGCACGTCTGCTGCCGTCTCCTAATCGGATTGCCTGTTTAAAGTGTGTTTAGTGTTGTGTTATCTGCGGGGTAATGGATGATTATGACGCGGGGCAGTGAAAGCCACAAGGAAGCTATCTCGCCGATGTCGCCTTATCTTTGCACGATAGCCAGCTGTTTGTGACGGTATGTTGCCAACACACAAGGTGTAGGCGCCTTGACCCTGAATGTTTGCTTAGGTCACTAAGGTTTTCAGGCAAGTCCCTCTTCTCTCCCACTTCTTATTCTTTATTTCATAGGTCCTCCTGGTTGTATGGCAGGGAAGCATCAGTTCAACTGGCTGATGTACTGCTGTTGTTGATGATGATGCAGCACCAACGATATGGTGAGGCTACTCAGTTGCAGGAGAATTGTAGAGAATGACACAAGTCATTGTACTCGCTGTTTGTGGGTTTCATCAAATCATTTGTTACAGTGAAGCGCGAGGCATTGTGGCTAGTATTGGGTGTTTGGTTGTCTGAGTAATTTTGTAAGTTTGATCAAATGTCTGCACATTGGAATGCGGGCGAGGGTGCAGCTGAGTGAAAATACCTCGGATGACTTTGCAATTTTCTCTGGCGTGAATCAATGCTGTGTCTTAGCTCCTGTCCTGTTTAATATGTATCTTCATGCCATGATGTTGTGCACTTTGATACCACTTGTGCTTTCGGTGTTCATGTGAAGCACCGTATTGATGGTGGGTTGCTGAACATCCATTGTTTCGGTGCGAGAACCCTAGTCTGTGAGACAACTATCCGTATGTTGCTGTTCGCTGAGGATTGTGCGTTGTGTGCACACAATGCGGATGAGTTTCAGCACATGGCTATTGCTCTGGCTTCGATAGCAGTCGAATTCGGGCTCACCATCAACACAAGCAAAACTGTCTGTCTCTTTAGCCTTCACCCGGAAGAGAGTCCGTGGGCCTGCCCCAAATCCCGATTGCTGACGAAGTGTTTGAAATCAATTCGATGTTTTGCTACCTTGGGAGCGTAGTAACAACCGACAAGCAGATAAGGTGCGAGCTGCGCAGTCGCGTCCTGAAGGCGGCTGCTGCTTTTACCAAATTGGAATGCCGTGTGTGGAACAACCAACAGCTCACTGTTGGGACGAAGCTGCTAATATTTATGTCTATGGTGCTATCCGTTCTATACGGCAGAGAAATCTGGAAGGAGGGCCGACATCTAGGGCGCTTCCATAAGCAGTGTCTGCGCATCTGCTGGAGTGATCGAGTTACAGACACGGAGGTGCTCCGACGCAGTGGCAGGTGTGCAGTGGACTGCATCATTCTCCTGAGGCACCTGATGGGATTCTGGTTATTCGCCGTATGGATTCGACCCGGATACCGAAACAGCTGCTTTATGACCAAATGAGTGCAGGGAAAAGGTACGTGAAAAAATCGAAGTTACATTACTAGGACATGATAAAAGTGAGCCTATCATGTTCTAATATTGATTTCAGATGTTGGGAATCGAAGGCAGTTGATCGACGTGCATGGCGCGATCTGATCACGAAGGCCGTTGCCGAGGTGCAAGAGAAAGCCCTTGTGCATGCAGAGAAGAAGCGGCATTTGCAGAAGCGACAGTCGCCGATGGGATGTGGTCCATTAACCTCGAGCGCATGGCGTTGTAGCACGTGCGGTCGCAAATGCTTGAGTCAGGCAGGTCTAGTGTGCCACGAGCGAGGTCACTCTGGTCCAGCATCGAAACGATGATGGGTCCTGTTGAGAACGTAAGCAGAACGGACGCGGCGTTGGTAGGTACGCTGCATCCCATTTACTAACCGCGTGCTTGTGTGCTGAGTTAATTTATTTAAGGCGGTGGGTTTGCAACGTTGTCTTATGGTTAGTTTGTCACCTCATTTGTTGTGTACCTGTATAATCTACTAGATAGCACAATTCGCTTAAAGTAAAGGTGGTTAACTTCGCTTTCTTTTCTCCTTCTTACACATGTGTCTTAATCCCCTTATCTGCCATCCTGAATCTAACAAAGTTATTTTGATAATCCATTGATTTCATATGCTCATTTAACGCCATATCCTTGCGGGGTAACCGATCTATTTTACTCGACATTTCATTTTATGTGGTTGGTTGTTGCTTGACACCCCCGGTGTGGCTGCCCTTGATGTGCATGATGGCAGGATGCGTACCTATCTATTACCCACTACCTCGTCCATACTGACTCCAGGAGACAGCTGGTCGTTGCTGGAAGGGACGGGGTGCACGGTCTTTGTGGCCGTGTTAGACTCGAAGAGTGGTTCCATGCACTCAGCGTGGAGAGGACTACGGTCCAGCCACCGCCTTGTGTGCGCTTGAATCCCCAAATACAGCGTGCTTGCGTTTGCCTGTGTAGGAGTGTGGATCGGCTCCGTTGATGAAACGTGGCCCCCATCCACACGTCTCCTGGTCTTATTCCTTCGGGTTTACACTGGATATGGGGTGTGTGGATGGAGATGTAGGTGATGCAGCGCAAGCCATCCATGGTCCCTCTGTAGGCGCAGGCGTCCTGTGCCTGTCCCCGTGGAGGCAACAGTGAAAGGCAAAGACGGATACGGATGCTGTCAACCATATATATATATATATATATATATATATATATATATATATATATGTGTATATATATATTACGGACCGTTCCGGCGGTCACGGACAACTGCAAGTGAATATTAGAGAGTATACACCACGACAACCTGGAGGCACTTGGCTTAAGGCCTGCAGTTGAACAACTATGGGTCGAAGTAGCGTTTCCCAATCGTCAGACGCAACACGTGGCTCCCGTGTTTTTCGACGATAGAGCTGAGCTTATAATCCGATAACTTTGGTTTCGTATGGTTAATTTTTGGTCGGAAGAGACCATGTGGCGCTTCAAAATCACTTAGGAATAGAGTGTTGAGACTGCGTTTGTCTGATTTGCAACAATTATTATATGTTATATGTTGTATGCAGCGCCTAATATACTAGGAAAATAACGCTCGAAGTACCTCAGTGGATCACTACGACCCACAAACAGTCGCACGGCGTTTAGATTCGATCTCGCAGAGCAACTGCTCCCCGATCGATTATTTTGAGGTGGTATAATGGTGATAACAACTTTGTTGACCAAGAATGTGAGTGATTACGTTACAGGTGGACGATCTCTGCACCGACTCTGTGATACCTGCGATGTTGGATCGCTGATTACCCAGTTGACAGAAAGTAGGCTGAAAATTGCATATGTTCAACGGATTTCATTTCACCAGGCGTCTGGTGAAACTAACTGGTACAGAATTTAGTAGGTTGACCAAGGACGACGTCCAACAGTGTGTCTCTCGCCCATGCTGAACAAATACTTTCCATCACCGACGGTTCGTCGGGTTCATATTGAAACAACAGACGTCTATATTCCGTGAGTATTGGAGCCGTATTTTTCCGCGAGAGCTGTCGGCGTGAAGCAGCTGTCGGATATTAGTCACTGTTATGAACCACACACGCATAGCAGCCACAAGCATTGAGTACATTGGCCTGCGACGGATAAGGATTCCGACCCAAACGCACCAGTCCTACGGAACTACGATAGAGGTCATCTTGGTTTGTGATAGTGGTAAATAAAAATTATGCATTACCGCCTTTCAGGCCGCGATCAAAACAGAGTAATTTCAACTTGCTCTGTGTGACTCAAAAAACCTCTAAAGATTCTGATGGTTCCACTCAGAATGCTTATGTCCTCATTCACGCCATATGGTGACTTGGTTTTCTCGAAATCCCATGAGTGTATTTCACTTAGGCCACACTAAGTTTCAGTGTTGGCAGTCAGCTCCCACATACTTCTCAACGATATTACGTAATCGTTCGATATGACTCAGCAACAATGTAAAACTTTTCTTTTCAGGCTTAGCACTAACGCCACATCTTAAGTGAGTTAACGACTGAAGAAGGATGTTGAATAATTTAACAAAAGAAAATGGTGCGTTGATCAGTAGTGAACAATCAGTAAATTTTAACAGAGCAAGAACAAAGAAACAATTCTGCGGAATATTCCAAATTCAATATATTCCGTCGCTTTGCTTTGCCCTGGTGAGGTTAGCCAATGCAACTAACCATCAATTTCTGGTAGTTACCTATTGCTCCCAATCGTTGGAAATTTTCATCCATTGTATGTAAGTGGCTAAAGAGAATACTCGAAATATACTGAATTTAGTATATTTCGCGGAAATGTTCGCTGTTTTGCTCTGTTAAAATTGTTGAATGGAAGTGATTGTATGACATGTTTAAATCAGTAAATTAATTCAGGTTTTTAGGGCAAGGTCAGAGTAGTGTGCAAATAATGGAACGTCCACATTCGATAGTATTTCATAACAATCTGTAGAAGATATGGTTTGAGATGATAGTGAACGCAAAGTTACAAGTGTATAATGTGCGCTGTTCATCTTACCAGCGGATAAATGCCCATATGAGCCCCCAGTACTGGAAACCATGCTTCGGGAGGAACGCATTGCTTGAATTATGTTCAACGATCCCTGAGAGCTACGCGTGAGACTGGAGATGTCAAACAATTCGTGTGCCGAAGATTGCGAATGCGAACGCTTCTTCCCACCACGAACCAGAGGACTGATCGAGCTATTGGGCACATACCCACTGCTGTGATGACCACGGTGTGGGGCCGGCATATAGGCGATTGGTGGGAGAGCATGTTGGGAACGTAATGGGATACGAGGTACGCTACCGCTTCCAGGAGTGGTTCTGGTCGAGCTGCTTCCCGACAGCGGTGGGCCTAATGCACTGTTGGCCCAGTAACCGGAAGCAGCAGTCTCAGCGGTGGCAGCAACCGGGTTGGTAAACCATCGACGCACTGCGTTGAACGCGGCCGCGGCCATCACTGCTTCCGGGGAAGCGGAACACGGAGCATTGACTCGGGGAAGATAGCACTCCGCGTCGAAATCATGTCCCATGGCCAAAGGGCTGTAAAATTGTGAAAAGGTGAAACAGAAATCAGAAATAGTAATCATTCAATCCACAGAGAAAGTATGAATAAGTTGTGCACACAGATTTATTTCACCAGAATTCTGCTGGATAACGCCACCTTAGGCGACCAGCACTGGATAAAACCGCTTGCCCAGTGGTCCTATCGGGCGGAAGCGATGTTAGGTGTGTGTAGCTGAATGACAATTAGTGACCGGCCACTTGAACCAGAGCGGAAGACGAGTGAGCTACTATGAGTCGAGTCATGCTAACCCGAGTTAAATCGATCGTGTAAGACGATCTTATGCTAACGTGATATGGTTCAAGTTTCATGACGTAATGGAGACTGGAAGCTAATGATAATTCCACGGAAATTGTACTCCATTACAGAGAGGGACGTGCATCAATGATTGGCAGCTAAAGATCACGCAATCATTATAATTCGATTAAAGAACCGTGAAACCAGCGGAGCTATAACTTGGTTTGGTCACTGCTGTAACTGATGTGCATGCGCCATCATCATCATCATCATCATCATCACAAATTTCCTTTGCAGCGGACTCAAATAAATTCCACCACTGAGACTGCGCCTGGAGGAGATATGTTAGATGGTACTCGTCCCCAACACACAAGACCTCAGGAAAGGTTTCCTGGCTGTTTGAACTATTCAGATCGAGATGGCTGGAGCTGATGGGACTGGAACCTGTGACAGATATGCATCGTCTAACTCCACTGAGAACGCTTGTTACCACGGTTAGATGACACACTGCTGGTTTCTGGTGTAATCGTCGTAGGTGATATTACAAAATGTCGCAAAATATTATTCTCGGACATCTCTGCTTGAGTAGTACAACTAAAAAACATGCCATCCGTACTGTTAGAATTTAGTAACTATTAGTACCTACCCAGTATATCACTAGACACTGGCGGGGAAATGATAGTTTGAACACAGTCTGAATAAGAGTAGATGATCGATAAAAATAATCCAAAAGACCAACATGTCTACTCGCACGGGACAGGTCAGGTGTGTGCACTGATATAAAACCAGTTGGTTGGTCAATGGAATAATCTCCCATGCTGCCGTAGGTATGATTTAGTAAGCATGCAGGTATTGCGGTCGCCGTGATGATTTCTGTTTTAGATATGTACGCTAGTTTACGAGTCTACACCGAATGGGTTTGCACAAAATATGTGCCTGTGCGAGTAAATTTCACACAATTAACCCCCCGACAACAGATGTGAAGTGCCACTCGCATTCCAGTCGGTGCAATGACACGAGAGCTCAGGTGTCCGAACATTTGTGTTCCAACGTCAAATTGGCTCGTCTCCAATGCAAGACATATGAGGTAATTGCGAAAACGCGTTTCGCCGCGTGTTGTGTTTATGTGCGGGGAGTGCACGCTCGCTAACGCACGTGTGCGCGGCTTTTGCGTAAAAGTTTATTCTACTGGGGCATCCAGATGCGGATTAAACCAGATAGGGTAAGGTGAAATTTGAGCGCGTATTCAGTTCGGGAAATCGGAGAACTCGTTGCCGCAAAACACCACACCGATGGCAGTCCATCTGTTCGGCGAGGAACATAAACACGAATGGAGAAAATCGCGTATGTGTCGAATTTGGCAGCAACTTGGCGCCGACTAACAATGGCAGATAATTCATTATAACCATCCAAAGCTCCATTCCATCA
>OX104059.1:4876468-4892286 GCA_944474145.2 Dicrocoelium dendriticum
TGGCGTCAGGAACATTCGGTGCAGACTTTCTTGAACTGACTATCCACGTGCCTTTGCACCAGTTCGTGGACTTCCCCACTAGGTATATGGACAACCAAATACCATCTACTTCGATCTGGTTTTCGCTAAGTCCCTCGACTTCGCGACTGACGTTTCGTACGGTGCACTTCCAGGGCCCAGCAAGTACACATGCATATCTTTTCGGTGTGCATTTTTAAGACACCAACAGATCGCCGCTGAATTACTTCCGAATATTTGGCGGGCGGACTTTACTGCAATACGAGATAAGGCTTCAGTTCTTAACTGTGAGATCACAATGGTCGACTCCGTCCAGTTAGCCTGGGATAAACTTAAGGTATACCTTCCGGAAGTTTCCACTCCCAATGTTCCACTCATGAGGAAAAGAGTGTTACGGGCGCTGCCTTCATGGATAGATACCACAGGCAAGTACCTACTCAAGAAACGGTCTAAATGCTGTCGAACCTACCAAGCAGCTCCAGCAGCCAGTACCTATGATAGTTCTCGATAGATTAAAAGTAAATGTAAGCAACATCTCAGGACTGTTCATCTCCAGTACGAGCATGGTTTAGCGGACTCGGCCCCAACTAATCCCAAGAAGTTGTTACTGACGTTAAAAGACGCAGCAGGGCAAAACTGTCTATATCAGTGTTATTACGAGCAGACGGGACCCGTGCACAAACTGACTACGATAAGACATACATACTCAGTGGTCAGTGTACTGGGGTCTTTGCTCCGGAGATCTCTTTATTACATTTTGGATTGGTTGCAAGAGTCCCAGAGGATTCTTGCTTGGCTGAGTTTAACATAACGGAGACTCCGGTCTTCGAGTCAATGCAAGGCTTTAATCCCTCTAAAGTTTCCGATCCTGATTAAATTCATCTGAAGCTGTTGCACGAATTGGCCACTGAGCTGAGTGGTCGTCTCACATGCGTGTTTTCAATATCGCTTGACAGTTGCATCCTACCTTCGGAATGGAAGGAAGCAATCATCTGTCCGAATTTTAAGGGCGGTGACAGCTTTCTGCCCGCGAACTGCCGGCCGGTCAGTTTGACAAGCGTAGTAGTCCATTTGTTTGAAAAGTTGATAAGGGATTCAGTGGAGAACCACCTGAATAGATTCAGCCTTGTCAGTGTTGTGCAACATGGATTCCGCAAGGGATTTTCATGTCAGACTAATCTAATTGTAGCTCGAGAAAGCTGGGCCGAAGCGGTAGACAGTGACCACGCTGTAGACGTGTTATTCGTGGACTTTTCGAAAGCTTTTGACACGGTTTCTCATCTTCGACTCTCACTAAAGTTGAGATCTTACTGTATATCTGGTCACGCCCTTCAATAGGTGTCTGCCTTCCTTGATAGGAGGGAACAGTGCGTACGGGTGGGGCGTAGTCTTTCGCTCAGGCAAGCTGTCCTTAGTGGTGTCCCGCAGAGCGTCTTATTGGGGCCATTGTTGTTCGCAGTCTCTGTAAATGACTTGCCGGGAGAGCTAACAGTGTCATCACTAATGTTTGCTGACGACCTTAAGCTCTGGAATATCGTGAATATCCCGGGGGTCCTGAGGCAATTCAGTGTGCCTTGGATAGACTCTGAGAATGGGCTACCTTATGGTTGATGCCCATAAATAGGGGCAGGTGTTCTGTTCTCCGAATCGGAGCTGCTAATCCTCCCACCCGCTGTGTTGTCGGCGGTGATGAATTCCCTGTTGTCACTCAGCAGGTTGATGTAGGAGTCGTACACGCATCAGCACTTCATTCTGGAGACAATTGAAAGAAGGCTGCTAGTCGGAGGTTTCGTTTGATGTGGTTTGTCTGCCGCTCTTTTGGAATCCTAACGGCCAATTTTTTGTGAAATTATTCTCGGCATCCGTCCGACCCCACCTGGAATATTGTATCCAGGCTTGTCCACCATGTCTTCACCGAGACAAAATAAACTTGGAGAGGGTGTTACGAGTGGGCACTTGGTTAGTGCAGGGTCTACGGGGACAGACGTATCATGAACGCTTGCTAAGTTTGGGGATGTACTCCATGCACTACCGAAGGATAAGAGAGGACCTGATTCTCACTTATCGTATTTTGACGGGTAAGATTGGCCCGGACTTGTCAGGGCTATCTAGTCCCGCTACTGTACCTAAGCACGTCGGTCACCTACTAAAACTGCATAAACCACTGTATGATAGGATTAGGACGGAAACTCGTCTGTCGCGCCGAGTTATAGCTAGCTGGAATTCGCTTCCAGTTCACGTGGTTAGGGAACCTACGATTAAGGGTTTTGCGCGCCAGCTCCATGCTCTTGGGTTGTAACACCAAACTTTTCCTTTTTCCTAACTGAACCACCTTCACTTTTCAGTTCTTTCATCAACGATTCAAATATCGTGATATTCCACTTGCTTAGCTCTTTGCACTTTCTCTTTTTGCCTTCTGAATTTACTTTTTTCTCTTTCTTACTTCACGCAATCGGCCCAACAGGAACTACAAGGGTAGGATACGTGGGCATTAATCGGTTGGACAACGCGTGATGCGGTCTTTGTTTTAGATCCATCCGTATTTCAAAGTCTGCCAACTCCTGTTTCAACGACTTGCTGAATAAGGAACACTCACGGGATAATCCTATCGTTCCAGTCCCGCTTGAACTTGAATTTGACAAGGAAACAGCCGACTTAAAAGCCCCAACAGGCCTACATGAATTATCGGTCTACTCGTGGATTGGCAGATCCAATACAACACTGACGATCAAGCTGATCTGGTAGATGAAATGCAGCATGGAGTGTGTTATTTCGTGCACACCTGACCGTATCCATTTATCACTGGATTGGGCGCACCGAATACACCTTTCCGGATGAGTAACCAAACCATGCAGAAGGAATGATGGTTTAGTCTTCTGAAACACACTTTCTAGGCACTACTTGACAAACTCGACGGTCACGCTATGTAATAACCAGCGTACACGTACCACTGGCAATGGCTAACACATTTCCGCTGGTATCGGGTCAAGGCGATTGGAGCACGCAAGTGTTTGGCATGCTTTGCTGCTCGGTCTTAGTTCACGGGACGTCAACGATGCCTGATCATTTAAGCTCACCAATCAAGCTCAAGTCTGGACAAACGATGATGCTGAACGGACGCGTTTAACATTCACACACACGCACACAGTACAGTGCAATGGGCCCGTCAGAAGTACCAGTGTGGCGTGCGTTCCCAATATGTGCGGTTTCAGAGTAGAAGGCAGACATGTAACTGGGACACACGATGACCGCCGCGCGTCTCCATGCTCTGCGTGCGTACGTATGCGCAAATGCGCACGTGCGCACTTCTGTGATGCGAAACGCAATCAAGCGGACCGTTGGCTTCGGGACGATTGCGTTGTCCAGGTCTACCAAAGGTGCAAGCCATATCTGGCATCCTAAGACAAGCACCCCAATATGACACTGTCTACCAGGGGTGTTATCACACTGGGTCACCTAATCCTAATCGATGAACTACAAATGTGCCCTTGCGTGACATGCCCAAGGTACACAGACACGCGCGCAAATACGCGCGCACGCACACACCACGTGCGCTGTGCCCGTGCGTAGGTGCGTGGTTCACGATCCGTGTTGCTGTACCCCCGAAACCAAACTACAAATAGGAATAATAACAGACACGTGCGGTACGCGGTGATGTTCACTGGCTTGTCTAAATTCGACGGAGCACACACAAAGCACACACAAAGCAAGTGCCGGCGTCACGAGACGTCTGACCACACAGTACCACCCCGGGTGTCCGCTCCGAAGTGCATACTTATCATTTAGCGTTTGCGACCCAACTGAGGTGATTAAGTGGTATTGGTCACTGTGTGCCATAACCCATCCTGGCCTGTCGCCCGTTTTGTTTGGCAGAACCGCCAGACGTGACAGCTTACGTGCTCAGTTTGTAACGTCTACTTTCGAGTCGCACTGTTTGCACCTGTAACTGTTGCACACCCTTTCGCAATCATCGCCTGTGGCACCACTGTGGCTTCGTGACTGCATGCTTTCGTCCAATTTGTGCTCGGTTTCATCTCATTCCGGAATTATGTTACTCTGTCAAAAGAATCGTTGAAGCAACAACCCAAAGGAGGAGTCTACGAGTAAGTTCGCAATATTTTGCTTTCCAACTTCATGTTGTTGCTCTTTGGACGGGTTATGATCAGGCGGCCTGTTGTCCAGATCTGGTCTGACCAAGGCCAGCACAGTGCTGACTTGCAATTGGGAACAATTTTACTAAACTGCAAGGAAACTACCTAGTTGCGTGTATACCTTTCCGATTGTGACCGCTCATACTCTAGTGGTAATCATTTTCTGGTGTTTTTATCTATTTTGAAACAAACGCGGTTGTATTGTTGGATCAAGAGACTACACTTGGGGAAGCCACAATGTACAAGGCTAGTTGTGTATGGCACACGCTGTGCGCTTCTCACTGGAACGTAATACACTCCGTTTTGGAGTGTGTTCATAATGTAAGGTCCACATATTAACTGCCCATCAACCACCCTAACTACACATCTCAATCACTTCTCCTAAGCTTGACACTGTCTGATGGTCGTTTTTTGTCCTCTTCCCACCGAGTATCCGACTATCCACCCTTATGATTCGTCACCCATCGGCTGCCGTAAGAATCCACCGGCCCAACGGTGTTTATTATTTACAAACACACACACACACCTCACAGCAGGTGATCGCTGGGGTGGGGGTGCACGTTGCATCTGTGTGTCACTTGGACATCCGGCACCTCATGATTGACGCCACTGGTGGAACTAATGATGATTCGGACCTCGGAACAAGACTGAACGAAGGGAAGTGGGAACCATGGTATTGACAACGATTGCCCGTTGTCCGTTGCCGTCCCCTGAACTGTCCGTACAATGTGTCATATTTCTCACCGCCGTCCATGCAGTTGTCTGCGGGCTTGTAATAGACGTCCATGACATTTTCTCCATTCCGGGCGGTAACTCAATGCATATCTCAGCACAGCGGCGTCTGCGCTTGCGATAATTAGTTTGATCGTTATGTTCACCGACTTGGTCTTCTTCCCCTTTTCCGATTGACTGACGCTAATTGCAATAAATTTCAAACTAGGTACGTTTCTCCGGCTTATACGAAAAATCACTCAGCACAGTGACTATCGACCAACCCGCCTTAGGCGCACGCACTTGGCATTCAAGCATATGGTGGCCGCTCAAACATCTGGCACACAGGCCGCTACTGCTTGCCGATACCAACTTGTTCTCGGGACGACCTGGATCAGTTGGTGTGATATTACCTAGCTGTTACGCTGGGGCGCACCAGTTGTCACTATTCCGTTGGATTCAGTGCAGTGGATCCAATTGATGGCATAACTCGTCCTCAGGAAAATTATTAACTGTTACAGGGTCGACGGAAAACGTGAAGCGGATTATAAGGTATAGAAAGGTGGTATGTAGCACTAATCCGGTCCGAACCCAACAACAGAGTTAAGCGAACGAAGTAAAATGTCATCGAATCTTCAACTGCACCATGTCAGCAAAGGTCTCCAACCAATGATGTGGCGGGTCACTGGGGGTCCTAGTCCTACCAATCAGTTTCCTCATGTCTTTCTGTGATGTCCTCAGCTGGTAACCATCAGGCGCAGCGACTGTAAGCAATCCAATCCGAATTTAGAGATCAACAGGCATACGGAGGATATGGTCTAATCCACTGTAAGCCGCTCGACTGCGTGAATTACTCCGGGAAGGCACTGCAGAGTCACTTTCCAAACGCTAACCAGTGAGTTTAAGCATTCTTCATTCGATACTATTGACTACGTAACGCAAGTCATTCTAGATGTCTTCAATGCCTATTGTTTATGATTCTGATCCAAGAAATACCAGTGATGGAACCGGAACGTTCTATACATTGCCCTAAGATATATATGAGCCACACAGACTCTGATGTCAAGTGATTTGATCTAATCATTAATGTGACTACTAGGAATGACGCTGCAACCGCATCCAGTGGCAGGAAAAGACTATTAAGGTAAATCCAGTGTACCATCAAACTCAAATTGCTTTATCAGAATAATATAGGCAGGATTCCCATCGTAGGGAGTTAAGGCATAACGTAGTGTCTAGATATTCCTTGGTCTAATTATCGAGTTGAACTAATCAAGTTATATTTTGGGCTGCCAGATGGTTGAGATGCTGGGTGAGCTCAGTTGCATTCCTTTCAGCCTTCACTTGTAGGTGGATATTTAGGGTGTGCCTGACTATGCATCGAAAAGGTAATGTTGAAAATGGAGAATTAAACAGATAGGTAGACAAAGAAATAAACGCCTATTTACTACAGTCAGGACTTAATCAGTGCCTCGTAGTCTTGTAGAAGATGCCAGACTGTTGGATTAGCAAAGTGTGCAATAGGTATCCGATTCGTGATGTGGATGTAGAGAGTAAACGCACCAACATTAAGAGCGAGGCTATGGTCAAAGGATTCGGTTAATGGGAACTATCGGTAAGCCAGTAGGACGATAGAGATGAATTAACTAGGACCCAGGAGCACAACATAATCAGTACAGAATGAAGTAGGGTAAGGAAGAATAAGTGAAGTAACACGGTCATTCGTAGAACCGTCTCCCGAGGACCTGCTTCCATGGGTGGTAATTCCTCAAGAGGTTACACCCGCATCTCCACGCTCCATCTGGTCATGTCTCGGTGTGGTTTAAAGCACGCTGGTCACTACCGATTTTATTCATCATTTGGACAATTGTATTTTTTTATCTGATGAGCTAGTTACTCAAATCAGTCCCCCCTTTCGTCATTCCTAGTTGTTTTTTGCGTGCATGATAACCGGCTGGCGTCATATGCCATCTAATCCCAGTCAGACAGCCATCACACACCCAGCAACATCGTATGGCCATTTCATCCTTTCGAGATCGGTCAGCAGTGCGTATTCCATCTGATCTTCGCTGTGACCAGTTGCCTCCACAAGTTTGGTAATTTTGTGGTTCGGTGTGGGGACTACCCTATCCTCTGCACGACAGTAACGGGCAATTCGATAGATATTAAGCGGCGCTGTATCACATTTAGTATCTTAGTCACCTCGGGTCTTTACCATTATCCGTAACAGTGGTCCAAACCACGGACTAGTAACAGTCGCGTTTCGGGTTCGAGCCCTACCAGGGTCAGATGGAATGCGCACTGCTGATGATGCCCGAAAGGACGAAACGACCGTACAGTGCTTTTCCGGGCATGTGATGGCTGTCTGACTAATTCTAGCTTTGCTCTATTTCTACTTATACTATTCGAAACCCCTGCTGCTTTGAAGAACTGGAAGTCTTTGACTTCGAATCTAGTCACCTTTGCTTCCATGCAGGGGATCCGAAAAAGAGGAGTGCCAATAGCGTTTACATTTTGGAAATATGGTTCAACAGAAATTTGTGGGAGATCTAGGTGCTTACTTGTTTGGATCCGTGTATTGAGCTCCACAACTCATGGAAGTGATTTGAAAAGTGATAGTGGCTCTTGCAAAATATTGGATTTTTTCCTCATACCTGTCGTATCTAACGCCTTTTGATTTTTCTTTTATGACTAAGTTCATTCTTTAGATTTGTCGGCTTATATATATGTATATACGTATGTTACATTCTTGATGCTTCTTCACCGCACTTGGGCTAAACCAACTTACACTTCAACCAGAATAAACTTTATTCCACTTCATTTGGTTTGTTCTGCCTACCTGAATAATCTTCTATTAACTGGCCACGTTGCTTACACTACTTGCGCTTATCTTCGGTAACTTTGTTGCGTTTGTAGCATTTTAAGTAACTTGTGGACATACTTTCCTCATCGCGCATTCGTTGCTAACTAACTTACTTCATTTGCTAATTTAGGGAAGAGTTATGCCACCGTATCTGTTTGCATTATTGGATTTATTTTATTCCAGCTTGTCGTTTAAAGTGAATGGCTGTTGCTTGATATCCCCGGTGTGGTTGCGCTTGATGTGCATGTTGACAAGGTGCCTACCTGTCTATTACCCACTACCTCGTCCATACTGGCTCCAGAAGACAGTTGGTCGTTTCTAGAGAGGACGGGGTGCACGGTCGTTGTGGCCGTGTTAGGATCAAAGAGTGGTTCCATGCACTCAATGTGAAGCGGACTACGGTCCAGGCACCGCCTTGTGTGCGCTTGATTCCCCAAATACAGCATGCTTGTGTTTGCCTGTGAAGGAGTGTGGGCCGTCTCCGTGGATGAAACGTGGCTCCCATCTACATGCCTCCCGGTCTTATTCCTTCGGGTTTACACTGGATATGGGGTGTGTGGTTGGAGCTGTGGGTGGTGCAGCGCAAGCCACCCATGGTCCCTCTGTAGGCGCAGGTGTCCTGTGGCTGGCCACAGTGACAGGCAAATCCGAACCCGGATGCCGCCAACCATGTAGGCAAGCCAGCTGCGAGCATATGTACTGCAACTATAGAACCAGACACACTTCATCCCTACTTCAAAATCGTCCACAACTTTTCTCTGCGCTGCTACGCTGGTGACGAAGTTGACAGTGACCGACAGTGCGTCGCTGATATCACTTATCAGGCATGCCTCGTGGTACGAACTGTGGATTCTCCAACATCGATTACAAGTACGAAATTATTGTGCAACGCTGCATGGTGTTACGTCACAGGCGCAACCCTTATGTTTCCTGAATAAGCCTAATATTTGCCTTGTGTGTATGCCACATACCCCCATGCACTACATGTCAAACCTTGAACGCAAACAACCATTTGCCACTCAAAACGACCGCAGTTCGCCTAAATTGGGATTCCATGTGACTATGCAGAGGCCCACGATGCGTCGAGCGGTAGTGCTGTTTTGTACACGATAGAAATTCAGGTGTTTTCTCTTCTGTGCTTGCTTCGATCACTGAATGCGGCATATAACAATCGCGCTAATTTCACAGACTGGTTTCTAGTATGCGCTACTGACCGAATCATTTGGCGATGGATAATACGAACCGTTTGCCTCAGGGCATCGTACACATTGCCCGCTCTGCCATCGGGGGGCACACACCATCTGGATCCTATTCTCCGCCGGCTCACCGCTCTCCTTGTGTTATACTGTCGTCAAATTCTTCAGCTTTGCGAATGGTCTTACTTCTTCCCCAATTATCTATCCTCACTGAGTTGTGATGTATGAAACCAAATGACAAGAAATCAGATGTTTTTGACGCAATACACTTCCCTTGTGGCGCCATAATCCTTGTACCCATCGTTCCATCTGGGCACATGTAGACTCGGTTGCGGTTTCAACCTTCATTTTTGTGTTGTCTTACGATTGACTAGTCATCGGACGATCAGCGCTGCACGCACACACACACGTGTACACACATACGTAGAAACAAGCAAACAGTAGCACCTGTGTCGTTTTGTCCATCCTCCTGGTATCCAAATGTTTGGCCCAGTTGATGGCTCCTACCTTCTATCCCATCGTCTAACACATATTTTTGCCCCCGGCTACGCGGTCTGGTACACACGTGTGTTCCTTCCTCGACAAACATCCGGTTGCCATCGTTATCAGCAACGTAGTAATTGATGGTTGTGGCACAGCTGCGTATCCATCGACTCGACTATTTATCTTTCTCGGGGATTTCAACTACGTCCTTTTACATATGTAGGACAATTCGCGATCCAATGCAACCATGGATACGCTATGACTGTGTATGCTTACGAGGTATTTTTGGGTAGTTGATGTGATTACAATCTGTATTCCATCACATCAGTTTTATACTTCGCCGCCATAGGACACCAAATGACTGGACCCTTGAAAGGGTAGCTCTAGGACACAAATTCCAAGTAGCAACTTGAACCTAAACTAATCTGGAGAGGCCTTCAACTAAACTGAACCGCTGACCTCTGGCCTCCACGTCTAGTGACTGAAGCTGTTCGTACTAGAACTGTTAGATGTCCCTTACCGAAGATTGTTTAACTTATGCGTCGCATCCCGGCAGCATATTCGAATCATCAACTCAGCCTTGTTCACAGTGCGATATTCTGTGTATACATAACCGCAAACAGTAATGCTAATAATAATAATAATATGTATATTTATCATCATGTAACAAGCTGTGCCCATTGTTGATGTAGGTCATTTTGTACAGGTGGTATCATGCTCTTTCACGGATACTAATTGACCGTGTGCGCATCTTTCTGGCACATGACATGGTTCACAGGATTGTGTTTTACTGAAAGGTGTACGTGTAGGAATATTATTGTCTTACTCCGTTTCCTCGTCCCACTGCAGTCGATGATTTACCAATGACAGGCTTTGTTCTCATGTCGGTATCAATTTGCGGAAGTCTACGAATAGCTATAGAGCTTCAATCTGAATCAAAGGAAAGCACAGTTATCATAAAAAGAACTGAACACAACAAGATATCCATGGTTTCGTCAGAGAGCACGATACGGCCTGATTGCGAAGCCTAGGTACGGTTTTAAGTTAGGGGACACCACTTCAAGCCTTTGGCTGAAAAACCTATCCGCAAGACAACGGAGCAGATTCAGGGAATCGCGCCCATTGGGAGCTGGTGACTGATTGTCCAGTTCATATGCCTTTCGTTTGGTCGGTTGCTGGCCCGTAGCCTAAAGGTAACGAGCTTGTCCTGTAATCTGACGGCGCGGGTTCAAGCCTGCGTAGCGGCAGAGCAACCTTCACAGTATCCTTAGCCCACGTGCGGCTGGTGGTGGGTATGCAGCAGCGAAGCGTTGATACTGCGTACCGGCGTACTGCTGATGCCTTTTTTGGTCACTTGACAAACAGGAGCCCAATCCTCCCCACAGTTACAGCTTTGTGTTGCTGGAATACTATGCTCCACCAGAGTGAAGCAAGGGGCAGCGACTTTATTTAATGGCGAGTCATATCCGCCACGTAGCAGTGTTATTAAACAGACAACTTTGGCTTTTTATTGGGACAACACTTGTCAGGTAGAGACCCGCCACGTCTTGGGACACTGTCATCGAACGATTTGCTGGAACGGCAGAAACGCGAACCACCCAGCTGACACTATGTGGAAGTTGCTCGGCAAGCCAGCCTATCATGTCGGTAGTTCCAGTTTTCTTTAGTACCTAAAATAATAGTTTTTCCCGACACGCTCAGGCACTTTGACGACACAGTCGCTGACGTGATGTACATATCTTCTGCTCTCACCTACTAGATGTTAACCATTCCCTTTTGAAGCAGATCTTCCATAGATTTTTTCACATGCGAACAAGGTCATCCTCATGCTCAGATTGTAGCAACTTTCGAAATTAGTACGAAATTAAGGGCTTGCAACACCATCGAGCTGTTTGAAGACATCAATTCACCTCTGTAAAACCACTTCAGGATGTGCTCGCGAAGCCTATGGGATAATCGCCTAAAGTACGGCCCACTTACGAAGTGCAGTATTTGGACTTAAAACGGTGGATAGCTTGGAAATCGTCTGTGAAAAGTTTGTAAAGACTAGTTGATATAAAACCGAACCATCCTTACAAGTGAGACGTCATCTGTAAAGTGCGGTCGTCTCGACGAAGCATGAGTCACACGCCATCCCTTGAGCTGTTACTCCCATCGCTTCTATGTCAGCTAGGCCAATGGTATCCTGTGATATTAATAGGCCGTTTGCCGTTGGATTTTCAGCTTATATTGCAATTACTACTTTGTTGAAAATTTCTCACAGCAGTTCCAAATCTTTCACGCATTCGGGGAAGCACCAGACGGCCGTTTCGTCATTATGGGACTAGTCAGTAGTGCGTATCCTCCGACTTCACACCAGAAACCGAACCCATAATCTCGGGACGCCAGCGGCTCAAGTCACTTAGCCATAAGTTGTAGCGGTGAACCGTCAAGCATATTTAGCTCACTACAGCGCATCTGCCAACTTTCCAATGCAACGTAGAGCAACAACAAACTATTCTGATGACTGAATGAAAATCTATGCCTCTCAGTTTCCACATTGCAAGCTATATCTGAGCTGGTTCAAATCCAAACTGGGTGTTTTGGTGAATATATACCCCCACTCTCGGTTGTATAAAGAATGTACCGTGGCAAACTGCTACGTTTCACATTTCCCAACACAATCCTAGTTCTTTTCGCCAAATGTTATCCTATTAAGGTATATAGCCTCATTTGACTGCGCCCACGTGATTTGCATATAGAGGTTAAGTCGAGACCATCTAGGGTACACTTTCCCAACTGGAACGTAACTACTCAGTACACGGATACAATCGCTTATTTTATTGAACCAAGCCGGCTAGGAAGTCCTCCGTAAAGATCACGGAAACGGAAGAGAATTCCTGTCAAATTAACAACCGTTCTCTACTTGTGACCGATGATTTCACTTGCTCTGATTCGCATGTTAAGTAAACCTGTAAATTTATCTCTAGTTTTTGGAACACTTTTGCAAAGTCGAAAGCCGAATTGAGCAAGATGCAGATACTACCGAAATATGTAGCAAGTGAATATGACAGAACCCGTCTTCACATCTGAACCCCTATCCTAACGCAGTCCAAGAGAACGATGCAGGTGGACAAACTTAGCTACCACTGTTTGGAGTCATTTTGAACGACTATGGGCGAATAGTGCTCAGAACCACTCGTCGTTTGGAGGACTTTGTCGGTAGATATGTTTCCATCCTTCATGCATGCTTGAGAAATGACCTTCCCATCTGCAATGTCAGCTATCCACGATTGTGGACCGTCGCACGACAATTTGGAAAACGCATGGTGCGGATGAATGTCACCGATGCTTGCAAGTGCATGGAGAAATATGAATTATACTGATGAGTAGTAGTAAGGCTTTTGGTATAATTCAACTAATTCATCATTGTCACTCCCAAGCACAAGGCTTAGGCTTGTCTTGGAAAGCACCAGAGGCCGGCGTTTCAACCTTCTGGCTCTCCTCAGTGGTACGCCTCCCAGCGAATCCCTGCCGGGTTCCGCCCCCATGACTTCAGGATGCCAGCAGCTAGTGCCACTTTGCCATGGGTGACAGCCGCGGACCTGCGTGATTGAGAGTTGACTATGATATAGCCCGGCTCATCTTCCACTACCATGCCAGTTACGAACTGTGCAGAGGATAATGGCTAGCCTCACGAGCTAGGACTTTCCGTATAGCGCCTATGTACCACATAGGACTTAGAAGCTATACGGACAGATTTTATTATACTGATGAGTAGTAGTGAGGATTTTGGTTTCAATGCATACCGGCTTACTTGTCTGAGAGTTATGTGGGACAACAACTTTCAGAGCAACTTTGTTGCGTAACAGAGCGCAGAGTAAAAAGCAGGATATGTTGCGCAGCACTGTGAAAGACAATTGTTGTCACGCACTGATGATGTTGCCAAATTTGATGATGAGACGTTAGCAACCCAAATGTAAACCTCGGCTAGCGCATGAATACCGGAACGAGAAGAGCGTTCTTCTCTGTGGTTCTCCATCTATACTAACTTCTTGAATTAGCCAATCCTGATTTCATGTCTGTAAAGCCACTTTTCCAGCTGTGGTGTGGCGAGCAACTTGGCTGAAACCGGCAGTCATGCAGGCACATGAGAGGGCGGACTTGAACGAGAGAACGGGATAAGATACAACTTCCAAGACGTGATTCAAGGAAGACAACTGTACACAGTGGCCCTAGCTGCACAGACCTTGCGGCGTTTCAAGAAAGATTGTATTGCGGTTGCCAACGCTCGGTTCGTCTAGTTGAAAATATCTACGCATTAGATCCCGATGTATGCAAAATCAAGTGTGTCTTCACTAATCTCTGTGTTCATTCCTAAGCTAGGGCCAACATTAATCAAGCTTACAGTTCATATCTTTGAAATCGCTCGAAGCACTCTGAGCAGACTCGATTAAAATATTCTCCCTGCAGCGGCACGTCGTCGACCAGGTCAAGTTTACTGTAAGTAGTCTGCCGGTTGGTCACCAAATATTGACACTCAGTCAATTATGTATCCAATTGGAGGACAGCCCATTAGATTGATTGTCAAACGAGAACTTATGGGTGTTTAAAACACTAGCTAGCACCGTCAGAGCTCTGGCGGGTTTGTAAACTTCCGCAGCTCCCACTACTCAACTGTTTACCGACCCCCAGAAGGCATGAAACTCTTCCTTCCGGTGGCGTGTGTTTTGTAATCTCTCAGCGCTCTGTCCTCTTAATTTGTCGGCCAAAGATGACTCGAACCTGTTTTGGCTTGTGAAATCCGTTAATTATTTAACCGGCATCATTGTGTGCACAGCAGAAGTTAAACAAACAGAGCTACAAAACTCATCGTGCCTTGTGGACTTTTCATACTTCACACAATTTCTGAGGCGGAGAGAAATATCTCCTGGATCGCTGCTATCCTCATTAATTCGATGTAGCTGCCGTAGCACAATTTCTAAAGATCGCAAATTAAATTCCGAGACTATTATGCCCTTTTCTGAGTGACGGTATATTAACTTACTCTGCTCTTGATTTTAACTTGTAGTAGCCTATAATCCTGTCTGAAACACTCACTGACTTCTGCCACATCTTCAAGAGCCACCGCGGGGTTTCATCAGTCTTGACAAGTATTGTCTACTCAACTAGCGATCGGTATGTACCGAATTTGTACGAGGCGATTGACGACCGCAGACCAACAGTTAATGGCGGTTGCTGACGGCCAGTATACAATATGAATGGCGCACATTCAATCACATGACCAAGCATGGTCCAACGTGAGAAAAATGTTACCGCTGTGTATTCGTAGATTCAAGATGTATCTTGAGGCTTTTGCTCTACTGAATACAGCCTCATGTCTCGACGAGAGTACTCCCAAGGACGGAAGTATCTGGTGACAACATCACCAGTTTTCTCCGTGTACCCGCTGAACTGCGTGAGGTGTTGAGAAGCCAAACTCATTCACTGGTTGCCTAAAAAAGCGTGTTAACCCACCTTTTGCTGGTCACTGTGAGGATCTGTGGAAAGGAAGCTCAGGTCAGTCGGGGGAGTGCTGCCCACTAAATGTCAGTATAACCATACAAGGATAAGCCACCGTATCTTTCTTACCTAGGCGCAGTGCATTACTAACACTGGCTACTGGTCCTCGTGACCGACATACTCCCTCGTCAAGAGGTTGGTCGCTGCTGAGGCCAAATGTACTACGAATGTCATGGACGATGTTTTGTGTGAGATATAGTCGATGCCGGAAGCAGGCGAGCTATTTGACCGCATTCTTTCGGAAAATGCAGGGCAAAGCGCAACTCCTTTTGCCGCACGTTGCACGAAAATGGCGCAGTTCGCAAGCGAAATTTTAGACCTGTGAATATGCAGTTTGTCGTCTTGGATGCATTGACTGGTGATCACCGGACCTTGTGAGTAGCACTGGCTTTACGGCTACATGTGTGAGAGCCATGGCAGTTAAAACAGGCGACAACTTATTTGAGCGCATGGAAAAATCTGTCCCATAAAATTTAACGATTGGGTCTAGATCAGACCGTTGGCTCTCTGTTGTTTCTGACGTGAGCACTGTGTGTTCAACAGGCGGTTGTAGGGAAGTACAGGAGTATTGTTGTTATATATTTTCCATAGCGGCCGAGGCAAGTTAATGCAAACCTTATAATCGGGAAGTTAAGAAATCGGATCTGAAAATCCGGTTCAGAGTTATTGAAGGGTGTAGAATACGTGACTCGACCACACAAGTGCACTCTGGTATGAAGAGGCTCGAGTGGGACTGAAACGGCAGGAGAATCCGGCGTATGTTCCTTCGTGTGTACATTGTTGAACCGGGGATAGCCAAAATGTTTTGAATTCTTGCTGGACCCCAACGCCCACGATTCTGTTATCTTGCATTAA
>OX104059.1:4892767-4908949 GCA_944474145.2 Dicrocoelium dendriticum
AAATAAACTTAGGATAGAACAGCATAGTGCCTTAGTGTTTCGCTTCAGGTACGAGAACAATTTCTTCGGGTAGACTCGTGATTGCATGACCAGGCTGTTATAATAATAATAATGATAATGGGTATACCGCTTTATAAATGAGAAGCTGCATCCATACGTGGCACAGAATATGTATGCACAGGTAGTATCATGCTCTTGCATGGGCTATACGAAGTTGTGGCGAATGAAAAACAGCGGTATATTCCTCGTCGGTGCGAGGTACAGTCCAACTGGGTGTTACGATTTTCGGTGTAATCGCAAGGAGTAGAGGTTTTATTTTGGAACTTTCCAAAGCAATTCCCAAGATTTCTTGGCGGACATGGTTAATAAATAGGTGAAATCTTTCGGGAAATTGAGGTTTTAGAAAATAATAAGGGTAGATAAATCCAAAAGTATAAATGAAGTAATGCGGCCATCCATGGAACTATTTTCTGAGGACCTGCTTTCATGCGGGTTATTGCTTCTATGGGTTTCACCCGCACTTCCATGCCCCATCTGGTCGTGTACCAATGCGGCTTTCAAAGCAGGTAAGCCATCACCTATTCAACTCATACTTAGGACTGTTTTCCTGTGTGTATAGTGTGGGCAGTCAAGCTATTTAGCCCATCCCGCCAACGGTTTTTCTGAGTCAAGCACTTCTTATTCGCCAGGGAATCAATGGCGATGCGCCTTGCAAGGGTATAATTATTAGCGGTGGAAGCTTCAATCCATCACCACAGGAGATCGACCCAGTCATGGCCAATCGCGAAGTAAAGAAGAATATAAGATAGGTAGAGATAGAAGGGGAGTAACAGTAATGACATCCGATAAAGAGATATGTTTCATTTTGCGCAAGAAAGACCGATAGTTTGGAGTGTGCAGTTGTCGAAAATGGATGACTACACGAAGTAGCGGTATACTGGACGGCTCAGAAAATAATTTACATAATTATCATCATTTGCTTGCATTCGAAAACTACAGAAATTAACAGCTCTGAGTAATCAGACATGCTCTCTGTTCCTGCGCTTTCCAGCAAGGGAAAGAAGAGGAAATGCTTAAGATCACAGTTGGAGTGTAAAAAAGTCATAAGTAAAGAAAAATAAAAGAACAGTTCATGTCTCGATAGTGCGAGACACGACCCGTGTGGTTAATCCGAGCACACGTGCAATTCAATCAAGGATGGTTCACATTTAATCAGTTCATAAGAAAAGATTCAGCGGTTCGACCATAAAGGGCAGCTGAGGTGCGTAGGGAGTGATATCGACGGGTTGGGGTAAGCACTCCGTAATTTATTCGATGACAACCTGGACAGAAAAGAAAGTGCAGAAAAAGGCACTTTCGTAAACGAAGTGTGGTAGGGGTGAGTTGAATTCGAATCAGGGAATTCTGTCAGTTGCTATATGGTACTCAACCCTTTCTCATACAACGTAGCTACATTCACATCAATGTTGAGCAAAACCCTCCCATCCATCGTCAATTTCTATCAACTAGAATACGAAAAACACCCTTTAAGTCACATTTTCAGACTCTACGGCAGCTTGTTCCACACAACTGCACAGCGTTGAAGAAAGTTAATCCTAAGCTAGTTCGTGCCTTTTTCGACTCTTGATGTGTTGAAGTACAACCGCATTGTCTGGGGTAAAGACGCGTTTGTAGATTAAATCAAACACGAAGTTCTGGTTATTTCAGTTTCATTAACCAGAGGTTCTATGTTCATCGCACAGTAGCGGTCATAGTAAGATCACCAGTTTCTCATTAGGCGCTTCGTAAAGTAGCGTCGTACATTTTCTATGACCGCTCCATCATTTCTTGGTCGATCCAAGGTGACCTTTGGAGAAAGGGCTGCATTTGGAGGGAGGAACTTTTGCGACAACCGACATCATCTTCGAGCGTAGTAAAATCCATACCTCGATAAGCTTCAGGGAATGTAGGATGTTCCGCATTGTGGTGCTTGCCACTTCTTGTAATCTGGATGAGGCAATATGTTAGAAGTTACGAAGTGTGCCCTGGTTGAGGATAGCAAGACACCATGCCAAAAAGGAGACCGTACAGTGATCACTCCGGCAAAGTCGCTGGAGAATCTCCATGTCATAGATATCAGAGAGCGCCGGAGGGAGGAAAAGGTCAATATGTGTGGTTTGGCCCGGCATCCTCCGCGTTGGTGTTGAGACATTCTGGATCGGATTGCAGTCGTGCATAGCTACGACAAGACCGGCCTCAAAAGAATCGTGGTAAAGATCACAGTGAAGAATGTTCCAATTGCCACATAGTGCCCTTAAGTCGCCCATGGGCAAACGGTTCCTGCCTCTACCATTAGTTTTTACTGACTGTAATAAGCGGACACCTGAGCTCAGTGGGACTGTATAGGCCACAGTGCTCGTGTGTAGTTGACAACCCCCATGAATCCGTCGTCGCAGACAAATTCGATAACGTGCACCTTGATGTAGGATCTCGAGTAGAGAATAACTCCGCCCCCAGTCCGTCCACTGGAGCGATCAATCTGTGTGAGTTGACATGCGAATGTGCTAATCTCCTCATCCTGAATCTCTGGAGACAACCAGGTCTCGATGAAAACCAGTAGATTTCGTTGGTGCCCACTACTGCGAACAGACTGTGTGCAATGCGAAATATTACTCGCAATCCGCTATTTAGGTTTGAAAACTGGGTGGCAGAAGGATTGGCTTCCAGTAAGATCTTTGGATGTTCTGAACAACGCAAAAATACACGACATGAAGATCAGCTTAGCCGTTCGCTAAGCGGGTTCACAATTCCGTGACTGTTGGTAACATTCTGACTCTGCTAGGGAAGTGTTTTTCGAGACAAAGGGCGCGAGGTACGCCTGAGAATGCGCTGATATTCTTCCTCACTCTGACGGACGACTTTAGCAAGTGAATCTTGAATGGATCATCCTGTTTCCTACCGAATAAATAAACAGAAAGGATGTTGATGTCCTGCTTCAAAAAAGTGTGGTCGTCAAGAATCCTCTCAGTAGACTTTTTGTCGGATTAGGTGATATTCGTAATTAATACGAAACGATCACGAATTGATTTGTTCCCTTCTGAGACGGCTTTTCTTTAATAAGACATTCTATCTGATTAGCTGTCAATAATATGATCCCGTTGCGTTTGGCTTCATTCGGCCTTGAAGCTATTTTTCATCGCCTGTCTTTTAACTTGGTTCATCGCTGATATTTCTGCAGCGTTTGAGACCGTCACAGCCGCAAACGTATTCCTCTTTAGTTTCAGCGTAGCATCATCAGCTGGTCATTGCAAAACTTGTAAAAGTACTGTTTCCGTTGGGGAAGCGGAGGGATTCGGTTTCGATTTGGTGCTGGATTAGCAGTCCAGATTGTGGCTGTCGACAAAGAGGGCGTAGAGGATATATTATCTGTTAAAGGTCGTTTCATTTGGGGAGGAAAGCAAAAGAGAAGTGGTCAGAATAGTCAATAGACTTATTGTTCATCATATTTCGACAGCACACGCAATGCACAGTAACAGCTAAACAATCGATTCGCTTTCGGCATTCAAAGGGATCCGGTTCAAACTATATATATATATATATATATATATATATATATATATATATATATATATATATATATATATATATATATATATATATATATATTTGGTTGGCGACATCCGGTTTCGGATTTGCCTGTCACTGTGGCCAGCCACAGGAGGCCCGCGCCTACAGAGGGACCATGGATGGCTTGCGCTGCAACACCCACACCTCCATCCACACACCACATATCCAGTGTAAACCTGAAGGAATAAGACCGGGAGGCATATGGATGGGAGCCACGTTTCATCAACGGAGGCGGCCCACACTCCTTCACAGGCAAACACAATCACGCTGTATTGGGGAAGCAATCGCACACAAGGCGGTGGCTGGACCGTGGTCCGCTCCACACTGAATGCATGGAACCACTCTTCTAGCCTAGCACAGCCACATGAACCGTGCACCTCGTCCCCTCCAGCAACGACCAATTGTCTCTTGGCGCTAATATGGATGAAGTAGTGGGTATTAGACAGGTAGGCACCTTGTCAAGATGCACAATAAGCGCAGCCACAGCGGGGATGTCAAACAACAGCCAATCATTTGAAGCAACGATGTGAAGTAAAATAAAGCGAATAATGCATAGATACGGCGGCATAACTCTTCACTAAAGGAGCATATGAAATACATTGGTTTCCAACAAATCCTCGACAATTTAAAGACGTCAGCAAATGTGTGTTAAGATAATGCCACAAACGCGAACAAGTTATTGAAATGTGCAAGTTTATAGAGGATAGTTCAGGTAGACATTAATATAAGACACAAAAGCATTAGGACAATGTAGCAAATAGACTACCTGAAATAAAGAGACTCAGCATGGAAACTAGCGGTTAGTAAATTGAATGCAGCGTACCTACAAACACTGCGCCGGTTCTGCCTACGTCCTCTGCAGGACCCGTCGTCGCTTCGCTGGTGGCCCCGTGTGGCCTCGCTCATAACTCACTAGGCCTGCCTGTCTGACTTAGACACTCGCGACCGCATGTGCTACAGCACAATGCGTTCGAGGTCGATGGAGTACAACCCACCGTTTCTGCACTTTCCGCTGCTTCTCTGCATGTATTAAGTCTTTCTCCTGCACCTCCTCAAGTGCCTTCGTGGTTAGATCGCGCCATGCACGCCGATCAACCGCCTTCGATTCCTATGACCTGTAATCAAGATTAGAAAGTGAGTGGCTCACTTTGATCATGTCCTGGTAACGTAACATTGGTTTCCCCACATGACGCTCCACCAACACTCAGCTGACCGTCTAAAAGTTGTTTCGGTATCTGCGTCGAATCCATACAGCTCGCATGACTAAGCAACCTCAGGTGACTCAGCAAAAGTATGCAGTCCACTGCATACATTCCACTTCGACGCAACACTTCCGTGTCGGCAACTCCGTCGCACCAACCGATGTGCAGAATCCGTCGCAAACACTGCTGATGGAACCGCTCGAGATATCGCACGTCCCACCGGTACATCGTCCACGTTTCACTGTCGTATAGAAGAACGGACAGCACCATGGATTTGTACACCATCAGCTTCGTGCCAAAGGTAAGCTGATGGTTGTTCCACACTCGGTACTCTAGCTTCCCGAATGCCGCCGCTGCCTTAGAGACGCCGATATGAAGCTCACTGTGTAGCTGCTATTCAGTCTTGGTAAGGCTTGGTAAGGGTATATCAAATGAATATCGTTGTCGCGCATGTAGTTGCAGAAATATGATACAATTTTAAACAGCGGCACATTCGTGAATACTGTAGTTACGTCTAGTGAGAACACTTTCTTCTCTTGTAGGTTCCCATCTTTAATGTGTTGTACGAATGTAAAAGTATCGCTCACACCATCCCACTGGGTTGTTGGATGGTACACTAAATTTGTCATGAAACATATAGGACGCAGAGGAACACCTTTATGAACTTTTGGGAGCCCATACATGCGCCGTATAGATATTCCGACTAGTCATAAACTTTCACCTATGCAAGCAGGTATTAACCCGCGGGTACATAGATATTTGTGGCATTTTCTCAGGAGTTTCACTTCCTAGTCCGTTTGGTTCTTCTTACGCACCAACTATCTACTGTCTAAATATTGACCTATATCTAAACCAACCACCGTGCAGCTACCTACATATCTCGACCATATAAATGAGTTGTACCGGAAAATAGATCAATCACTGTAAACAACTGTTTACCTCATACTGGTGTTCTTGATTACTTCGTACAACCTTACTTGCTCCGTTTGCCCTTGTACAGTGGTAGCACATGGATATCCTTCAGCTCTAGAGGCACTTCCTTCTCAATCCACACGCATTGCACCAAGTGGTGCAGCACAGTCACCAACGCGGGACCTCCGAGTTTCAATACTTCAGGCGGGATCCCGTCGACCCTGCACAATTGCCGTTTAGCAGCTGAGCAAGTGCCCTCTGCGCCTCATCCAGCGTCGACGGGTTCTCCAGACTCGCCTCCACATCGTGTAGCTTCAGGCCGTTCAAATAAGCCATCCGATCTCTGAACGGTTGTTCAAGAGACAGTCAAAATGAATCCGCAATCTTGGCATTATATCTGCATTCTGTGTGCAGGTAGTGCCTGAACTACCACCGATCAGCGTCCAAGCAGCTCCAACTTCGGTGCATACACCGCCTTCAAGGAGTCAAAGAATTCCTTGTATTGGCAACTTTCGGCGTAGCATTTCATCTGCTTCGTCTTCTCCGTCCACCATGCACTTATAATACGACGGAGTTCAAGGATTAGTCGTCGTCGAAGTTTGCGAAACTGACTCTTCTTCCCCAAGTCACTGCGGTCTGCAGCATGTGCAGCAAATGCTGCATTCTTCTCCGACACCAATACGCCAATCGTCGCATTGTTCTCATCAAACTAATCAGGCCGCTTGTAGTTTGCGCGCCCGATGGTCCCCTCGGCAGCGACTGTCACCTGGTCGCGAATGTGGCGCCACATGTCGCCCACTATGGCTATGCATTCCACATCACACAGGCGTGCAGTCATTGTCTTCTCCAGTTCAAAATTTTCTCTGTTGTACCGGGGATGTTAGGCCGATTCACGGCGGGAGTGCAATACAGAGATTTACGAAAATATATGTACAGTTTGGTGCGCAGCAATTTGTGATCAGTGCCACACTCAACTCCACCAAGTACACGTGTCATGCGCATTTCACGCATATCACACTGACGTACGATGACATATTCGGGCAGGTGAGTGCGACCAGTCCATAGGTGCGTCCAAGCGTCTATATCACTCACACTCAGTGCAAACAGAGTCTTCGTGATCGTCAGGCCGTGAGTGGCACACAGTGACAGCAGCCTGTCACCGTTCGCATTCGCTGAACCAATGCCATGCGGACCGATGACATCTGTCCACACCGAGGCATCACTCAGCAGAAAGAGCTGGATGCTCATTGGCACAGACCGTATCACGGGGGATAGCTGAGTGAAGGACTGATAACGCGTCATCAGGATAACCCGTGGCCGGTCCCGACGTGCTTATAAAGGTGGCGAACTTACCTCTTCCGAGGCGTAGGCGAACACTCGACAGTCGCGCGCTGATGTCTGTTGGTTCACCCACCAGCTGGCCATTGAGGTGGTGGATATTGCAAATACGACTCCATGTTCACGTGGTGCTGAAGTGGCGTTGCCCACCCAGTAGAATCTGTAGCCAGCACCTGCTTCATGCAACTTACCTTACTCAGCGAGCCGGGTTTCACTGAGCGCCGCAATATCGATGTGGTTTCGCGCCAGTTCCATCGCGACGAGTGTAGTGGGACGCTCAGGGCGCTCACTGGAATTCCAGTCCACCAGTGTGGGCACTTTCCAGCACCCGATGCTGAGTGCTTTGCGCGCAGGCATCCGATCGCATTGGTGGGCAATCGCACGTGAGGTTGTCGTTGTGTTTCGTAGGTTTGCTTGAGGTACTCCACTCGGACCCTTTTGCTCAATAGCCTGATCTACAAGGCAGTGAACAGCAGGTCCAACTCGGGAATGTGATTGCAGAGACAGATTGGGATCTGCTTGATGGCCATCACACGCGGCCTTTGAGGTACTGGAACGATTCTTATATGTTTTGGGACCGTAGTAGGATACACACCAGCGACCACGGCCAGACGCAGGTGGGTTTTGGCGGGTTTGTACCAATTTGATCAGGGGCTGCCTGGCTTGAGGCGGGCAGTAGCAAACCATTGAACACCCGGAGGTGCTCTCCCACCGTCAGAGACAATGCGTGAGTTGGTGCTCTAGGCCAATCGAGGTATGAGTTCATAACCCGTAGACCTGTTGTCTCCCAAGGCAATGTTTTGCGGGAAGTGGACCATCGACTACTTCCTAACCTCCGAAGAGGATAGACTAGGATATTGGCAGGGGGGCCATACCTGACAGGAGAACGACTCGGGTCCTCAGCCAAAGCTTTCGATTAAATGAACACGGGAAAGGCAACGGGTCAAGCACATGGTCAGTTCACTGGCTCATGAGTTTTGGTGTCGTGGATCTTAGCAGGAAAAAGAGCGGAACCCAACTCCCACCCAACGTTCCCCACGAGGAGGTGTCCAGGATATGGGACAATGGCATAGCAGTAGCAGCATTGGGTAGACCATCTGCCAGGATGTAGCCACAATCAGCCTCAGCGCACCATAGGTTCTCCAGCCACTTAGCTATATACACACACAATTACATACTTATAACCCCCCTTACTCAAACATACACAGCGATGGCAAACATATCGGATTTGTGCATATTCTTGACCAGGCATTGTTATGTTAAGATGATCATGCCTGTAAAGGTGTGCCTCGCCTTGTCAAGAATGAGAGCTTTGTTTATTTAATATGAATCGATATCAGAAATCAGTTCAGGGTGAAGAATTCTTTTCGGTAAACTCTCATCGGACCCAAACGTTTACATAACACTGATTGTGGGGAAAGCCTCAACTCGGGCTGGGATTGACTTCTGGATTGTTTGTATGGTCGAAATCGATAACTTGAGACAGAGCTAGAGATGGTAAACCAAGTAAACTAAATAAACATGCATACGCAAAGCTCAGTAGTCCAAAGTAATTAAGTAGGTAAGATAACGGCCAACTAACTAACAGTGTCCGTTGGCCAAGGTAGTAGTATCGGCCGTATGAATCTTTTTTCTACACGTAATTACGACTTCAGATGCTGAATGTGGATGGCCTCGGCGATGGATAAGAGCTGTTTTCGGAATCCTTGGGAATAGTGTTCAGGTAGTGAGTAAATGAGTTTGAAGTCATTTTCTGAAGCTGTATGACCACATTCAAGGAGGTGTGACATAATTGAGCTGTCTGAAAATCTCAGTTCGCCTTTGTAAAACCATGCCGGGATGCCTTCACAAATCCTCTGAGATAGGCGCCTCGTTGTGCGACCCACGATACGTGCACCACAGGAGCACGAGTACTGATAAACAATCATTGAACGGGTCAACGACGGTAGTCTATCCTTCAAGGGTTTTGTAAGAAACAGCTTATTGTGAAAAACGATTCTCAGGAGGACCGCGAAATAAGTTTTCTCGACAGCATCTTTCAGGCGTCTGGAAAACATATCAGCTGCGGAATCGACCTTAAAGGGTATATGTATGAAAAGCTCTTTCTTAGGAGTAATGCTGCTAGGTGGCTTTCGATTGCGTTCCTTCAAATGTTTCATGCTAAATTTATCAGGATAGCCATTTTCCCTGACAGCGTCGCTGATTCTCTGCTGTTCTTCGTTGGCGGGATCTGGTGTACAAATACTGCGCCCTGAAGGCGAGAAATCTGATTAAACTCCGTTTATGCTGTAGTGGTACTGCGCTGTGGAAGTTAGTGTACTGCCCAGTCCATGTGTGCTTTCTGTGTACCTTTCAGCTGCCTGATCCGTCCCACTTACGGATAACCTCTACATCCAAGAAAGGTAACCGGTTTCCGAGTTCGTGTTCACAAGTGAAATGGAGATTCTTGTGTGCGTCATTGAAAGCTTTCAGCAACTGCTCCGCATGCCTTTCGGATTTGCAAAGTACGGAAGTGTCGTCAACATACCGTACGTACACTTCGGTTTCACGGTGCTTTGCAAGCGAGCCATGTTCCAATTTCGCCATGAAAATATCAGCCAGTAGCCGCCCCAAAGGAGATCCCATGGCCACTCCGTCACTCTGACGGTACATTTCACCCCTGAAGGTGAACTGAACATTTAACGTGCAACGAATTAGCCCGTCCTTTAGCAAATTCTCCGGAAAAGTTGCGTATATGGGCAGTTGCCGAGCAAGCTCGTATACGTAATCCACGGTTTCGAGCAATGGAATGTTTGTGAAGAGCGACTATGCATCGAATGATGTCTTCTTTTTGTTAACAAGGTCGCTTTCAGATATCCTCTTAATGAATTCGAAAGTGTCTCTCACGCAGTAAGTACAAACCAAATTTCTTAACGACTGCAGCTTCGACACCATCCACTGAGCCAACAAACGCTGAGGAGAACCTACGGTATCAAAGATTGGGGGCATTGGGACGCCTTCCTTGTGAACTTTAGGCAGGCCATATAATCTCGGTAGGTGTCCACCTGAAGGCTTCAGCCTTTCGAATTCTTTCTTCGTGAGAAGTTTGGCCTGCATCATTCGCCTGATGCAGACGGTTAGCTGTTTCTCTAACTCTCCTGTGTTGTCTTCTCCTGCCATGAGCCTCTGAAACTTACTCTCCTCATTGAGAATGTGCTGCATTTTATGGATATAACCCACCCTATCCATTATCACTGTGCCGGAGCCCTTGTCTGGCTTAGAGATTATTAATTCGTTGTCTAACCGTAGCTCTCTGAATTTGTTCCCTAATGGTAATACTATTATTAGATGGTTTGGTCTTAACGTATTCGTGACAACTATGAACTAGGCTAGATTTTAGATTCTCAACATCACTTGATGAGATTGGAAGCAGGTCTTTAGTCTGAGCAATCAGGCTTTCAAACTGCACCTCTAAAGCCGCTTGATCTATTTTCTTACATGGTATGCAAAACTTTGGACCTAATGACAGCACCTTCAGCTGCGTCTAGGTTAGAATCACACTCGAAAGATTAAACACATCGCTGCTGGTTATTCGGAAATGTCAACTGGAGGATTTGGCTATTAAGCGTGCTAACTAACTTCTTTTGTTTCCTTACTCCCATTTTCTGTTTAACCAGTTCTACATTTTCACCCTGAACTGATTTCTGATATTGATTCCTATTAATGAAATGGGATTCTTTTCTTTGCTGAATACCAGCATTGCCCGTGATTCATTGAGACTTTGGTTATTTCTTTATTTATCTATCCATCTTTCCGATGGACCGGTAGGCTTTGTGCTCTCCAAAATATAATTTACCATCCAATGAAGTAAGTTAAATCCGCTCACGAATGTCGGTGCAGAGCAAAACACAATAGTTATCTGCCCGTAGTCAGAGCCCTTAAGAAATGTTAGACCTCGTAGTTCTGATGTAATGTTTGCTTTGGTCTCTGAGTTCGGTAAGCACAAAACGCATGACCCGCATTTCCTCTACGAGTTACAATGATTTGTAGTTGTTTCAAATCATGTTACGGACTTGTAGTAGGACATATTAACAGCACAATGTATAGCCCGAAAACGTAATGGGCATTTCTGAGGGAGAACCATGACGGGAAGCTAAGTGAAATGGCAGGCCATCACAAAATTCCCTATTCAGCACACAATATTTTCCGCTAGCTGAGACATCAGAAGTCGGGCGAACTCGGCAGCAGACTGGAATGTACGAGCAGGTGACTTCATTGAACAATGAACAATGAAATTATACGGATTAAGAAGCGTTGCTTTACAAGTCTCGTTGGATACTTGGTCGGGATATCGACCTAACCATAATGACAATAATGATAGTAAAACAGTTAGCGGTTTACAGATGAAAATAAGGGCTTATCGTTTGCTATGCCGTAGTCCTGCGACCCGCTTACATTCATGGCACCCGCAGTTAACATCAAATAATTCCATGGTATACTCCATGTGTAGGATAGAGACGTAGTGCTAAGTGACAAAGTGTAAGTGGATGAGTGCATCATTCAACCGCCTTTTACATACTGTTATCGTCGGCGTAGAGAAGACCGATTCTGAGACAGCATTTCACGGGTGACAGACACGAAATGAAAAATAATTTCTGCGGCACCCCAGACGGCTATACTGTACAGCGAGTTGCAATCAGTGGCTCCTCAGGGCTGTGCTGGGGCCGAGTCGCAGTAAAAGGCGGCACACAAGACGTGGGTCTCGCAGAACCAAGTATGCTATAATCAGGTCTCCTCGTAGTCTGCGATAGCCTCTGCTGAATATCGCCACTCGTTTCAGGCTCTCCCCGTATGAAAGATTGCTTATTCCAATTGATTTCTTAGCTGCCTGACGTTGTGGCTGCTTCAGTGCATAAGGGTCGTGTCTCAGCCATGGATAGCAGCGATGAAATGCGGATTCGACATGAATGCAAACAAACGCACTGAGCATTTGTCCAAATATAGATCTGTTGATTTGTCCGAACGCCCGTCGCAACAGCCCGATGTGTTGGTTTCCAGCCTTCGAGGCCTTTACGAATTGCTTGGAAGAACCCAATTCACCTTGAACCAGAACACCCAAGGCACGTTCGAGAGTTGTTTGTTGCAGTACATTCCTTCGGAGCCGGTATGAGTAATGCTCTGATATCGCATGGAAAGTACCTTGCATTTACTGACGTTCCAATGCAGTAAATGTTGGCTTGACCATTGATACACTGTATCTTGGTCACTCTGAAGCAGATACTTGTCGGCGTTCGCCTGGATCCTGCGCCAGATCTTGATATCGTCGGCAAACATTAGGAAGTTTGAAGCGATTCCCCGTGCAAGATCATTAATAAACACCAAAAACAAACGTGGACCTAGAACTGAGTCTTGCGGCCAACCACCCTCGACTTGTATGGGATCCGATAAAGAGCTCCGAACTCTGACCACTAATTGCCGCTGAAGTAGTAAGTTGGCAATCCAGCTTAAATGAGGGTCTCCGATCCCGTAATGCTGCAGCTTGGATAGTAGTATCCGATGGTCTAGACGATCGAAAGCCTTTGGAAAACCCAGGTCGATCACATCGACACCTTCTCCAGCATCACATGCCTCGGTCTAACTACTGCGTGCAATTAGCAAATTAGTTGTGCATGACCGCTGTCAACGGAAACCGTGCTGTTCAGGGATAATGAGGTTGCAGTATTCCAGATAGCACACCAGTGCATCGGCAACTATGGATTCCATGACCTTGGAGAGTATAGGAAGAAGGGATACTGGGCGGTAGTTGGAGGGATCAGTTCTGCTTTCACCTTTTTGAATCAGGGTTATTATTCTAAGCTTCCACATGGCGGGAACTTGATTCCGGTCTAAGCAGCGCTGGAACAACTGGGCTAAAGGTCCTGCCAGTTGACTTGTTGCTGCTTCCAATGCCTCTGGACGAATGATGTCGACACTCGGCGAGCTGCGTTTGCGTAGAGACGTCAGCTTTTGCAACACAGCCTCCGCAGTAAAAGTGATGTAGGTCAGTCCTGGCGAGGAGACGTCTAACTTTGGATGATCGCTTGGTGGCAATACCCTGTGAAACTTGGGGGCTATGGCATCAGCAGCGTGTTTTCAGTTCACATCCGTTCTGGTTGGCCCATCAGCCATGCTGAGTGGAGGAAATCATTGCCTCACCTTTCGTAAGCTATTGACGTGTTGGTACAGTAGTTTGTGCTCAGCGCTGAAGATTCTTGCGATATTATGCTGATATGCGGCTTCGTCTTCTCTTAGCTGTTGGGTGCAGTGGTTACGTTGGGCTAAGTAGTTGTCCCAAGTTTCCGGTGCTGGAACTTATCTGTACACTCGCCATGCTGCGTTGCGTACTGTCATCCATTTTCGAGTTCTGCTCCTAACGGAAGTAACTCATGTACACTTATTGCAAACTCTTAGCTGAAGCCTCTGCAATCAGCTGACTTAATTTGTTGCCGAACTCGAGCCAGGCAATTTCCGGGAGTTCTTCGGCAAGAAACGATTAAGTTGTAACGCTGATGAGCTGGGCTAATCGATCGTTGCCTGTCATGGTTCGTACAGCTTTATCGTTCTCATTCAGATATGCTGCATAGCAGACGAAGTTGAAACTGATGACTGTGTGATCACTGCGACGTAACGGGCAGCCTAGAACCAACACATCAATCATATGCTCCTCGTTGGTAAGCACAAGATCCAGAGCAAGAGTGCCTGTTACCAGTTCTGGTCCGAGTGAGCAAAGTGATGTGATTGTTAAGAGGAACAGTGGTTACGAGATTTTGTAGATCGGCTTTGAATTGATCACCGATCGTAGCAGGAGTTTCTACACAATGTACATTGAAATCACCCATGATAGGTATGTGAGTGTACTTTCGTTGTAAACTGCATCTTAAAGCAGCCGCAATGTAGCATTCGGTTTCTGGTGCAGAGTTAGGGGCGTTGTATACCAAGACAGTAAGGCAAGCGACACTGCGTCTTAACAGCGAGCGGCAGCAAAGATCGTCGGGGAACTGCTAGTCTGAATCCTCCACGGTTTCGCACTGTAAGTCCCTTCGGTAATAAAGGATTACCCCTCCTCCTTTTATGAGCCTGTCGTTCCGGATCAGCGATTTTCCCGTTAGCGAAACTTCAGCGTCCGTCATTCCCGTGTGCAAACACGTCTCGGTGATACCAAGCATACTCTTGAGTGAGGCAGGCGTTTCTGTTTGGGAAGGACAGCTTAGGGTTTGCCAAGTCAACCAGTAAACTCAGAGTACACAAATGTTCCATGCAGTCTTAGAAAATTGGAACTTCAGATATGTCAGAAACGGAACCTTGAAATGACGCGCTGAGCAATGCGCCAACGGTTCGTTATGCCTGTCACATAGTTACATGGTCACAGCATTGCTGAGAGTCGGCGAGCATATGAGCCATCACGCAAGCACAACGCGGCTCCATGCGAAATACAAGTAATAGTGTGGAAGGAACCGGATCTTTCCACAGACTTGGTACTCTGCGTAATTTTCATCACATCTGGGAGCATTTCAAATACGATATGGAAGACGTAAGTGGAATTTGGTGATTGTGATGGCTGAAAGATAGGCGAAAATAGCGGACCGAGTAACATCAGCGTTGGTCTTGGATAGGAAAATGATGTACTCTGACTCAAACTATAATTCCGTCTAGTGATGGAACTCTCTTCTATCCATTAAAAATTATTAGCACACAGCCCATCATTCCCTGGGACACCATTTTGCAATCTTTTTGCAAATTTCGTTACCCTGGACCATAACCCCTACAAGAGTTTGAAAAAGTGGATTTACCCAGAAATTTTCCTGAAAACGCTATCCACCTCTGACATGGTCAGTACTTCACCTCTGCCACTGCAGCTGTTTTTATCAGTTATCGCACGGTTCCCATTTTTCACAAAATAAAACATGTTTGATCTGATTGTACATCACACCTGTGCATTATGCTTGGTTTTAGGCACATTTTTATAAATATTACACAATTGTTCCGCGGTTTTTACTTCTTAATTTTCTGTATTCCACCGTCCGTAAATGCTTACAAAATTATGATCATGCCTAAAGTAATATGCATCGAATGTTCCGCGAACAAAATGTTGTTTATGGATTTTGTTTCTTTTATTCTTACTGCATCATGAACAAGTGCGTAACGTACACTGGACAAGGCGATTTCTGTACACCAGATGCTGTCGAGAACGGAAAGTACTCTCAACTGTTCGTCAGCACTAGCCACGAACATTGTAGATGACTGGTTACCCTAAAACATGGGTTACACTATGACCTTGCTAGGGTCATCACTAAACGTAAACCAGGTCACGCAGAATACGGGCTAAATTATACAACATGGAGCGCGCGTAGCATTGTGGTATACTCCAGAGTAATTACTATAAGTATGAAATTACGGGGAATAGAAGAGAAAAGATTCCCGGTATAATTAGCAGAGTTCACTCTATTTAGATAGATGTGTTAGGTGTCCGAGAACAGCCAAGATGTAGCAATCCGTGAGTGTGGCTAGAACAGGGAATGCACCAAAAATATGGATTTTCAATGGTTCACCAGTCCTGCTAGTCTATTTACGAGTAATGATAAACGACAAACTAAAAGCCACCTGTCCGTACTCAATAATTCCAGGATGAGATTTCCAAATAAGCTTGCGTAATTTCCTTGAACAGAGCTTGTGTCGAGGAAACGGTGATATGCCAGAGATGCTCCATGATGATGGGAAACTGTGGGTGGAGATGGATATACAGTAGAATCTCCTCAAATTGTCCACTCAAGGGACGGGACCGAATTGGTCAACCTAGAGAGGTGCTCAACATGCAGTTCTGGATTTATAAAGTGTACATGGTGGACCTCCAAGCAGTGAAAAGTGACCGGTCAGCTAAGAATGGGCAACTTCGGAGGTTTCACTGTAGTTAGGGGTTCATGTGAGAAACAAAATAATTACTCACTCCCTGCACTGCTTTCCATGTATCTCCTTGAGTTGTCTACACAGAAGATGTGCCTGTTAAGAGATCAGAGAAGAATCAGAAGCCCAAATGCAAACAGATGCGGCTTTGTGTAGTATTGTCTTGGAAAGGTAGCATAGGCGTCCAGGAAGACTCACAGTCTGT
>OX104059.1:4909449-4968268 GCA_944474145.2 Dicrocoelium dendriticum
GTCCGTGGGTACAGCTACGGTGCAATTCAATCCAGGTCTCCTTCTGGTCGTTCCTTGTATCAAACGGAATAACTTCTTATGGTTACCAAGGACAGCGGCTGTCTCCATCTCTGAGGCACGAAGAGACCACCACACTTCGCGGTTTCTCTTCTGGCTAGCACACAGTTTCGCCCTGAGGTATTTGCGAGTTTCGTTGTATTCGCTTCCAGCCGGAACACATCGTCCAGCATCCAAAAGTTCCAGAGATTTCGAAGAGACCCAATGTCCAGGTCCTCGATTCGATTTACCACTTGAAGGTATTCTTGCTGTTAATAACATATGGCCGATAGGAGATCGGTGATCTTCTACAGTGTGCAATGAGCCTTTACACATCTCGGATGCCAGCGTATTTTGATACGCATCCAGGAAATCTGACTTCGCAACTTGACAACTATCTGTGCGCTCACAGTGCCGTTGCGGACGTCCGTCGAAACGCACTTGCAGGTCGGCGCAAACAAGTGCCTGATCAGAGTCCACGATCGTAGCCCCAAAAGAGCGACTGTTCTGGACGCAGCCTCTCCAGCGGTAACTGATCCCGATGTGATGGATTTGCTTCCATGGAGACTTGTTGGCGCCATGCCGCCCTTCTGTGGGTGCTGTGTCGGAAATTAGTGCTCGCAGGAAAGAGGTGAGCATTTTCACACAGGTACAGCAACCGTTCACCGTTGTCGCTACGGGGGCCTACACCGTGTTGCTCGCCCAGAAGAAGCTTATCAGTGGGCAGTTTTCCAACTTATGTGTTCAACTCACCAGTCAGCACCATAGTATCCGCACCTTTTCTGTAACGGTTGAGCGCGTTGAATTGCTGATGGAAGTCGTCTTTCACCGAGTCAACGCTACAATTTATGGAGACGTAGGTCACAATGACAAGAAAGTATGCTTCGTCCGCACGCAACTTCAATGCTTTGGACGAAACAGCCAAACTGACAACGCACATTCGACTGTTCATTTGGGTCCAATCGATCAGGACAGCCTCAGCCCGGAAGATAAGTGTAACGCTTACACCACTTTGGCCGGAATTTGAAGCCGCATCATGTTCGGAAAAGCGCAATGAGAAACTACCACTAGTGTCACATGTTGACGATCGCAAGTCAAACACAGAACTCGAATCTTGCACGCGAGTTTCTGATAATCAGAACAAGTGTTGCCTGTTGGCCAATCTCTAGCGAATTGCGCACAGTGAGGCATGTCAGTCTTATGGATGATCTAGGGCTCTAAATGGAAGCATATGAACTAAAGTTGTCCAGTTGGCTGGACATGGACTTGTCGACTGGACTAGAGGGACGTCATGCCAATGTGTGTGAGTCGAATCGAGAAGAGGAAGGATTACTGAAGGAAAATGGGGAGGGCCAAGAATTGGGGGTTGAAAACAGGGGGATAAAGGTGAAGTTGGAACTAACGATAAGTGTGAAAAAGGGTAAGAGGGTAAGAAAACGAGTAGTCTTGAGCAGTAGCATCAAAACCCTTATCCACTCCGTTCGATGTAGCTGATAGAGCGCCGTTAACTATCCTATGCGACAACCAGAGCATTAAGAAATTTTTTGAAAGAAAAGTCTTCCTATTGTATTGCGTACGTAGGATAGGCTCCATTTACCCGCGCATAGACAGGAGAAAGATTGGTGTTCTCAAGTGAAATTTCTGGTTCAAAACCTGATCGTAAGACAGCGGGGTTTTGCCACTGGGTTACGTTGACTCCGTTCTATGAAGTAAGGAGCCAAGTTCACCTCAACCCTGCATCTGGAGGGCTAGGAGACTGAGATTGTCAGGAATCTAACCTTTAACCATACTGAAATGAGTGGATCTGAAGGTGTAAAAGCACCCTCCATCATAATGCAGGGGATCGCTGAGGCAAGCAAAACACGCACCAAGATAAACTTCAGTCTTATAAGTAAATAAATAACTAAATAAACGGTTGCTTCCTCGATGGTGTGAGGCACAGTCCAACTGAGTGCCCCGAGCAATCTGTAAAACAAGATAGCATAAAATGGCTAAATCTGCATACTTTGCCCAACGGATCTTAAATGAGTTTTTTTGTAGTGATTGACAGTTTGATGGTATCAAAGTGATTAAGAAACTGGGAACAATAACGGTTGCAACTTGAGCCAAAAGTTCACGTAATATAATACGGCCATCCACGGAACCGTCCCCAGGGGACCTGCTTCCATGCAGGGTATTTCCTCGATGGCTTTTTCCCGCACTTCCATGCTCCAACTGCTTGTGTGCCGGTGTTGAAAAATGACATGTAAGCCATCAGCTGTTTCCAAAATTTTCTTTATAAAGGCTGTTTTATGTATGCATTAAGGACGATGAAGCCACAGCTTGTTCCGACATGTGGATCATCCAAGTATACCACGCTTTTATGCCAGTGATTCAGTAGCAATATATCTTGCACGGATATAATTTTTTAGCATGGAAGCTGTAATCTTCCACCTCAAGAGATGAGCCCACCCGTGGCTAACAACGAAGTAAGGAAGAACACTACTAATCTCTACCATTTGCAGATAGGCCCAACACAAGTTCATGGGAAGTCTTGGTGGATAAGGACAATGGTGCGAAAATTAAGATAGAAAGAAATGTTACCTTCCAGCCAGGGTTTTGCAAGGAATACATAGCAGTAACAATAGTCTAAATACAGTTGATAGTGTCTGTATTTGTGGTTGCATTATGTCAAAAGACGAAAAATTGAAACCGTCGCAATTAGAAGACTATCAGTTCATTAATTGCAGGCAATCGATCGCAAAGAAAATATCCGTTGCTCAACACTCACTGGAGACATGAAAAGAAGTATGAGATGCGCGGATAAGTAAAGTTAAACCAGCCGGTTTCTAGTGATGTTTGAAAAAGAGGCAGAGATAAACTAGTCATCTTCAACAAATGGCTACGGTGGTCTTTTTGGTTCAAATATGACTCGCTTCTTCATCAAACAATCCATCATCTTTCATTTGCAAACAAGATCTGTTTCTCTTTTGCTGATGTCAGAAAGCTCTTACTCATTTTGTTGAATACGCTCATGATCTTCGTACATCGGATGCAACTAGGCAGCTTATTCCATATCAGACTGACTTTTATAAAATTCCTGTCAGACTGTGTTCTTGAATGGAGATACAACAACCCTACATTCGGTGTCGCGTATTTCAAATCTGGTTTCCAACCGAAAATGCGTAGAGTGGTGTTCACTATGCACGTAATGCCACACAACTTTGTGAAGGAAACCAAGATTTAAATATAATCTACGCTACCTGTCGTGAAGAGACCATGATCAACAACCTATAGATGGAGTGTCCAGCGGCCGTGTAGATGACATCTAACCATGTATGATACACGGAGTATCCATCTGAACCTTCTGAATTAATACAGTCGCATTCTACCATGTCCGGAAAGAACTCAGCGAAGCATCCAATATGGGGTTCTTGAATACCAGTCATCTTTAGAGTATTCAGACAGAGTTCGTTGAAAGACTCAGTGACATTGTCAACGGTGCATCAGAGAGCAAGCCCCTTCACTCGGCAAAAGTGCCGTCAATTTTCAGAAGCGGGACTAAAACTTGCATGAGAATAAAGGATGTAGATTAGCATGCCTACAAGACCAATCCAGACTCAGAGACTTGGGGCAAATCTGGACTCATCGCAACCGTTGTTCCATACTTGTCCGTGAAGATTACATGACTTATCTATTGTGTATAGCCAACACATCTCGCGAACTGAAGCATGACACCCCTCGACATTTTTTACAACAGACGGTAGGTTACAAAGCGCCGACGAAGTATCCAATGCAATGCGACCAAAGTAGGCCCCGATTTTCGAACTCGTAACCGGTACATGTCACATATTCTCCTCCTCTTTACCGACAACTGGGATTACACATGTAATTTGCAACCCAATAACCGTGCTAATTTAGTTACTCTGATGGGGCAATTATAGCTCTCCTAGAGTCTACGACATCCGCCCAAAACCGTTGAGGGCTGCGGCCACTAAGCTAGCCGAACCCGTGTAACAGTCCTCTCAAAGGTACTTCGATGATGAGCAAGTCCCCACTATGTGGAAGCCCAGAATTATTATCCCAATTTTTGAGAGGTACAGCGGTTCAGAACCTGCAAACTATCGCCCGATGGCTCTTTTCCATGTGCTCTCGAAAGCGATGAAAGCAGTCCTGACTGAGGCTCTACTGAACTACCTAGCAAAATGTAACGTCTTGACACCAGAGCAGCATGGCCTCCAGCAACACCGGTCATGCACCATCAACCTGCTGGTGGTACGAGATAGTTGGACAGAAGTAGCTGATGGTGAGGTCGGAGTCGAGGTCATGTAGCTGGAGTTTTCCAAAACTTTCGACCACCTGCACCACCGCATTCTACTTCATAAGCTACAGCGCTATGGAATCAGGTATCATATTTTTGGTTAGATTGGCAACTCCCTTCACCAACTGGCGTTTCCAATGAGTGTGTGGCGATAACTCTCCAACCCGATTAAGGGGGAACGTGTTGTTTTACAGTGCTCGGTGGTGGGGCCGCTCGTATTCCATGTGTTTCTCAGCAACCTGACAAGAGTTATCTCCTCCTATTTCCTGCTTTTCCAAGAGGATATTAAAATATGGTAAGCGATTAATAACAATGAGGACCACGATTCCATCCAATATGATCAAGATTGCATGTATAAAAAGTCAACAAGGAATCTGTTCTAGTTCAACGCTGCTAAGTGCTAAGTGATCCACCTGCATAATCAGTCTTTGAGCGTTTACAAAGCTGAAGACCACACCTCTCAGGAGTGTGACCTAGGTGTGCTGGTACAGGACGATCTCGGTTTCTCAAAACAAGCAGAGAAAGCGTCGAGAACAGGCATTCAACAGTTTGGCCTTCTTCTCAGAGCTTTCGGTCGGTTTGACCCTCAATCTTCCACAAACGCTTAACACGTTCGTGCGACCTCACATCGAATACCCCATCCAAACGTGGGAGCCGCAACAGATCTCGTTGCTCTCGAAACTTCTCAACGAAGGGCAACCAAAAACGTCAGGGACCTCTTTCATCTACCCTATCAGCTTAGATCGAAATCCCTAGGGATGTACAGCAGTCGATATCGGGGTTTACAGGGGGACCTCATAATGGTTTACCATCTTCGAAAAAAGCCAAGCCACTTTTGCCGCCCGTTGCTGGAACTGAACCATAACACCGACCTAAAAGGTCGTCCTTTGAAACTAACAATACAGTATGGCTGGCTTGAATGCCGTCGAAATTTCTTCTCCATCCGAGTGTGTCGTCTCTGCTCCGGTTTAAGGATGTTTAAAAAACCGCGACGAAGCATTGCCTCATTCACATTTTAATTTATATCTTGTGTTAGCCAAGGGGCTACAGTGGATGTATACTTTAGTTACACAAACACCCCGGATGTTATACGCATGCCTATGGTGAGTCCAACAAAACACTTTTAATTTTATCATGAATTCTGATTTCATCAGTAGTTTCCATCCCATTGGGCTTGTTAAGCATTGCTTTTTTAACTCGTAATACACCATTATTCCACTGACTTGAAAAACATATAGCCCTACGAACCAGCTGCAAAGTAATGAAACCCGTCAAAATACTGAATCGTAGAATCAGTGACTGCTCTCCCCTGATTACTGACATTGTTGATGGTGAAGACCCCTTATTTCATGATTCAGCTGCAGAAGGTGAATCATTCAGTGACTTCTTTGCCTCACCCATGAATACTGAATACTGTATCATAGGGCAAGTAGAAATGAATTCTGTACAACGCTTTCGAAATATGGTGGAAACCGTTATAGAAATTGTGAGCCGTGAACATCGTTATCGTTCTCATGTAACAATTAAAATATCCGATTCACAGTATTGCAGGACTCACAAATGTGACATGTCATCGTAAGTGTGCAATCGTTCTCTGAGTCGAATAGTGGTGAAATCTAAATCAAACAACGTTTTGAACTGCTGCACAGATGTTGCCTCCATCATATGTTCAAGCAAACAGTTCCAAATATTTACCACTCTCCGTTCGAAGCACAATGGGTGGGGAACACATTTCACATCCGGCACTACAAGTTTGTATTTGTGTCCGCGTGTGCTGCATGGCCCTCATAAGTGCAGCATTGGCCTCAGCGTGGGGAAGTCATCGAGATGTAAAATACGGTAGGTCATAATGTGGTCGACTCGCACCCGACGGTAGGTCAAGGTGTAGAGTCCTAGTTTTTCGCGCCGGTCTTCATACCCCAAGCCACGTAAACTCGGGATGAGCCTGGTAGCAATGTGTAGGACCCGTTCGATCATTTGTGCCTCGCCTCGGGTAATCGGAAAGTAGGCGGGCGAACCGTATTGGTCTAATGATGAAAGAGAAGAGGCGTGTGGCAACCGCTTCAGACCATGCGTCGAAGCTACGTTTGAGCACCCAAAGCATGCGCAGTCCGTTACGATATCGCCTGTTCGTGTTGTCCAGGGACTTTAAATGGTAGCGCGAGAGTACAGCTAGGTTCTTCACGGGGGTGGGGGATATAGCGGTTGGCCATCAAGGGTGAAGGTTTGGCAGTCAGCACCCATCCCCAGGCTCATAAATTCAGATTTGGCTGAGTTGACCAGGAGATGAAGTGCTGCAGACCATGTGGATAGGCGGTTGAGGTCTTGCTGAAGTAGGCCACGGTCGTCGAGAATGTCAATTTCTCTCCAAATTTTCATGTCGTCCGCAAACAAGGCACATGGCAACCGGAGAAGCTGAGGTAGATCGTTGATGTGGATCAGGAACAGAGTGAGCCCCAGCACAGTGCCTTGAGGCAACTCACTTGTAGAGAGATACCAGTCAGTTAAGTGTTCGTCGACTTGTACCCTGCACTGTTGTATAAAAGTACCGGTTATCGTTATCGGCACTGAGGAAATGATACGAAGTGCATGCACCTGCCGAACTTCGTCTTCTCATTGTGCTTTTCAAATTACTAAGGGTAAGTAACTATTATAAATCCAAATTTGTCGTAGGTCTCAGTTTTTGTTTCGCTACTACCTTAAATCTGCCAATAAGTTTAAAAATCCGTTTTAGATCCATTGTATAAAGCGTGAACAATTACATGAGTCTTTACGCTTACCTTGTGCCTTTGTACACAAAGATTAGAGTAACATACTTTTTAAGTGGAGTCTATATCTCGCTCAACAGTATCCTCCAAGTTATCAAGTCAATCAGGTCATCTTCCGAGCTGGGAACTGATGACCTTTCACCAACCACCATTAAACTAGGTGGGCCTGATATACCACTGCTCCTGATAAGCATGTTTACCCGGATCTTTTCCAGTTAAGCCCCGCCACCCAAAAAACATTATGAAAAGGGTGGGTATGGAACTTGAACTTTTACTCTCTATTGAAGAGGGTGAAATTGAGACAAGTCATTAATAATTTGCATGAAAAGGTCTATTTTTCGGTGTCTTTGCCTCCAAACGAACTCACACAGATAGCTGTGTGCCGCGTTGGCGCTTATTCTGCATCTTGTAAATGTGCCAGAGAGATTCGATGGTTTGTGTGTGAGCTCCAGTCGTTGGATCCACAAAGTTTTCGGTATGATTAACCGTTTGATGAGTATAACTCATGCCGATCATCGATTCAATGCCTTGGTATGATGCCCACATATCGGAAATGATAATTGAGCCGGGAGCGATTCAGGCCTGGATTGTGTCCAGCAGAGTGGCCGCAGTTCGATCTGGCACTGCATACAAGAACACTTCTTTAGTCTCCCGATAAATCCCTCCCAAAATCCACTGCAGGGGAAGGACTCGCCCTGCATGGTTTTTACGACGTGATATTAGGGTTTCATCGATCTCGACATGTAGGCCTGGGCCGCCGACAATCGTTGGAGTCTGCAAAAGCTGCCAGGCGCAAATTTCATGCAGAAAGTTCTTCCAGTCGACAGCGGTCGCGTGGCCAATAGATAACTCCTCTGAGCAGAATTTGATTGTTGTCAGATTTTTAGACCAGCAATAAATGAATAGGACTATTGTCCTGAAATCCATCCTAGACCGCTCCAGTCAAGTTCCCTTTCGAAGACCGATTTCTTGCCGACACTGTCGGGCATCACACCTCCACCTGTCAGAAACAGTTGAAAGTGTCATTTGGTGTCCTCGTCTGCATAAACGTTGATGACGAATCACTCCAGTGCTTTGCAAAAACGTATTGCTGTTTCCTTGTCATGAACGACGCCGAAAGCGTCAGAAAGTTCATGTCAGGTTTCACGTGCGAACGTAGAAACTATTTGGACAGGAATGACCTTAGAAGTGGATAAGGAGTGTTTTTATGGGTCACGTTCACATGCATTACGTACACTGGAGCTGGCAAACAGTGGCGGGGCTCAACTTTTCACGCGTGCCCTTTTGCACTATTGGTGGGGCTTGACTTTTCAGGTGTACCCTTTTTGCTTTAGTAGCGGGGCTTAACTTTTTGCGCGTGCTCTTTTTGCATTAGTGGCGGGGCTTAACTGGAAAAGATCCGTTTACCCTATGGCTGGAATCTAGCCACTTTTAAGATCAATGGAAAACGTCCTTTATCATGTCTTGACTCATAGGAGGCCCCAAAAAACGAGTGATAAGTACCGACCAATACAACATACCACAATAATCGCTCGGTTATTTGAAAAACTGGGCAGAAAGGAGGTGTTGAATTTTGTCATTTCGTTTGGCCTGATCTTTAGTTCACAGTATGGTTTTCTTTACTTGTGATCTTGCACCCCCTGTCTATTGCATTAGCTGGACTACATTGCAGAATCTTTCTCTTCGGGCTATGCATTAGTAATTCTGTTTCTGTACAAAAACCATGCATTCGACGGGGTTTTGGGACAGGAACTATCTTCGTAATCCCCCCTCAAATTGTCAAATGGGTAAGATGTGTTCTGCGATTCTCATCGCCCAATTTGCCTTGTAATGCTAACCATTTCCCATGTTTTCCGAAGGCAACAACACAGAAGCACAAGCCGGATTTCAGTGTTTGGCGATATCGGATTCGCTCCTGTACGAATACCTGCTACTGATACTGTCTACAAATTCATTTTAGTAATTTCTTTCCAAATGGATAATTCGGGGGATTATCCGTTTTCGGCTGTCACGCCGCCAGATTTGATCGTATGATCTGTCGATCCTTTGTGCACCGTTGTGAAACATGCATTTTGCTTATTTAGTAGCATTACCGTTATTATACTTATTATATTTAATGTTTACGTACTTTATCTTCCGCAGTATATTTTTCGTCAGGATTGATCTGATTTTCTGTCAAAAAATTATACCCGTGCAAGGCGCATTGTCACCGAGTGACTGGCGTACGAAACGTACCATACTTGAATGATTCGCATGACGGAGCGGGCTGAGACTTCGTCACCCATATTGTATGCATAAAAGCAACCCTACAAAGAAAAGGACATTTGTTAAATAGTTTCTGGCTTATTTGCTACGTCGTCACACCGGCGCACGGCCAGAGAGGGTGTGGAAGCGCAGCAGAAATCTTTCGAGGGAATACTCTGCATGGAAACAGGTCCACTGGGGACGATTCCAAGGATGGGTGTATTACACTATTTGAACAAACACAATGAGAAGACGAAATGTATGCATCTACCGAACTTTGGTAGTTGTATACAACAGTTTGTGGGTACATACATACATACAAACAAACACTTATTGACCTGCGGTCACCGAATTGCTGTCAACAAGGCGTTTAGGATGCTGCTTCGCCATACGAATTCACGGTTCCTCCGGTTCGCCAAGACTATCGCTATAAATCGGATTAGCCAATGTTTTGTGCAAAAACAACGATCGATCAGCCTAAGACTGTCCTGGTTGTAGGGGCAAGCTAAAACTGTTGTATAAAATTACCGGTTATCGTTATCGGCACTGATGAGACGATACGAAATGGATGCACCTGCCGAATTTCGTCTTCCCATTGTGCTTTTCAAATTATTAAGGGGAACTAACTATTTTACATCTGAATTTGTTATAGTTCTCAGTTTATGTTTCTCTACTACCTTAAACCTGCCAATTAGTTTAGAAAGCCGTTTTGGATCCATTGTATAAAGCGTGAACAAATAGTTATTTTGCGCGATCCTTTGGTATACATTGATCAGCAACTAGTTGGACTGTGCCTCGTACCGTCGATGAATATACCAGTTATTTATTTAGTTACCACACAAGTGGTTATTACAGAAATTGACGATTTTTGGATCCGGGACCCAGTACTAGATTGGTTATCGTCATAACTGTGTGGTCGTCATCAGGTAGTCACTTTAGGTGACTATCGCTCTTCTCCACGCCCCAGTATTAATGGGGTCATCCGGGGGAACGTACTCGTTTCTTCACATTTTTGCTCTACAGCAATAACAGCAGTGCATTTGTAAAACATGGTAGACCATTTTGATTTGATGACGATATCAAGTCTGTCTATAGGCTTCGACGTGACGAACTTCACGGGACGCTACTGCTCATTCAAGATGACTTACATTCCCTTGAGCCGTGGTGCCACACGTGTAGGAAGAACCTATTGGTTAGGAAATCAAGCATTATGTCTCCGGCTATTCCATCCCCGAAGGATCTAGTGTACTTAACAGTGAACACATCCATACACAACCGTCCACGCTTGGTCGGATTAGGTACTCATCTAACCTCAGTTTTTCCGAAAAGGCCCAATAAAATGTAGCACTTGCCAGACAATCTGTGTCTAATGTATCCAGAAAATTCATACAACCCATGTTAAAGTTGAGCTTGTTAAGCTACTCACCTGCTCCATCCTCGAATATTGCAGCATAATACGCCGTAAGATGAGAAAGCGACTGCTGTGGAACACCTACAGTGCTCGTTTACTAAACTTCTACTTGGTAAGCATTCTGCCAGGAATTTTCGAGCAAGTTGTAACGAACCACAACTCGATCCACTATGCATTAGACAATTGAGGCACATGCTGTTGATTATCAAGCTGCTATAAAAAATGTCCTATCCCGATCTACCTACACTCGAAATGCAATATAGCTCAACAAGAGAGAATTGCAACGACACTGACTATACCAAAGGCTAGAACAAGTATGAGCCCAAATTTCTTCCTAGTCAGGTAGCTTGGAATAAACTGCCATTCACACAGTTCCTGTGCTAATCTGTCAAAATTTAGAAGCAAGTTCTCAATTACCTTGATCTAAATACTATAATCAATATATACACATGGGAAATATCCTTCGACATGCTATTCTAAGGGGGGCCAGAAATATTGCAACACCAATGTTTCCAAAACCCAGTCTTCGCCACAACCATACACCAGAACGTGATTACATGCATCGCAAGGTCCAATATTACATCCAGCAGATCGCCTGTGCAAGAGCATGGATACTTTAGCACAAATCGATCTGTACGGCTGCAGACACAGTTTCGCGGATCAGGAGAAACATACGCATTATGATGATGACAATAATAATAATTGTTATTATTATATACGTAGTCTCATTAGCTAACTCACGAAGCAAGTTACAATCCGTGGTCCATATTGCTGCTAAATTTCAGACAACTACTCGACTCTAGAGTTCACTGGGATTTATGTGGTTAATGGAGCATCTCGAGGAACATTCCGAGGAACGCCACATTCTAGGCAACCGCGCAGCATTTTGCAGGTTGATGCATATAGTATAGTATAGTAACGCTGTTTCATTCTACTTCCCGTGAATCTTGGTGCATGGAATTCCACTGGTAACGCCATGTATTCACTCAATTTATATGATCCACTTTCTCATCGTCATTATTAAATACTCTTCATTGTTCAATCGCTTGCCACCGTGCCTTATATGAAGAAGTTCAATCAGGTGAATACACCGAGTTTCCCAATGATGGTCCGAAAAATTCGGTGCTCAGAATTGCTCAGATTTGCTTTCGCATCTTATTTTGCTGAGCTCGTCACCCGAGGCCTGAATGTACTTCTTATGAAGCACAAGCCACTGAGGGCCATGTATTGGATGTTAGACGACGGGATTCATGAATAGCTCACCCATGAATATGTAATTAATGGTGACACGAAATGCGCGTGGGTAGTTACGTCTCAAGAAGAGCTACTACAGCTCGGCTTTAAAAGGCTTGCACTAACGACGGGCAAGGCAGCATCTCCGCGTTGTACTCGTGAGCGCAACACGTATTTTCACTTGCCTCTCCTCTGCTCACTTAAAGTGTGACTCAGACGGAATGGATAGAGCTATCATGATGCTGGGATATTCTGAAGCTGCCACACGACGTGAGATGAGGATAGAACAAAAAGTACCGCCTCACATCAACGCTGGCTTTTTGACCTTCTGTCCTTTTGAACGATACTCTGAGTGCGAAAAACACCGTTCCCAATGTGTAGTTGCAGTTTACAGCTTAAAAGAGACAGTTAGTAAGTTAGAGGCCCGATACCGGGGTTTGCTATGTTACGATTTGAACTGTCCAGTTGGGTCCGTTCCTGCAGTGATTTGCGCGATTGTCATGCGACCTCGTGATACACTTTGACAAGTGAGCTGATGGTTCGAAACTTCTAAGCAACATGGATACCCATGCCAAAAGACCCACTGGTGAATAGAAAAAGTGTGCTGAAATTAAAATGAACATTCAATCAGAACTGCTAAACTCACACTTAATGGTATATGGCGCTGACCAGTGATCCCGGTCATCATGCGCGCCAAAAAACAACTATCAATGACGAAAGGATGACTGATTTGAGTAACTAGCTCAACAGATAAAAACAATTGCCCAAATGATGAATAAAACCGGTAATGGCCAGCGTGCTTTTAAGCCACACCGATACATGACCAGATGGAGCTTAAAGGTGTGGATGAATACTCTCGAGGTACCACCACGCATGGAAGCAGGTCCCCGGGAGACTGTTCCACGATTGACCGTATTACTTCACTTGTGCTTTCTTACCCTAGTTCATTCTGCCCTGAATCTGTTGTGCTCCTGGTTCCTAGTTACTTCACCTCTACCGTCCAACTGTCTTACCGATAGTTCCCATTAACTTTTTCCTTTGACCATAGCCTCGCTCTTAATGTTGGTGCGCTTTCTTTCTACATCCACATCACGAATCGGATAACTAGTACACACTTTCCTAATCACCCTGTATTTGGCATCTTCTACCAGACTACGAGCCACTGAATAACTCCTGACTGCAGAGAATAGGCGATTATTTCTTTGTCTACTTATCTGTCGACTTCTCCCTTTCCAACATTATCTTTTCCGTGCATAGTCACGCACATCCCAAATATCCACCTACAAGTGAAGGCTGAAAGGAATGCAAATGAGCTCACCCAGCATCTCAACCATCTGGCATCCCGAAACCCAACTTGCTTAATTCAACTTGATAATTAGACCGAGGAATGTCTAGACACAACGCTATCTCTTAACTCCTTACGCTGTGAGTACTGCCTATTTCCTTCTGATAAAGCAATTTGAGTTTGATGATCTGCTGGAGTTACTTTAATATGATCTTTTCCTTATTTTCGCAACCCTAACTTGCTACTCAAAAATGGATCCAACTGTATTCCTCCAATCTATTAAGTAAGAATGTGTAGTACTCAGCTAATTTTGATTGGTGAATCTAACTGTTTCATCTTTCTCATACTCCCTCCACCCTATCAATTCGCCGCCATCATGGCACCACCAAGCTGCGCCATAAAACAACCAAATGAGAATGCCCGTCAACGAGGAGACCTAATCATGCTTTAGTTAATACTAACGAGCCCAACTCACTGAGGTCGCAGTCAGTTGCAGCTGAGCCAAAATACCAAACTGAGAGGTCATCAGGTCAAACTGGCTACGCACTACAGTTGACTTGATTATCGACGAAACATTTTCTCCCTCCGTGTGTCGCGTGACTGCAATGCCCTTCCGACTCACGTTATTCTTGCCACTACATTAACGCTTTTCAAAAAATGACTTGATGAAACGCTTTCCAACTTGCATCATTTGATATAGTCCGTTCCACTTAGAGGACGAAACAACGCAAACCTAACCATGTGCTTAACGGCCCTCTCCTCAACATGGCGGTGAGGATACATGCAGAAGTGTCCATGTGAGTAGGCTGTAGGTACCCAAACTGGATTAACCTACACATCTGTCAAATGATGAAACAATCGAGTGAGCGTTGTCGTTTCCTTTTTTATTTGTCACGCAGTTATTGAACTATAATGGCTCTCTATACTATTTTGCACGTGCACATTCTATTCCTACTTCAAGCTATCGTTATGCAGTAGTGCATTTAACTCGGTGGAAGCTTGAAATAACGATTTACTTACTCAATGTTCCTTTAAATTTTAATTTTTGCTTCAACCATCCTACGGGACTTGTCAAGGACGTACTTTTTTTACCTGTGATAAATCAGTGTTCATTGTTCATGGTAGTATACCACCACAAAAGTCCCAAATGAAATATTCGCAAAACCATCTCTATTGTAACCGTGTAAAACCCAAACAATTAACAATCTCGCATGCCAGAGCATGTTGCAATGTGGTCTCGGTTTCTCGGTACCACGAGAAATAAACCTTTTTATTAATGTTAATGTCAACTTGTACCCGGGTGTCAGATCAATCGTGACCACGGCATCCAACAAACTACAGCTCGGGTGCCTGATGTGATAAGTCTGAACATGCTGTATTGAGTGGTTGCTTTACACTTTGGAACTCGGGTGAAACACCGCAGATCGACGCTCAAGTTCTGCATAGCGATTCTATATGTTATCGGTGCGGTGTTAAATCCACTCTGGTACACTGGAGTCTAGATGGCTCCATCCCTGTTTGGACCATGTTTTGTCGGAAGGCATGTGACGCTTGTTTGATAGTTTTAACAGATTTTCGGTTAGTCATTATTTAAATTTCCTTTAGGATCTTTTTGACACCACAACACTATCATGGTTATGAAGTTACTTTTGCATTATTTCTAGGTCCTGTGAAGTGCGAATCATAACAAAATGGTGACACGATGCGGAGCTTTTCCTGCTGAAGTTCCATAATCTTTAGGGGATCTGCTTGATGTCTATAGTGAAAATTAGAACACTGGAAATAGGCTGAGCTGGGATGAAAGCGTGAATGAACCCATAAAGGGAAGAATTAAGAAAGTAGAAGCAGAAGAAATATGATCGGAAGATCAGTCGGAAGATGATATCATTCCTAATATGCGTGGAACGGTCGGGTATTTGTGGTATTTTGTGGTCGGTATCTCGAATTTTTCACGCGCCACGTTTTCGAGTTTCGTTAAGCCGATATATCGAGGATTTAAGTTGGGTGTGACGAAGCTTTGTCCAACGTGTTTTCCCGTTGCCATTGTTAGGAAACTGACGAGACTTAGTACCGCCTCAGTTGGCGTGCCAAATCCTCGACCTTGCCAACTCCGCGTAATTCTCTTTACTCTGGAGGAAGGCAAAGCGCCATTGCGGCATGCGTTTAAACAATGTACAGCCAGATCTTCCGTTTGCGAATCGATTGAAATTAAAAGAAGTCATAAGGGACCTTATGATCAGGAGAACGGCTATAGAAAAATTTCTCCGGTTAGTGGGTTTTCAGGCAGTTAGTTGGCGGTCCATTTCCGCCCTGCCGCTGCCCGTTCTGGTAGCGCACGATCCAGGAATGGCCGTACCGAATTCCTTCAGGTAGTGCTTAGCAGTGTGCGTAGCCTAAGGAGTAAGATGTATTAGCTGTGTCTGCTTTTAATTCGCGTCATCTCGATATACTCGCATTCACTGAAACGTGGTCGTCTCAGGATATCAAGGACGGTAAACCACTGTATAGATTTGATCGGTCCGTTGGTCGACAAGGCGGGTGTGTCATTCTTTACGTGAGCTGTAAACTTATTGATTTGTGGACCAGTATGTTTCAGCTGGTGGACGAAGCTGCCAAAGTTCTATCGACTGTTAGTAGCACTTCCTCGGCTCAATTTCCAATTGTAGTTGTTTGTAGAAGCCCTGGGAGTGCATCCGAAATGGTACATGAGTGGTACATGACATTAACCGTTGTGCCAAGCTTTGCCCGTCGTGACCCGGTGGCTTAGGGGTGACTTTATTCGCACCCAGACTACAAACTGGCATCTGGTACTGGGTGAGCTCGACCTCACGGACGTTTACTGGACTGATTTTCCTGCAACTTAGCATTAGATGCTTTCGATTCTGATCTCCTTGCGCTTTCGATACATACTCCACTGCACCAGTTCACGGATCTCCCCACTAAGTACGTGGACACCCAAACGCCCTCTGTTTGGGACCTTGTTTTTGCAGTCACTCGAATTGTAGGTAACATTAGATATGGTTATCCTCTTGATGCCAGTCTCTTATTTATTTACACTTCAGTCGTCCTCTGCCCAGACGTCATCGGATCACTGTTGCGTCGTACCCAAAAATATGGCTTGCGAACTGTTAAACAGTACGAACCAAGTTTGCGTTGCAAGATTTTGGTGGTCGTTACGGTTAAGGCGGTTTGGGATAAATTGAAGTCTTCTCACGCAAGTGCATGCTATTTAAATCCCGCTCAGGAGGAGAAGGGACACGAGTAAAGCCCACCGTGGATAGATACCACTGGTAGGTATCTGCTCACGAAGCGGTCTAGATGCTGGAGGAGTAAGCGAGTCGCTCCCCTAACTAAAACCTATTATAAGTATCGCGAGGCCATAAATGTACTTGAGACTTGAGGAGAGCTCGGTTGTTGTACGAAAAAGGATTGACTAATGGAGACCTGGAGAAGTCGAAGAAATTCTTCTCTTATGTTAAGTGGCGCTGTGGTACAAGTTCGGCAATTCCAGCGTCAATGCGAGTCGACGGAACTCATGCGTGTACGGATTCCGACAAGGCTGTTCTACTTGCTGAGCAATATGCAGGGGCCTTTGTACGCGAGACCGCGTTGGCCAGCGTTGAAGTAGTTTCGAGAGTCCCAGAGGGTTCTTGTTTACCTGAATTTAGTGCGATGAAAGCGCAAGTCCTTAGGACGCCACAAGAAATGAAACCTTCTAAAGCAGTTGGGTCTGATTTAATTCTCCTGGAAGCTATTGTATGAGTTGGCGACCGAACTACATGAACCGTTCACGATCAAAAGTCACTTGACAGCCATGCATTACCTGCTGTATGCAAGAAAGCGGTCCTTTGTCTTATCTTCAAAAATGGCGAGAGGAGACTGTCTGCCAATTATAGGCCAGTCAGTGTAACTAACATCATAGCTAAACTGCTTGAGAAGTTAGTAAGAGATTCTCTGGTAGATTATATGAATAGGTTTGCTTTACCCAGTAGTGCACAACATGGATTCCGAAAGGGATTTTCGTGCCTGACAAATTTATTGGTAGCTCATGAAATTTGGGCTGATGCAGTGAATGATGACCACATAGTGGATGTGCTTTTCGTAGGTTTCTCGAAATTATTTGACACGGCACCCCACTTGAGGCGATCACAAAAGCTGAGCACTTACGGTGTATGTGCACTTGCCCATAAACCTGTATCTGCGTCCTGGTAGAGAAGAGAGCTGTGTGTACGTGTGGGTTGTAGCCTATCGTTTAGGCAAACGGTCCTTATCGGTATCCGACAGGGCTCGGGTCCTGGACCGCTGCTGTTCTCCATCTAAGTAAACGATCTCAGTGCGGAGCTTGCGGCATCATCGCCATTAGTTGCCGATGATCTGAAGCTGTGGGATATTGCAGATGTTCTTGGGTTGCCGAGGCCATTCAGCGCGTGATGTGTGGACTCTGGTACTAGTCTAGTCTGTGGTTACTGTCCAATAATCAGGCTAAGGGTTCCGTCTCTCCTATAGTTGCAGCTACTTCACCTTCGAGGTACCTACTCGGTTTGGTTGCGCTCCCATTTGTCTCTAACAAGGTCAACCTAGGCGTCGTCCAGTCCTCAAACTTGCCCGCGGGCGACAAGTGGAAGAAGGCCCGCAACTAGGATGTTTCGATTGTTGTGGTTAATACACCGATATTTTTGAAGCTGTTCTCAGCTTTTGTACGACCTCATTTTAAAAATTGCATTCAGGCTTTCTCGTCCGGTTTCGCTCAGGGCAAAATGGAACCCCGGAGCTTCGCGACTGGGTAGCAAGCTCGGCAGTGAACAACGGCCACATAGGGAAGGTGCTTTTTGTGGGTTTCTCGAAAGTATTTGACACCGTAGCCTACTTGAGGCGAGTACAAAAGCTGAGCTCTTACGGTGTAAGTGGACTTGCCCATAAACGCGGCACAGTGGCTGAGGTGCTTCCCAACTCTAGCCAACGTGTATAATGAGGAGGCTGAGCAAGGAGGGAGAAGGTCACGGGGAGAGTCGTGCTCCGTGCCTCTAATTAATAATAATAATAATGCATACTCCTCTTGTGTCAGAGATGCCGGGTATGTATTTAGTGCATTACCGACGGCTTCAAGGAGACCTGACCCTCGACGTACGTTACGTGGGAGGTTTGGACCGGACTTGTCTTGGCTATTAAACCTGGCCAAGTTATCTGGTCTCCGCAGCCACCCATGATTGCCGCATTCTGACTGGATCAGTACGGGAACTCGGTTAGGGCGTAGAGTTATCAAGCGCTGGGGCTCACTTCCAAACAATTTGGTCATTGGACCTACGATCACCGATTTTGAATGACATTTGAACGTTCTTGGGAGGAAAAATGAAAATGTTCTCTGTTCTTGTCCACATACATCTATATACATACATCGGCATACCTACGTACATATACATCTTCGTACTTTGCTTTTACTTTCTGTGGTTTTCTTCACTGCTTTATAGTACCCTTCGTTTCAAAAACCTTCATCCTCTTTTACCTTCCGTATGCTTCCCATTTCTTACTCAGTTCTCGTGACCGGCACAGAGGGAACAGCTAGTGCAGTATTTGGTTAAACAGGTTGTGGTTCGTGTGGTTCGTATTAGATTCATCAAGACGCAGGAGCACCTTATTATTTCCTGACTCAACGATCCTATTAAGAAAGAGCAGGTACGTAATTCTCCTATCGTATCTGTCCCAACTGAAACCCGACGCAAAATATTGTCGGTTAGGAAGTACAACAGAAAGGGAATGCGAGGAACAGTTAAGTACGCATTCGATCATGCAAACAATTTCATATTGCGTTTCTGTTCCAAAAAGGCACAAGACGGTCGTATTTCTGTTCCCTATGCATCCCCAAAATAGGCCTGACCCAGGTGCTGGGAAAGAAGCAATCAATGTGCGTTACAACCAAGCGAATAGTGGTTTGGACGGTCACGATCAAATGTACAACTTTAAAGCAACGGCAAGAAAAACAAATCGTTCGCTAAGGAAAATGCTTAATGAATGCTTTGATAGCGCTAACATTAATGTATCGGTTGGTTTTATTGAAAAAGTGCTTAAATTGGAGCATTATGAAAGTCGAATGGCAAAACTTTATGAAGGAACCGGTCCTACTTTGAGTAGTTCACACGCAAACCACTACTTTGAAATGAACCACACGCTGAATGATATCAAGCAAACTATTCGCAGTAACGACATTTTAACAAATGGGTCTACACCAGCCATATGCATCAGCCAGCCACATCCGGGAAAACACCTGGTTTAGATCACGTGCTAAAACAAACCAAAACTACAGTAAAAGCTCCAAAATTGACAACTTTTTTCCTAGTTTGTACGGTCACTATGTAAACCATATGGAACAAAACCTCTATATGTTGACCACCTCTGTAAGTTGCGTGTTGACTAATTGGACTATAACAGTCAGTAATAATTCAACCTCCATAACTTGACCATTTATTGGCTTACCATCCAATGGTTCTCGAATTACTCGTTTGTTCCGATAACGCGGTATGCAGCGGGATATAATGTGTGGACTTCTGATCTCAAAATAAGTGAAATTTACATTTGTGGATACAGCATGTTCCTGTGTGTGTGTGTGTGTGTGTGTGTGTGTGTGTGTGTGTGTGTAGCTGCATATTTATCCCGGCCGTCGGCGTTTACGCGCACGCGTATTACCAATATCAGGGTTCACCGAACTACAACCGGCGGGCCGGATCCAGCCCGCCAATGGTACTCGAATTTGAGCACCCAATTAATTCATACAACCGTCGTGACAGTTTTTACAGTTTCTGCACGAATGCAGTTTAGTTGCATTACTTCACGCTATTGGACCGTCGCATCCCACCCATGTTCGACCCCTTAATGTTGCGCAGCATTTTCGACAGTTTGAGCCGTATTCAGCGGGTAACCTACTCACAGCGACCGCGAACACCGCTATGCCGCTCTTCGCATGGTATGCTCGGTAATGTTGGGTACTCCCTTAATCTGAACGCCCGCTTGACTTCACTTGCCTGCTCGCATGGTTGTCTGCATGTGACCCACGCGGCCGTCTCGTTCTCACATGCCCAGTGTGGCGCACCGTAGCGTTCATGAGGCTATCCTTATCTGATTCAAGCGATACGTAAGCGTAGTAACCACCTGCGGTTTCGTGGTAGAGTTTTTGAGTCCATGATATTCATGAGTAGTGTAACCTAGTCAAGAAAAGGGGAGTATGCAGCTCACATTCTGCTATTTATGGAGACAGCGAAGGGTATAGAATGCCCGTGATAAATCAGATTGGCGGAAGTGTTGGATTTAGGCGATCTCGGACTGTCTCTGAGGCTCCTCTGACTGCGGTTTGCAGAATCACAGTTAAGAGCCACTATTACAAGCTGTTTCTATTTGCAACAACTATGATGTGTTATGTTACCAGTTACTTATACACTGTATGGTCCCCCATGCTGAGGCTGATGTTGCATTCATGATGCTTCTTCAATGCAGTTGGGATAAACCAACTAACACTTGAACTAGGTCTTTTTAATGTGGATAAAATTCATTCCACTTTATTTGATTTGTTCTGCGTACTTGATAATCTTCTCCTAACACACACGTCACACATGCAAATTGCGGTAAACTTGCGTAGTTTTATCGCGTGGTATTTTTAAATGACTTTCGGACATTTTGTACTTATCGCGTATTCACATTTAACCAATTTCTTCCAGATGCTCATTTAGCGAGTATTGTTGTCGTCATATGCGTTTACTTTATTCGATATCGGCATTTCGTATGATTGGTTGTTGTTTGACATCCCAGGTGTGGCTGCGCTTGATGTGCATGTTGACAAGGTGCCTACCTGTCTGTTATCCACTACCTCGTCCATACTGTCTCTAGGAGACAGTTGGTCGTTGCTGCAGGGGACGGGGTGCACGGTCCTTGTGGCCGGGCTAGGCTCGAAGAGTGGTTCCATGCACTCAGTGTGGAGCGGACTACGGTCCAGCCACCGCCTTGTGTGCGCTTGATTCCCCAAATACAGCGTGCTTGTGTTTGCCTGTGAAGGAGTGTGGGTCGGCTCCGTTGATGAAACGTGGCTCCCATCCGCATGCCTCCCGGTCTTATTCCTTCGGGTTTACACTGGATATGGGGTGTGTGGATGGAGCTGTGGGTGGTGCAGCGCAAGCCATCCATGGTCTCTCTGTATGCGTGGGCGTCCTTTGGCTTGCCACAGTGACAGGCAAATCCTAAACCGGATGCCGCCAACGATCTCTAGACCTTGTAAATTCACCAGTGGTGTGGTACAAGATGGCGTTTTAGGCCACTTAATTTTTGTATGGTACATGAATAACCTCAGCTCTGTTATCCAATTTGAAGAATCGTATTTGTTTGCAGATGACCTGAAGTTCATATGTGGCAGAAATTGCCAATATCCAAAGTGATGCAAAAGTACAGAGAGGTGAGCTGTGACAGATGACACTCGCAGTATACAAGTGTAACATCCTGGTTTATGAATGCCAGGTATAATGAAGTTTGTTAAGTTCGTCGCTTGGTGAGGGGGCTACCCTGTCCTCTGCACGGCAGTAACGTGTAAGTCAGTGGATAGTGAGCGGCGCTATATCACATCTAGTAACTTATTCACGATGGTCGTTGCCGTCCCCCGTAGCTCAGTGGTCTCAACCACGGACTGGCAACAGTCGAGTTGCGGTTTCGAGCCCTACCAAGGGTCCGATGGAATGCGATTTTACTGTTTACTTGGTGCCATCTAGTAGTATGCACTGAACGCCTGAGGGAACCAGCATTTGCGTATACCGTTGATAATAGTTTTTGAGTTAACGAATATGTCGATTGGTATTTGTTTATTTGTACATTGGTAATCCGTTTGTTGTTCAGAGCCTGCGTTTCGGCCCGCCAGTATTGTACAAAAATCTAGTCCGGCCCGCCGTGAAAAAGTCTGGCGACCCCTGACCTAGATCATTGTGAGTCCCCACAGATCCGCGCCCACAGAATGACCTAGAACGATTTGTGTTCAACCACCCTCACCTGTTCAGGTACACAGGCAAGCCTTCGTCTACCCATAAGAACTTGTGTCTACACATCTACACATCCTGGCAACAATCAGGAGTTTGAGTGTTAAACCCTCGATTAACCGACAGGTCTCATTACCAGTTCATTAGAATTTTTGGATTGTGGCGAAATTGACCTTCACGCTCACATTAATTGTCGAACGTACATCCGGCTCTATTTGGTCTCGGCCTCTGGATAAAACTAATTAAGCTTAGTTATTGTATGTAATTCATATTTTGTAAGTAGAACTGTGCTATGAACAAGTTAGGGTCGGTCATTACGAGTAATACAACATTATGGCCCAAATAAATGACCACAGAGATTTGACTTTGAAGGAAAAGATTAGTCTGCCACTTTTTTGGAATGCGGTAGCCAAGGAATGACGGAAGAGCATTTTGCAATTGGCAGAACAACAGCTAGCAGCATCCAAAGAGATTCAAACGAGTACTTAGAGGGACACGATAATGAAAGAGAAGAGCTACAGCGGAACAGGCGGAAAACTTCACATGATGAAGTCAATGAGGACACGCCGCGCTGGTGCGAGCAAATGAGAGCAGTTAACGCAGGAATTTCCGGACTGATGATAAAAAAATTGCTGAAATTTTCTCACAAGTATTTGGGGTTGCAGATTTCCAAGCATCCAATGGTTTGCCAGAAAAATTTAAACTTCGACATGAAATTTCTCGAGGAGATTTGTGTCGTGAATCCAATGAAGCGTCTAAAGAGTTCGTTCAAGACCTCCGCAAGGGCTTCAAAAATAGCAACCTTTTCAACGCTGATGAGTGCGATCACTTTATCAAGGCGATGCTTAACCAAAGCCTTGTTGAACAGGGTGACAAATGTAAGTGTGGAGAACATTCCCAACTACTTCTCACCGTTCTGTTGTGCTCTAGCTTAAGTGAGGCAAAGCTAAAGCCCCTGGTCATTGATGAATCAGCTAAACCATGTGAGTTCAACAACCTAAATCCTGACATCCTTCCAATCACCTGGAGATCAAACCGCTCTGCGTAGATGACTGCTGCCATATTTGAGGAGGAATAATATTAATAATAAGGTATATTTCCGTGGTACCGAGAAACCGAGCCCACAAAGGGACGGATCATATTCACATTGCAACATGTTCAGGCAAGCGAGGCTGTCAATTGTTTTGGATTTTACAGGGTTACAATAGAGTTGTTTTTGCGAATAATTTCATTTGGGACTTTTGTCGTCGCATGCTACCAGTTCGCGGGCATTCTCATTTGCTTGTTTTCAGTGCAGCTTGGTGGTGCCGTGATGGCGGCGGTTTGATGGGGCTGGGGGGGGGAAGTATGAAGAGGATGAAACAATTAGATTCACCAATCAAAATCAAATGAGTACTACACAATCTTACTTAATAGACTGGAGGAATGCAGTTGGATCTATTTGTGAGTAGCAAGTTAGGGAGTTGCGAAAATAAGGAAAAGACCATATTAAAGTAACTCCAGTGGATCATCAAACTCATGTTGCTTTATAATAATAACAATACTGATACTAACGATAATAATAATAATAATATAGACAGTATTCACATCGTAGGGAGTTAAGGCATAGCGTAGTGTCTAGACATTTCTTGGTCCACTTATGCAGTTAAACTAATCAAGTTGTGTTTTGGGCTGCCGGATGGTTGAGATGCTGGGTGAGCTCAGTTGCATTCCTTTCAGCCTTCACTTGTAGGTGGATATTTAGGGTGTGCCTGACTATGCACGGAAAAGTTAATGTTGAAAATGGAGAATTAGACAGATAGGTAGACAAAGAAATAAACGCCTATTCACTGCAAAGTCAGGACTTATTCAGTGGCTCGTAGTCTGGTAGAAGATGCCAAATACAGGGTGATTAGGAAAGTGTGCAATAGTTATCCGATTCTTGCTGTAGTGGTAGAGAGGAAGGGCACCACAACTAAGATCAAGGGTTATGCTAAAATCGGTAAGACAGTAGGACGGTATAAGTGAAGTAACTAGGATCCAGGAGCACAACAGATTCAGTGCAGAATGAAGTAGGGTCAATCGTGTAACAGTCTCCTTGGGACCTGTTTCCATGTGGGGTAGTCCCTCGAGAGGTTACACCCGCATCTCCACGCTCCATCTGGTCATGTATCGGTGTGGTTTAAAAGCACGCTGGCCACTACCGATTTTATTCATCGTTTTGGCAATTGTTTTTTTAGTGAGCTAGCTACTCAAATCAGTCACTCCTCTCGTCATTAATAGTATATTTTGTGTGTATGATGACCGGGATCACCGGCTGGCTTCATATGCCATTAAGTTTGAGTTCAGCAGTTCAGATTGGACCGTTCTTTTAATTTCTGAACACATTTTCTATTCACCAGTGGGTTTTTTGGCGTGGGTATCCATGTTGCTTAGAATCTTCAAACCATGACCTCAGGAGATCGGCCCACTCGTAACCAACAGCATAACAGGAGAATAAAATGAAATAGTTAAATTGGTGGGTAAAATATCAACGAAATAAGTAGACAAATAGCATGTCTCGCGACATTGTGCGATGTTATATGATTGGGTTTGAAAAAATATTGCAGATGTTTAGAATAACAGGTAGGCTTCTCCTCTCAATACGCACTAGGTCATGCGAATTATCCAGATGCCACAGGACAGTAGAATATTTACACTATACGAAGGAGGGCTAAAGTAAGTGATACAGTTTTTGTTTCTCCACCTACAAATGGGGCTTCAAGGGTGACATGTTTGAGCATAAAGTTAATGTGTTCTGGAGTATGGTGAACTTGCATTATTGGCCATATATTGTTTGGACCTGATAAAACTAACACATCTGTTAGACACTTGAAGACCAAATGTTTTCATTATGTTCTGCATGTTGAGAAAAGCTCCCAAATTCATTTTAAATTGCATTGGGTTCTCACTTGCCCGTACATTCAGTGACAGCTTTTTCCGTATGTGAGTATAACTTACGAGGAAGAAGTTGGAGCGAATCTTTAAGTTCCCCTTTTTACGGGTACTGAGTAACCCTTATTTCTTATGCGATAGGTTGAAGAACGTTGCAATTTAAGACCTATTCCAGTCGTGTACACCCGGCAATGTATACTGTTGTAAAAAGAACTAGATTATCTCTCAGGCGACGCAGCCATAGTGATTTTACTTTAAAGCGGCGACAACGGTCTGGATAGTTCAGAGTGGCGGACCGGTAAATACTAAGTTTCGTGAAAGAACGCTGAATGTTTTGTAAAGCTATTCGATCCGTTCTACGCAGATGACTCTAGATGATTGTGCGGTACTCCAGTATAGGACTCACGACAAGCTTAAACGTTTCCAGCTTCGCTACAGGTAGAACAAAGGATTTAGTGCTGTAAGCTTTCAATTGCCTTATATTTGCTATCTGGTATGAGACTTGCTCGGAAAAGTTCAGCGAGACTGGACATATTACTCCAACTCCCCTAATTGCATGGGAGTTTGGGATGTTTGTACCTGCTAGGGTGATGGAGCTATCCGGTATGTAGCATCCATACCCAAGTATTTGCGATTTTTCAGCGGAGAATTTCATGGACCAATTTTTGCTCCAAGAGTCCAGCGCAGATAAGTCCTTAGGTATGTTCTTAAGGTCCGACTCAAGGCTATCGGGTGGAACTGAGTACACGAGTTTAATAGCGTCCGCAAAGTGATATTATCCTCCATGTTTGATGGAGTCACATTTGGTAGATTAAGTAGATTAAGTATCGACAAAATAATAATGAAGAAGAAAAGCTTCATTATCTTAACATTGGACAACTATCATAGTCACACCCATGTAAATGATCTCCCAAATGTTCCACTTAAGTTTCTGTCTCCAAGCATGACATCACAAATTCAACCTCTGGACCAAGAGCTCATCAAAATATTTAGAATACACTACCGAGGCAAGTTTATGGGAAGTGCCATGGCGAAATTGCATACTAAGGATTCTCATGCAAGAGGAACTTCATCAGTTGTCTTAGTTAATGTCTTGGATGCTGCGCTTTGGATAAGTTCCGTTTGGTTCATTGTTCAACCAGAAATGAGAGAGGTGTTCCAGAAACGCCGGATTTGTTCAATCTCTCGAGCAGGATTTCGTCGTCTTATTAAACATTCCATCTCTATTGGTAGAATTCGATGGAATAGATTTTACAAATTTTGTTGAAATGGATGATGACTCGGTAGCTTGTACTGAACCAGACCCCTACGGGCACAAAGAACAAACACCTGATGTTGATACAAAAGAAAAAGGACTGAGCAATGATGATTTGGAAATCGCAGAAACTCCAAAAGAAGATGAAATCAGATCTCTTTTAATGCAACTGAAATCCTTTGCTGTGGAAAAATGTCTAATCATGCTGAGCAGTGTGGCTTGTGCTGGGCGCTTTTTCAGTTTACCGTTGTCATAAGAGAAAAAAACAAAGATTGCATTTCCCCCCCCAGAAAATGGTTAAACGCAAAACGCACACAGCATTTTGATTCATTATAACACTATACACTTGAACAGCGTTTGTATCTAATGTGTTCGAGACTGGTGTATGCAAAAGTTCATAATATACAACTCCCAACGGGAAAATAGTTTACCCTATGTTTTGGCGTACAACCTCCGTACGTTGATCAGCTTCGTATGTTGACCACGTTGGTCCAGTTCCTCTAGTACTTCCTTGAGTGGAAGTTTTACTATAGTCTGTGATGAGTGCAATACGCTTCTGTAGGACTGTGCAATAAATGCTAACAGTAGAATTCTATTTGCAGCGAAGTGAGAACAAAATATTGTAAGGAAGCGATGTTATTCTCGTATTATAGCGTAGTCTTCACCTTGAGGTCAAACTGACTCCATGGTACCCAGCAAGTGACTTGTTAATGGCACCAGAGCAGGGTTAAAGAAGGACCGCTACTTGTCACTATGTTCTTGCGGTCGACCGACCTGGTGGGCTAGAATAGCATAGACCAGCGAAACACAATTCATTGGATCGTTGAGTGGGCAAGTATTTTTCGATCACAATGTAAATTGTCAGTTGATTCACTGCTGTATCAGTTGGAGTGGAGAAGAAAATTTAGCGTTCCAAGACCGCCCAGATTGATCATTGGGAACTGGCCATTTGATATGTCTAATGTGATATTTTACAATAATTTTCTACAACTACATCGAATCAAGGGGAATGCTGGTCTTCGCAAAGCAAATATTCCCATGCCAACGGGAAAACCAAGACCAAATAAGTTTTGTGTTAAGAATTCTTTTCGAGTAAGCCCCTTGGGCCCAAACGTCTACATAGCAGTGATAAGGTGTTTTTGCGTCAAATTGAACTGGGAAGTTGATTTCTGGGTTGTTTGAACAATCAAATCCATGGCCTAAGTCCAGGCCATAGATGGTAGACAAACGCAAAAGATAAAGGTATTACAAAAAAGCTCGACAATATAAATAATTAGTTCAGCTGACAAACTAACGGTTGGATAAGCTTGTGCGTTGGTCAAGGTAGTTGTAATGGAGGCATTATCGCTTACGTACATATTTCTGGCTCCAAATGGGGGATATATACAGTCTGGATAATGGATGGGAGCTGCTTGTGGAAGCATGGTGTGAAACCTTCAGGTAATGAGTATATGACTTTGGAGTCAAAGCCAGAGTCTCTGTGGCCAAAATCAAGGAGGTGTGATATCATAGCGCAGCATGAATATCGCATCTCATTTTTGTAGAACCAGGCTGGGATATGCTCTCCAATCCTTTGAGATAACCGCATCGTAGCGCGACCCAAGTATTGAGCACAAGTACAGACAAACCAGCATTGGATGGATCAAGGAAGACAGTCCATCCTTCAAGGGTTTTGCCAGCAATGGATTGTTGTAGTAATCAACTACCAATTTGGCTGCGAAACAAGTCTTCTCAACAGCATCTTTCGAGCGTCGTCATAGAGTGTCACCAACAGAATCACCCTTAAATGCCAGCCTCAACAACAGTGGATTTTAGGAGCCGTTCTCCTAAGTGGCTTTTGTTTGTGCGCCGTCAGATGCTTCGCAACAACTTTATCTGGATGTCCATTTTCCCTTAGGGCATTGATGATTCGCCACAATTCCTTGTTGACAGTATTCAGCTTACAAATACTGCGGACCCTAAAATCGTGAGATTGAACCACACTTACCTTGTACAGTACCGGCCCAGAGCTGTAGAGGTTCGTATACGACCCAGTCCATGTATGCTTGCTGTGTACCTTTCTGCCCAGAGCTCCGTCACAGTTAAGCATACTGTCTACATCCAACAAAATAGTCGGATTCGAAACTTATGTTCGCAAGTGAAGTGAGGAATTTCACGAGCGTCATTAAAAGATTTCAATAACTGCGCTGCATACCTTTCCCATTTGCAGTGATCGAAAGCGTTATCAACATGACGTACGAACATTTCGGTCTCGCCAATGTGCGTTCTATGTGGGTCGGATATCAATTTTACCATTAACTTATCGGCCAACAGGGGACCCAAAGGAGATCCTATGACCAATCCGTCAATCTCACGATACATTTAACCAATGACGGTAAACTGAACGTTTAGCGTGCATCGCAATTAGACTACATTGAGAAAAGTTCCCGGAAAACTTGCATCAATGTGCAGTTTCCTAGCCAGTTTACCGTTTTGAGCAGTGGAATGTTTCCAAACAGCGACTAGGCCTCGAATGACATATTATTTTTGACTAGGTTACGTTTGATTATCCTCTCAGTGAATTCAAAAGTGTCTCTTGTGCGGTAAGTGCGAACTATATTCCTTAAAGGTTGTAGCTTCTCCACCGTCGAATGGGCCAACAATTACTGGAGGAACCCACCACGTCTAAGGTTGAAGGCGTTGGGGCGACCGTAGGAGCCAAGCTCCATTACCAGTGTTCTACTGCATAATACGTTAATACTCAGGGGGTTGAGATAGAAATATTACTAACCATGTTTGTTAATAGTTACGGATGCCGCATACGTTGGAGAGACCAGTGATTGATAAATATGGATTACTTTAAGAACTTCATGCAGCCATTTCCCTTCAGAAATTTCAAGAGAGCAAGAACAAACAACATTTACGCGGGATAACCTGAATTCAGATTATTTCGTCTGCTGAGCGTTTGTATGACCAAGTTCCGCTTAACCCGCAGAAATATGTCGTGAATTTGTCCAACCTACCGCTTAGTCACGACCAAATTGAAGCGCTATCGCTCGGTTTCAACTTCTCTGTTCCCCCTGGTAAATGTGACCGCATAGGGGTTGAAGCACAGTTTGAACACATTCAAGAGCAGCTTTCTGGTCTAACTCCGTCAACTGCAGACGCGATTAGTTGGTTTAAAGCCAAGGCAGTGGACTTGGCTAACCAATTTTGCATCACGGAGGCAGAAAAATCATGTTTTCTCAGAAAGGAACATTTTGATTCATTGCAACAGCTGCGCCGAAATGAGAATGTTGTGTTACTGAGACCTGATAAAGGCTCTGGCGTTGTCCTCATGAGCAAAACTGATTATCTTCAAAAGATGCAATCGGTGCTCACGAATGAGGGTAGATTCGTCAGAGATCTGACAGGGAAAGACAGAACGGAAAAAGTAGAGAAGTTGATAGCGCGTGAGCTACGAACACTACATAAAGAGGGACTAATCGATGCAAAGACTATGGCGGAACTCCGCCCCCGAGGATCAAGACTTCCACGAATGTATGGATTGCCAAAAATACACAAAGAAGGGGTTCCACTTCGTCCTATTCTCTCAATGGTTGCGGCGCCGCACCAGAAACTGGCACGATGGTTGGCAAAGCGACTCGAGCCTGTACGTACTGAGCTAGCGGTGCACAGTCTAAAAGACACTTTTGAGTTTGTTGAAAAAGTTCGACACTTGAATGTCCAAGATAAGCACATGATATCATTTGATGTCTGTTCCCTTTTCACGAACGTTCCTTTGGATGAGACATTGAACATCATAAGTAAGCATGCGGACAAAGTGGGGCTGCCTGCACATCGATTGAAGACATTACTCAACATTTGTACGAAAGACGTACAATTTTGCTTTAATGGGGATATGTATCGTCAAATTGAAGGCGTGGCGATGGGTAGCCCTCTCGGACCGATTCTAGCTGACATCTTTATGGGTCATTTGGAGAGTAACTTATTACGCGATGTCATTGGAGCAACACACTTTTACACGAGATATATTGACGACACTTTTGTTGTAGTTGACACTGTCCAACAAGCGAAAGTCCTTTTGGAAACGTTAAACAAATGTCATCCTAACATCAAGTTCACTATGGAATGTGAATCAGAGGATTCGTTTCATTTTCTTGACGTTTCCCTTAACAGAAGAGCAGATGGGTCACTCATAAGATCGATTTACCGGAAACCGAGCTGGACCGGACAATACCTACATTTCAACAGTTACTGTCCAATGAACTATAAACGATCCCTTGTTCGAACTTGTTTTGTTAGAGCACACCGAATATGCTCTGAAGAGTCAATCGAGGCTGAATTACGATACATCGAATCTAACCTACGCAATAATGGCTATCCTAATAAATTCATCGCCAGGTATGGGAATGAGGTTGCCAAGAAAGAAACACGAATGAATGTCCCAAAGAAAAAGGTCTACATCACGCTACCATACAAAGGGGAACAGAACGACAGAAGATTGTGCTACCGATTACGCCAAGCCATAAAAAGGTGCTATTACGCAGCTGAGCTCGTGTTGTTACATCAAACCAAGAAGCTGTTCCATGAATCCAACTTGGATAGGCCTCACTCTCAGGTTACCGCCTCATGTGTTTACCAATTCACCTGTACTTGCGGTAGCATGTACATTGGCCGAACCGAGAGAAGGCTATCAACTACGATCATGGAACATGTTCCACGGAATCTGGCAAATAGTGGACCTAAACTCCCTGCCAGCGCCATCGCTCAGCATCTGCTTGATTGTACCTTGTGCGAAAATCCACGTGGCGCATTCAAGGTTATCAGCAGACAAAACAACGCGAGCTTGCTTCGTTTCGCTGAAGCCTCAGCCATTCGACGAATGAAGCCAAATCTTTGCAAACAAGTAGACTTTGTGGCCAGTCTTGCCTTACCCTGGTAGGACGCAGGCAATGACCTTGGTTTGCTCAGTGTCTTATTGATTTTCCTATTGACCCCTTATTTCAATTGCATTCCTTTACTCTTTCCACGATTTGTCTGTAAGCGGCTGAACGAGAAGACACGAAATAATCTGAATTCAGGTTATCCCGCGTAAATGTTGTTTGTTCGTACTCTCTTGAAATATGGATTACTTAAGGGCAAATTTCAATGTTAAAAATTCCACCTTATGAGCAAGGTGAGTATTTAGAATCGAAAAATGTATCCGTTAGCAGTTTAATTAAGTGCTGATAAGATGGTAATCAATTTCGTACTATGAACAAAGAAGCTAATGTAGAAACAGTACCCATGTTTTAGAATTACGAGAACTGGGATTTGAGTATTAGAATAAAAAACAGCCTGTTGATGCTTGCGTTTGAATTTGCTAGTGAGAACGATAGAACATCACCCTTGCACTACTTTCCTTGTAGTACACGAAAGTTAACGGTTACGGAGAAGACTGGAAAACCCCAAAACGGAGCGAAGACAATAAAAGGCACAGGTATCATAAACGAGCTCGAAAGGTGTAACGCAAGCGTCACAGAAAGAGCGCAGAGCGGATCGCGAGTGACAAACGGTCGTGAGCCTATGCCAAGCAGAACCGAGAAAGTATTAGTCGGAAGGCCAATAAATCAGACAGAAGCTGCTTTGTCGGTGCATCCAGGAGTAACCTTACTCCGAATAACGCAACCAAGATGAAGCAAATCAGAAGCCTTAAAATAACTCCACGTCGATCAGAATGTAATTCGCGGAAGCGAAGTTACTGGGTCGGGCGGACAGCTGGGACGCACCAGCTTGGGGCTACGGAAACGCGGTCGATATCAGCGTTAGTGCGGAACAGCTTTGTTACTTGTGGTCGCGTACAATAAAAATAATGCCTTTGGAGCAGAACCCGAAAACACATGACAGTAAGAGACACAGAGTGGCATGTGTGCAGAGCGAACCCTAGCCTTGACTACTGGAGTAATTATGTTGCTCATCATAATAACTGTGCCACATTTGTGCGTGCGAACAAATTACTACACCAGCAGAGTCTAGTGGAAAAGTTTTGTGCTAACAAAAAGCTTCTGCACAGACATGTGAACAGCCTCCGGAATGTGAAACGTGGTGTTCACCCACTAATATCAGCAGTTGGATCTGCTCAAACCGCCGTGGATAAGCTAACGTTCTGTTCCAATTCGCTCCAATTTTCCGATGTGCAACCAGCATATGTAACATACTTGTCCCAGTCTTCCAGATGCCAATATTTACACAGGTCACCATTAGTTCGGTGACCATTTTGAGGAAGATGCTATTGTTGTGTACCCATAGTTCACCCGGAGTTGACAACATTCCCCCGCAAGCACTTCAGGTGGCAGCAACGAGGATAGCTGAGCTACTAAAAAGATTTTTCCAAAGAAACCTGGACGAACAGCATGTACCTAACATGTGGAAGCAAGACATCATTAAGCCGTTTCTCAAGTGTGGTAGCCATTCAGAGCCTGCCAACTATCGCCCAGTGATCCTCTTCCCAGTGCTCTCTAAGGTGACGGAATCGACCATAGCTGAGGCTGTAATGGGCTACTTCGAAAGGTCTAACAGAGCCGAAGCAACACGGATATCTTCAGCATCGGTTTTGTACCATTAACCTTCTGATCGCGCGTAGCGTTTGGACCGAGATAGCCGAAAGCAGGACCAGCATTGATCTCATCCATCTAGACTTTTATAAAGCCTTTGATCGCATCAATCACATCATCCTTCTCCCAAAGCTGCAAGCTTCCGAAGTTAGGAACAATGTCCTTGGATGGATCGGTAACTTCCTCCTTCAGCGGCGCCTTCAAGTTAGAGGTCGGGCCTCATTATCTGATCCAAATAATGTGGCCTGCTGTGTTCCACAAGGGTCAGTGTTGGGGCCGCAGTTATTTTTGTTTTTTCATTAAGAAGCTTGCAAGTGTCAACAAGTCGAATTTTCTGCTTTTTCCAAAGACATCAATTTATGGCGAACAATCGGCTGTCAGGAAAATCAGGATATGTTGCAACGAGAGTTAAACTACTCCTTTGAATGGTCAAAGGTAAATCTACTTCCGTTTAACACAGACATATGCAAACCGTGCATGTCCGCCACAAACCCACATACAATGAACAATGAATAATGAATTTATACGGGTTAAGAAGCGTTTCTTTACAAGCCCCGTTGGATAGTTGGTGGGGATATCAACATAACAATTACAATGAAAAGGATAGGAAAATAGTTAATACTTTAAATACGAAAATAAGGGCTTATCGTTTGCTTCGCTGTAGTCCTGCGATCCACTTAGATTCACAACACCCACAGTTAACAACAAATAATTCCAGGGTAAACTCCAGGTGTAGGATGGAGACATAGTGTTAAGTAACAAACTGTAGGTGAATGAGTGCATCGTCCAACCGTCTTTTAAATATTGTTAGTGTCGGTGCGGAGATGACCGATTCTGGGAGAGCATTCCACGGGTGACAGACATGGATGGAAAAGAAATTTCTGCGGCACTCCAGACGACTGTATTGTTCTGCGAGTTTTAATGAGTGGCCCCTCAGGTTTGTATTGCTGCTGAGTTGCAGTAAAGGGTGGCACACATGATGTGGGTCTCGCAGAATCAAGTATGTCATAATCAGGTCGCCTAGTAGTCTGCGATAGCTTCCACTGAACAATCCTAGTCGTCGCAGCCTCTCCTGGTAGGACCGATTGCGCATTCCAATTACGTTCTTAGATGCCCGACGTTGTGGCTGCTCCAGTGCATTAAGGTCATGTTTCAGCCATGGATGCCAGGCTTGAATTGCGTATTCGACATGGGGGCGAACATACGCACTGAGCATTTGTCGAAATATGGAGCTGTTTATTTGTCCAAACGCCCGCCTCAACAGCCCAACGTGTTGGTTCCCGGTCTTCGAGGCCTTTTCGGATTGCCTGGAGCAACCCAAGTAATTTTGAACCAGGACACCCAAGTCACGTTCGAGAGTTGATTGTTGCAGTACATCCGTTCCGAGTCGGTATGAGTAGCTACTTTGGTGTCGGATGGGAAGCACCTTGCATTTACTGACATTGAAATGCAATAAGTTTTGGATCGACCATTGATGCACTGTATCTAAGTCACTTTGGAGCACATGTTGGTCGGCGTTCGCATGGATCCTGCGCCAGATCTTGATATCATCGGCAAACATTAGGAAGTTTGAAGCGATTCCCTGTGCAAGGTCATTAATAAACACCAAAAGCAAACGTGGACCTAGAATCGAGCCATGCGGCACAGCACACTCCACTTGTATGGGGTCCGATAAAGAGCTCCTAAATCTGACCACTAATTGAAGCTTGGAGACGACATGCTGAACACCGCCTCACAAGAGCAAGACCCTGGGGTGGTGATGCAAGACGATCTCGGCTCTTCGGTGCAGTTCTTGAAGGCCTCCAAAACCGTGAAACAACATGTTGGTCTGTTACGGAGGGCGTTCGAGTGGTTGTCCATCTTTCCCCAAATGCTGGATGCATATGCTAGTCCCATAGAGAGTACGAGATTCAGGCTTAGCAAACCTGGTTAAAATGCGTCTGGCTGCACTGGAGACAGCTCAGCCAAGGGAACAATAACTGAAGCAGTTGTCCCACGTGCCATATGATAGGCGACTGAGAGACGTGGGAGTGTACAGCGGAAGATTTCGCTCTCTACGGGGTGAACTCATAATGGTGTGGCAGATTTTGAAAAACCCCTGCCAAGCTTGCCGCCACCTCCTGTACCTCAGCCGCAACACGGAGTAGAGGGGTCATACGTCGAAACTCGTCACCCAATACAGTCGGCTGGAATGCCGCCGGAGTCAATTCGTCTTTCGAGTTTGTCAACCGTGGAACGCTCTTTCGACTTTTGTCATTCCCACGCTCACGCTTCTTATATTAAAAAAGCGACTAGACGATGTTTTACACCGCCTACATTACTTGTGCTGTGCTATACAATGAGTGACGACCTGGGGCAAGTAAACATTATGCTGATCAACCCCGCGAAATCGGAGTAGACGGATATACCTTTGTGTTAGTGTGGATAATGTGGAGAGTCCACAGATTCGACTTTTTCACTTTTTTGCAACTTTATCTTGAACTAAGGTTATTCCCACAAACCTTGCTACGGGGACTGGTTAAGCCTTCACTTTTTATCCGTATTATACCATTGTTCCATTGTTTCGCTACGACAATAAATAGTACTCTTGCTTGCCCATTTTTCTACTTGCCTCCATCTCCTTTACTACCTTCTTTGAGTAACTCCACAACACAGCCTCTCTCGCATATGTTAAATGCTGCAAAACGACCTTACTTTTTGTAATTACCCTCACCTTCCCCCTCCTCCCTTACTATCAACGGATGCGGTACATCTCCCTTTGAAGGAGTTATTGCGGGTAGTTTTGCAGCTAATGTAGGCTCAAATTCCAATGAGTATGGTGACCCAAACTTGAGTCAGAATTTTTACCAAATGGTGCTAGTTAATATACGTCCACGGTTAGATAAGATTCACTTACTCCGTATTTTCCTGTATCTAAATAAATCCGATCTTGTCTTGCTTATTAAAGCTTGGTGTTGTCCAAATGTGTCTAGTCAATTGCTTCCAATTGAAGGATCTAAACTCATCAGAAGCGATGGCAAGACAGGTGGGATTGGGGGTTGCATTATTTACTACTCACAAAACCTGCTTGTTTCTGAGTACACACTTCCACTTATCTGGCCCACTAGTGATTCCGTCTGACTAATTTTGTCGTTTGGTGGAAACCGATCTATTGTATGTTGCATATATCGCCCATCTGGTGCCAGTAAGTATGGAGAAATCCAGTTAGTAAATATTTAGCCACATTTTTGTGCTTACTCTCCAAAATAAGATCACTTGTGGGGGATTTCTACCTGCCTGAGATACGCTAGTCTAGATTGTTAGTAACCATGAATCACGCAAACCTTTTGCCTTTTCTTATGACTGGGGATGGACTCAGCATATTTTTTCAAGTACAAGAGGTATAAGTCTGCTGGACCAAGATTTTACTCCAGGTCCTATTAGCATTTTCACTAAAGTACTACGCGGTCTCCCAGAATGCGACCACAAATTTGTTGCCAACAAAATAGGGGTCGACACCCCACTGGTTCATACAAAAATACATTATTTCCTCCCTCAAGGTGTAAACTGGGACTCGTATTTAATTATGGTCCGTTCGCAAAATTGACACTTTTCTTTCCCACGACCATCAGGATGTATCTGCTCTGTCTGATCACAACATACAAGATTGTTTGAAATTATTGATTATCAACAAAAAGAAATATTGTGCGAGACTTTCGGCTAGCTCGACCATTGCTGAAAAAGATAGAAACCAAATGCGTACACTCGCTCGAAAGCTGTGATAGCGACTTCCTTCTGCTTTTGCTCAGCATCTTTACACTCTCTTTTAACAACGGAGTATACCCTACTCAATGGAAAACTTCTGTCATTATCCCGCAATATAAAAATAGCGCCGCCCACGACGTTGAAAAACTTTCGTCCCATCAATCACACACCCATCCTATCTAGAATAATAGAAAAGATAGTGGAAGATGAACTATTTATACTCTTGAACAACGCTAATATTATCAGCAGTTCGCAACACGGCTTCATGCAACGTCGATCCTGCGCAGCATGCCAGACTGACTTTTTAAACCACACAACGGCTGCCATTGACAACGGAAACAGTGTCATAATCCTGTTTCTGGATATGCAAAAAACCTTTGACGGAGTGTCTCACACAAGGTTATCAAACTAACTGCAGGCTATAAGCACTGGGGAACCGATGTTCTCTTGGCTGTCTTCATATCTAATTTGTAGACAGCTGGTGGTGCGCATTGGTGGCCATTTCTCTAAACCGAAAGCAAGCACTAGTGGCGGGATTCAAGGGAGTGTTCTTGGTCCCTTCTTTTTCTAATTTACATTAACGATATATTCCAGAGAATACGAAATGGGGTTGCATTTATCTTTGCTGATGACATTAAAGTTGTCTACTCACAACCACGTGCAAATACTCAGGAAGCCGTACATCTCATACAGGATGACCTATCTGCTTTGACTCCTGGTGCCAACTGTGGCAGATGTCATTTTCCGTGGACAAGTGTAATATTTTGTCGTACAAATGCCATACAGACAGTTTATTACTACAAGGCGCATATATCTTGTAATGCAGCGTAGTTCGCAACTTCGGCGTGTGATATTGTCACCATTAACTTTTCTGTACACTGTGGCTTTCAAGTTTCGAAAGCCATGAAGACCATCGTTTACATCTGCCATCCATTTTACCTCACGGAATCTCGTATATCGTTTTACAAAACATAGGTATTGCCGTGTATGGAATGCTGTTCAATGGTGCAGTCTTATATGTGGAAATCTGACCAGCACGATCTTGAGAGGGTCCAGAGAAGCTTCACGAAAAGCTCTGTGGATATTCCTCAAAGTTGACACACAGAGAGCGACCCAGTTTGGCTTCGGATAATGAACCTGAATCTATTCTTTAGATAATCATAATTGTCAAATTCATAGACTTGAAAATGGTGCTCACATATATTTAAACAGCAGATATCCAATACTTAACAAAGCATGATGTATCACGAACGTGTGTCATGTCAAGTAAGAGAGGAACTCTGTTAGCTCATGTTCACAAACAGCTGACATATAGTCAAGGTAAAATGAAAGGCGCAGCATTTGAACGCAGCCATCATGGTTGGCGGCATCCAGTTTCGGATTTGCCTGTCACTGTGGCCAGCCACAGGACGCCTCCGCCTATAGAGGGACCAAGGGTGGCTTGCGCTGCACCACCCACAGCTCCAACCACACACCCCATATCCAGTGTAAACCCGAAGGAATAAGACGGGGAGGCATGCGGATGGGAACCACATTTCAGCAACAGAACCGGTCCACACTCCTTCACAGGCAAACACAAACACCCTGTATTTGTGGAATCAAGCGCACAAAAAGCGATGGCTGGACCGTAGTCCGCTCCATATTGAGTGCATGGAGCCACACTTTGATCCTAACACGGCCACAAGGACGGTACACCCCGTCCCTTCTATCAACGACCAACTGTCTCCTGGAGCCAGATAGACGAGGTAGTGGGTAATAGACAGGTAGGCGTCTTATCAACATGCACATCAAGCGCAGCCACACCGGGGATATCAAGCAACAGCCAATCACTTGAGAGAGAGAGACAATGAAAATAACTCGATTAATGTATAAGGAAACGGTGACATATATCTTAAATTAATGGGCATATGAAATAAGTTGTCCACAAACGATTCGAGATAAGTTTTCGAGGTCGGAAAGTATACTTTAAGGAAATGCGACGAACACAAAAATGTTATGGAAATCGAATACAATTGGCTTAAGCTAGGTGTGCAATTTAATGAAATAGAATACAGGTGGACATTTATATGAGAAAGGAAAGCATTAGTGCAAAATGGAAAACCCACCACCTGAAATAAAGAGACTAAGCATGCAAGCACGCGGTTAGTAAATCGAATGCAGCGTACCTACAGACTCTGCGCCGCTTCTGAGTACTTCTCTGCAGGACCAGTCGTCGCTTCCGTAGTGGTCCCGCGTGGCTTCGCTCATTGCTCACTAGACAACAACATATATATATATATATATATATTGAACGCTCTGCCAATTACTATATAATTGGCCAAGAACCTCAACGTATATGAAGAAAAAGTATGGCATGAATTGGAAACCACTGTTAGAGTATGGGTCTCACGGCAAATGCGCCATTGTGTATGGTCCTTGACCATATCCTGTGTGGTTTGTAACCTGATGTGCTCGGAGTCCTTTAGTCCCCAACTCGGGAGTCGGTAACGCCCAACAGCAGCCAGGTTCAAGTTTTGCGCCTTAACGCATTGAATCTGTTTTACACTGGCCTCCTTGTCGTCGCTTCCATTCCACACCTTCATTCTCAAATAGGACACCTGGTGGTCGCTGGGTAGACATGCGGGGCACATGCCCAAGCCCGAGAAGCCTCCGCAGCGTAATGGTGCTATCAATCGGTCGGCGGAGTTCGCTAGATCTGAAGACTCGCCGACGGACTTCTTCATTGACGATGTGATAATGCCATCGAACACCAGCAATGTTTCGCAGTCAGCGGTGATGGAAGACAGAAAGCCACTGAACATCGCTATTGCGATCAGGCCAAGTCGCACAGCCGTACAGCAGAATCTCTGGTACCGTTGCACTATAGACTCGTCCCTTGAGAGCGCGGCTGGGGTTATGACGAAGCCATAGGTGACGAAGGTTAGCGAAAGCGACTTTAGCCATGGAGACACGCAGAGAGATCTCATCTGTCAAACCGCCAGTACTAGGACAATTCCCAAGATCAATGAAATTGTCTACCACTTTCCACGAATGCCCCGAAAGGGTAAGAGAAGAACATGCGCTTGGCCAGTCCTGTAATAGGATCTTACATTTGGAAGGGACGAAGCATAATGCAAATTGGGCGACGGACATCTCCAGTCTGAGCAGCATATATTGGGCGGCTTGGGAGGACTTGCAACTCACAGCGATGTTATTGGCGTACTCTAAGTCCCGAAGTCGGTCACGAGGGAGCAGTTCAACACCGCAGGACTCAGAGTAATCCAGGACAGTATTCAGGATCGCGTCCATGGCGAAGTTGTACAACCTTGTCTAACAACGCTAGTGATACTGAAAGTGGCGAAGTTTGTTGGTGAATAGCGCGGAGAACGCTGATGTATTTCTCAGCTACGCCCCTCTTCAGTAAGCAGTCCCAAAGTGCCACTCTGTCAACAGAGTCAAAAGCAGTTCGAATATCTAAGAATATGACTATAGTTGGTCGACTGAAGGTATGGCGATGTTCAAGTATCTGGCGGATCGTAAGGATGTGATCGACGCAACCGCGACCAGGGCTCAATCCAACTTGTTGTTCACGCAAATGCTGTTCCCGTACGCAGCTGAGCCTCCGTGAGAGTAGGGCAGCGAGCAGTTTGGATTGGACACAAAGGAGACTGATGCCACGATGTTTGGAGCAAATGGTCTGGTCTCCTTTTTGGTAAACAGGTACAACATCCGCTAAATTCCAATCGGATGGAATGGTTTCAGTAGTCCAAATCTGTTGGAATAGAGATGTCAATTCGCGAGTGAGAGCTGGACCTCCATATTTGAAGAGAGCAGGAGGAAGTTCATCTGGGCCAGGTGACATGTGGCGCTTCAGTAGGCGAAGCTCATTAGAAACCTCAGCCTCCGCCGGTGTACAAGTAGTGTAGATTTCAACCCAGTGAATGCTTGCTCAAGCATATAATTCGTGAGTGCATGATCCGTAGTATCAGAGGCTAGGCTGCGTTGTTGACCTTTTAGCCAAAACATCTCAAAGTGTACAGTCAACTGACATTAAGTGTAAACAAATCGTACTGGCTTCAATGCTTACCAATGTCAATTACCGTCACAAACATTTTGAGACGGCAATAGCTCTTGCACAAATGCATCCTGTATCTGAAGGCTTTGCATAGGGCTGCAGCACATTTAGCCTAAAACGTAGCCATGTTCTTTTAACGATGTATTGATGATATGCAGGTTTCACCAACTGGTAACAAGGAATCGCTAATCTAATCTACAAGAGTGGTATTATTGTAATAACAGCCATGCATAGACCCGGAATACTCAATCAAGTGAACTCAAGCATTATGGAATCCAATATCTACGGCCCTTTTCCAGGGTACATGAAACTTGCCACTTGTTGCTTTAAGCGCATAAATTAACAGCATAGTCTAAAGAATATGAAACCACTGCTAACCTCCATAAGCCACACGGAAACAGTCGATGTTAGAGAAAGAGTGGTTGCTATCTATATAAGTTTCTATAAGTCAAGTAACTATTTGCATCAGTGAATGCATTGCAATCCTGTACTTGTCACCTATTTGTGTTGTATTCGAAAATTACGTTGCTAACAGTAAAGCAACTTGAGGGCGCGTTACGACAAGTCGCACAAAATCAGAGTACTGTGCAGCGAACATAAAGTCTCGATACTCGAAACAGGCATATTACAGATCATCAAAATGTATCTTATTTGAGTACACCTTAAAATAATCCAAACATTACCGATGGTCTATCGAGGTGACATCTTTTCTCTACATTGTATGATCATAAAATACCACCACGGTATTTGATATGGCTTACACGCTGTCTAATCACAACTCAAAAACACTTAAGCGCACCTATAAATGGCGTCTATGATCACATATTCTGTAGCGCGCCATCCATAATATTCGTCTCAGATTGTTCGTATAAGTCAACTTGAAAGAGCATCGAATAAAAAATACGCACTTTACTTTCCTGCGAAGACTTTCTGAAAAGCGTGGATGTGTTTATATTTTCAGAAATGTTTGGCACTTACGTAAGGCCGCACGTATACTACGCAACCATATGCTGGCAGCACTGACAGCAAGTCTACCCCAACTCCCCTGATAATGTGTAATGCATGACCACGCGTAATGTTCAAAGCCGGCCCCAACATCTGTTAATACCTCACGTGAAAAGCTACACGTGCGTACATTTGATGCTCTGCGTTTTCGATTACATCCTGAAACGGCATATCACACCACATAAAATCAAGACCACTCCTGTCAATGTATTTTAAAGATCAGCCTTAACGCATCGCAGTTGTGCTATCTGTTTAAGCTAACCAAACACTACTGCCAACATGAACGTCGACAAATTATTTCTTTTGAGTGTGCAAGACAGAATTCTGTCCAGATATGCGCAATTTTTCAACCACATCAGTCATAATCCAAAAAATAGTTGATCGAACAGCAAACGAAAATAACACGATATAACCATGACCGTCCAATGTAGATATTAACGTTGTAAAAGGTGCACTCTGTAGACGGCTGTGGAATCAAAACAATTACAATTCCCTATGCTAAAGTTAACCTCTGGGTGAGTTAAGCAGCATTATTTTATCGAATCCTTATCTTCTGGTTGCGATTTTCCCCAGAACATTTTACGAAATATGTCATGTATTAGCGGCGTTGTCTATTAAAAGCAATATTATGGCGTGCCTCGATCGTTCTGGAATAAGACAATGTTTGTTTATTTATACGCTAATTAGATCTAATGGCTTACACGGATCAGAGATCTGTAATCACGATTGTTGAGCAAGCCAAACGTTTGAACTCCATATCGAAAAATGTGGCCCGACAGTTGCGTCATCCACGGTTACACAAGGAAAAATCGGTATTCAGACTAAATGAGGTTGACTCAGAATGCGTTCTTGTTTTCTTCCGTCAGGGAAGCGTACTGGTTGTGTAACGCATCGTTGTTATTAGGCAGTGTTCATTTATGTAATCCAGCTTTATTTATTAAGCAAACGGTTCGATTCACCATGGTACCTCAAGCCACCACGCAAGTGAACTGAAACCTCTTTGTTGCTCGCGCGAAATAAACTGGGGGAATGTTGCAAAATCGAGTAGATGGGTATTATTTATGAGTGCGTACAGTACATTTTACACACTAAGACAAATAACTGCGCATAGTGTTTTGTCGTTGCGCAAAAGAACTTTCCTAGCGTATCATAGATTCAAATTTATATTCTCAGTGACTTTAAGATCAATACAAAGTGGAATTCGCTGAAGGTTGTGATTAAGAAGTGCAACTAAGAGATGCCAGAGTGTAGACAATACGTTTCCTTAAATAAAGAAATATAAACCATATGACAATGTAAACCATCCTTTAAAATAGTATGATTTGCAATATATGGAATTACGCACAAATGTGTAGAAGTAATGTTTGATTTTGCAATATTTGTTTGCGTCAAAATAAGCAAAAATAGTATATTATTTTTATATCTAAATTAACAATCGACTGAGAGTATATTTTTGGTTGGTGAGTCGTTTAACCATTAAAACAGGGTCGAAAAAAATATAATCCGATGAATATTATGAAAATAAGCATTATGATTCTACTTATCGTGCATCAATTTCAATTAGATGCAAGAAAGTGCTTTAGGTACCCATAAGGGTGAATATTCAGTTGTCACATACACGTTTTCAGTATTGTAATTGGAGTAAAGCAGTTACTACACAAATAATGTACTGAGTGTTATAAAGAGCAGTATGGTTACGATGTAAAATTGTTTTTACCCGCCCTGAAAACTGATGTTTGGTGGCACAAAATCGTGCCAGCTCTGGAATAACGGATGTTTGGTAAGCCCGTGTGAGGGCAAAAAATGGATCTATATTTTTATCTGTTTGGTGATGTTGATACACACTCAGACAGAGCATCATGTAGAGCGTGACTTGTAAGGATTCTCGAAGCAAGCCTTATGCGTAAATTGGTGTGACTGGACAAAAGATTCTTAATAAATGTCGTCTTGCACATCCCGCTAAACCGAAGTAATTGCGAATGTGACGTACCTGGGATTTAGGGAACCAAAAGCAAATCCAAACGGGTGAGACACATGTGATGATAAATCTCAGAATTAATTGGCGGGGGGCAGTGGAGAATCGCAAACGAAGGGCGTAGGACGAAAGTCTCCTCAGCTTTGTAAAAACATCATTAACATAAAGTGACCGAAATATCACCACTGAGTGTTACACCAAGTTACTTCATTGAGACTCTGGAGTGCAAATTCTCGCCATCTATGTGAACTTCCGGGTATTTCAGCAGAAGTTGCTGATAACCATGACCTTTATGTATGGAGAAAATTACATTATTGCATTTTTATGCATTTAGCGACAAGAAGTGAACTCTGGACCATAGTACAAGGCTGTCCAGATAAACTTTTAACTTCCTTGGTGAGGCTTCGGTCGGTCGTTGCATACCCAAGACTATGTCGTCTGCATTTTCAGCAATATCGTATCTACAGGTGCAGGTAAAGAGGAGACGAAGATGACAACAGGTGTGATAGTATGACAAATTGAAGAACTCCAGTGTCTGTGGTGAGCGGCGAGAAAGTTTTACCCCCAAGTCGAGTAAACTGGGCACGTCCAGGGAAGTGGTCTCTCAAAAGGTGGACAGTAGAAATTTGAATTCCGGCGTCGTGCAGGTCACTCAAAAGAAGCTCACGGTTTACACTATCGAAAGCATTACTGTAATCAAGGAAATACATACGTACGGATTTGACTTTGTTGTATAGTGACGACAGCACTAAATGTACAAGATGGGCTATTGCTTCTAGAGTAGACCTCAAAATACGCTAAGCAAACTGCAGCAGACCATCTGGGTAAGCCTGATTCAGCAACTTTTCAAGAACAATCTTCTTGAATATCTTGAAGTTTACCGAGGTGCAGGCAGTTGGTCGGTATTTAGCTGAGCCTTTCTTTGATACCGGTTAAATTATGACACTTCGTCAGTAATCAGTAATACTACACTCTTTCATGCACAACGCGCATAGGTCAGCAAGAGGCTGGGCCAAGGAACCGGCGCAAACTTTGAGGACAACGTGTGCTAGTCCATCCGAACCATTTGCTTTGCTGGAGTTTAGCTATCGTATTTTATTACGCACTGTATTTCCGTCAATGGCACCTAAGGTGATTATGAGCTCATCCAATCGTGGGGAGGAAGGGTGATATGTAGAGTTACCATTGAAGCAACATGAGTTTTGGTTCATTTCTTCCAGATCTACATCTGGATTTGACACTCGGTTGGAGACTCGACTAAGTTGTTTCAGTATATGCCAGACATGCGGGCAGCTGCTATTTCCCAATATGGTCTGAGCATATAGATGGTTTAGATGGCGCAACTCCGTTTTGATAGAAATAGAAAAATATTTCACCACAGCATGGTCATTCGTTTTGAACGTTTTCTCTTTGAGTCTACGCAGACGTTTTAGTTATGGAGATGAAAACCGATCCTCACGCATGAAAATGGTTTCCAGTGAATAGCAGGTATCAAAGCAGAAGTTGATGTAGTTCCTTAACCGGTCGCAATATTTAGATCTATCCTTGTCAAGAAATGTACTAAAATCTGTGGACCAAATCATTTCCTGGAGTCGACATATTTTCTCAGGTCAACATTGTCTTCTGTTAAGTCTGCGATCTTTACAACAAGTAATATCCCTATGATTTACTGTGCTGTATACGATAGAAGATAATTTGATATTTGAGTGGTAAGAACTACCAATCCGTGCCTGATTCCTCACGAAAAAACAAGTTCGCACTGTTAACAAACATAAGGTGTATAGCTGCTTCAATTCTGATGGGAGAGTTTAGAACGTTTTGTAGCCCAAGGTCTGTGAGAAAGGTGGTGTCAAATCTGTTAAAATAATCAGCAAAAATGCAAAAAGAGGAATCAGTCTGGTCGATAACACTTTAAGTGAAGTAATCGTAAAATTCCTGGGCCTTAGAGGCGGGACAACTGGGGCAATGTACATATTTGCAAACAAAAGCGATTGGTAGCCACTTAGACATCATGATATACATTTCAAAATCAAACAGTTAATGCGTGGGAATAAAAACGAAATCAACCTTTTGTTGACGTGCACCAAACAGGATTGACCTAAGTGATAACATCTCCACGCCTCTTGTATGTAGTAGACCGGTCGATAAGATGGCAAATGAACCTCATGATCGCTACAATCTCATCGTCAACATCTTCATGGAGACACGTTTATTGAAGTATAATTACGCTAAGCTTCGAGTATTCACGACAGCGAACTCCGCTTTTAATCTCATCCATTTTGCATATAACTGAGCGGACATTTGAGCTTATTATAATGGGTACACTCATACTCCGCAATGTTTTCTTCCGTAGAGCAGCCCTACATCCAGCGCAATGCTTCTTAGTAGAATTATTGTGCTTCTTGTAGATCCGCTTCAGTTTATTTTTTCCAGCTTGACAGTGAAAAACCATGACGTTCGGTGGGGTAGAAACACATAGGGATTTCAAAATGTCGCTCATCTTGGCCTTAAAAGTTGTATGGATTGGGTAGAACAAAACAAGTGCAAAAATTGCCGAAAACGTGAGTGTATTTTGCAGATGGAGCAAAATTGCACGACCAAGTTTGAAGGCACCGCCAAGGGCTTATTACACATCCGTTATTCCATATCTAGCAGGTTTTTGAGCGACCAGACATCAGTTCTCTTGGAGCCTAACAACAGCTTTGCATTATGAGACAGATTTAGGTCTACAACGTCGGCTTTAGACTACTCGAATTATAAGGCGGTTAGGGAGCTTTGCACACAAACGAACCGCGAGAAACGACGACAGTACGAACTTCGTTTGGCAGCAACATCCAACAGCTTCCAAACTACTGTTCTCGTAGATGAAAATGAGTACAAATGCTGGGTGTGGGATACGTGCCCCGTGAGCTAGCAATAATGATGCCTTACACTATGAGGATGATAGCAAAGCTGATCTCCTGGATTTGCAGTATTCCTCTGTTTTTTCCATTGAAGCTCCATCAGCCCGTGACTTTGTGTCACCTCGCCCCTCTACACTATAGAGGATACTGGGCTCAGGGACGACTTGCTTATGCGATTACTACTTGAAGTAAATTCGAACTCTTTACTGGGTCCGGATGCTCTGCACCCTTTGTTCCTCAAGACTGGCTCATCGCATTGCTTCTGCAGTTAACCAAGTTTTTTGGTGCACCCTATATGTCGGACGCTTTCCGAAGGCTTGGAAACCGGGTACTGTGTGGCCCATATACAAGGGAGAAGATTGTCATAATCCTGCGAACTAGCGGCTCATTTGTCTGACATAGATAATTTCCGAAATCATGGAGAGAAGTTTTAAGAGCGCCCTAAATCTTCACCTGAATAACCTACATATCCTCTCATGCTCTCAACATGGTTTTCGGAAGGCACGTTCTTGTGTCTAGCTTGCTTGTTGCCACTGAAAAATGGGCGGGATCGCTGGATGCCAATAATCGTCTGGATGTCCATTCCGTCGACTTTAGCAAAGCATTTCATAAAGTTCCTCATAGACCTCTCCTTAGCAAACTCCGGGGAATTGACGTTTCTGGGCAGATTCTCTCCTGGATCCCTGACTTTCTGATTGGCTACGTCATGCAAGTTAAAGTGAACTATAGCTACTACAATCCTGTTTTATTGTCAGTGTGTCTCACAGCCCTCTGTCATTGGTTCTGAACTTTTCAAAATCTACATCGATGCTTTTCAATCTGAGCGCCGACCTACTTGCCTCATATATCCTGATGGTCTGAAACTGTGGCTCGAGGTGTCCAAGCTTGATGATATTGACTTGCTACAGACAACGCGGGACCGGTTGCACTGCTGGGCAGTGGAGTAGCAGCTAACAGTTAACCATGCTAAATGTTCCGTCCTCCCAATTGGTACCCCGGACTCGTTTAGTGTTGATCACACTGGGGGCTTCCTGCTCAGGAACGCAACGCTGGAGAAGAACCTTAGAGTTCTGGTCTCGCCAAACGTTCGCACGACTCAAGACACCCTAAAGAAAGCTGCCGCTGCTAATAGGATGTTTGTTTCTATAAGGCGATGCTTTCCACAGATGAATCCAGAGATATTCAGCCTCCTGTTCAGCTCTCATGTTCAAGCAGTTCATGAGTACGGATTGCCAGCGTCCTATCTTCTCACGACAACCAAATGCGTACTAATAGGGAAGATCCAGCGGCCGGGATCGAAATTCGTCATGACATTCCGGAACCTGTCTTACTCTCATCGCCTTTAAGGTATGAACTTGTTCTCCCTGGAGTATTGTCGTAGCCGTGATGACGATTTACGCACACCGTGTTCTCCGAGGTGAGATGGGGATAGTTCGACACGAGGCCAAGATATGAAGCTGTTCAAACCAAGGAGTCTTCGGGTTCGCTCTGAAGTCACTTTGTCAACTAGTGTGGTGAAGGACTGAAACAGTCTACCTGAGCTAGTCACCATTGCGTAAACAGCTGATTGTTTCACACGGTTACTAGACATCTATTTGCTGGACAAGCACGGAGCTTACTATATTGACTATGAACGCAATGCTCCCTTGTGGAACACTGGGTCGCATCAGCTCACATGATTCCTACAGTGAGCAGGAAGTGATGGGATTGGCAAAGTATTTTCTTTCTGCTCTCTACAAACCAATGAACCAAGGAACTAATTGTAAACGTCAGTGGATACTGTACGATTAGGTCAGATTGCCCAGGTGCAGCTCAGTCAATCAACTATGCACTCACTCTACAAACTCTACTAGCCGTCAGTTACTTGAATGTAAGCCTAAATTTCTAGATGGCTTTCAATCCGTCGTTGTCGGAAACTTCTACATTGCTCCTGCTACATCATCGTACGAACTGAGGCTTATACTTAAGCATGTATTTTTTGCTATTGATTCGGAAACTAAAATGCTCTGTCTGCATTGTCGCCAGTGAGTTTAATAACTGTGGTACAACGTTCTTCAAGTCACTTGATCTGACAAAGTTAGTAACTTCCCCGACCAGACAAGATGCACTACTTGATGTCGCTTACATAAACAAAACTTGTTTGTTTTCCTTTCAAATGCGTGTACCATTAAGCAACTCGGACCATTGTATACCAAATAGCTCGGCTACTATCTACGGTAAAAATAACCATGCCGCAATGAGAAAAGGACACTTCAGGACTATCTGAAGATGCATTTGCTCGACGGAAAATATCGCACGACTTCAAGCAACGCTTTATCCAAGCGATTTTTCCGTCTGTACAAATGATCTATCTACAATATGATCATCACAAGTGTAACGTTAACTTGTACTTCCACGTATGCCACCCCATCGAGACAATCTGTCTGCAAGCAGATGGATTTTCTTTATCCCTACCGAAACAAATTCGATAGAAAAAACATGCTTACAAGTTCAAAATGACCAACCGAGTCAAAAGCCTGAGTTTGGCAATTAAAGCTGAAATAACAAGCCTAAACAGTTCATACATTAAATGGTACTGGGAAGGCGTAACTGCCGTGCTTTATGCAGGCTGTTGAAGCAAATCTGTTGTAAAAGTACCATCGCTTGCACTGGAATAGTGTACGTTGACAAACTCAATTCTGAGTTTAGTTCCTATCTGTCAAACGTTTCCAATACACCCCTTCACTAGTTCAGGCCTAACCGCCTTATTTGATCAAGGCGAACTCGACAACGAACTCAACAAGCTAAAAACACAAATAAAGATAGTGGCCGTGATGGTTAATTTTCCGACTTTTTGAAGCAGTGCGTCCATTCCCTTACATTGCCCCTAACTGTTCTTTTTAACAAATGTCTCACTACCGGTGTCACCCCTGACATCTGTAGGTCAGCCAGAATAATGCCAATTTCTAAAATGGAATCTCACAGTTATCAGCCTATTGCTTGTACTTCCGCGCTTTTAAAACTTCTCGAAAAGCTACTAATTCCACGGATTTCCACAGCCACTCGAGCTGTTGATGTCTACCAGTGTGCGTTTAGATCCCAACGCTCCATGCTTGATGCTGTTTCTTGCCTTGTGTATTCAATAGCCTCTGCGCTAGATAAGAAGTGCAGGTCCGTACGACTAGTTTTTCTTGACTATTCATTTGCATTTGGGAGTCATGATCGGCTGGCTTGCCGAACAACCTCCTCGTGGTGTCAGCTGGGTGGTTCGGGATTTTCCCGTTCCAGCAAATGGTTCGGCGGCAGTGTTCCAGGACGTGGGGGGTTTTCGCCTGGCAAGCGTTCTCCCTATAAAAAACCACATATGTCCGTTTAACAACACTGACCTCGCGGACGTGACTCGCCACTAAATAAAGTCACTGCCTCTTGCATCATCCTGGCGAAGCATTGTATTCCAGCAACTTTTTGCTGTAATTCTGGGGAGCATTGAGCCCCTGTTTGACAAAGGAACAAACGAAAGGCGTATGAACTGAGGAATCAGTCACCGGCTCCTAATGGGCGCGATTCCCTGAATTCGCTCCGCTGCCTTGCGGGCAGGCTATTCAGCCAAAGACTCGGGATGGTGTCCCCTAAGTCAACACCCTACTTCGGCTTGGGCAACCGGGTAGTATCTCGCCCTCTGACGAAACCGTGGACTTTAATGTGTTGAGCTGTGTTTTCTTTTACAATTTCCGCACCTTCTTTTGTGTTCCATGATTTCTGATGGCTCTATGTCTATTCATAGGCATATATATATATATATATATATATATATATATATATATAGTCTTGATCGTTAGTTCTGCTTAACCTACTGTATTTGAACGGAATCCATCCTGATGCTTATAACTTGTCGCGTGACAATTTCACTGATACTACGCATTTTACCCAGTTAAACGGCAATAGTTCCTCTATGCTCCGCGCTGACTGTAGCTTTTTGCACTGCTCGATTCTCTCACTTCTTGCGTTCTCTACATATGTCGAAATTCTCCCATACCATCAACATTCAATAGATATAAATATGCTGACGAGATTGTTTTGGGGTGCAGAGCTTTCTCCATTAAGGTGTCTACGCTTCAGTTTTGTCCTCAACCAGGCCCCTTAATTTTAATGCGTTGAAATGTACTGATGTAACATTTTCCTTTCTCTGGCCTGATAAATTGTGGGTATTTTTAGATGTCCCTCCTCAATTAACTATGGTGAACAAAACCATGTCTATTTCATCCACTGTCAAATATCTCGGTGTCTATGTTTCCTAAAACCTCACTTGGTCCATGCACTCTTTTAAGCCCCTTCACAAGGTCAGGAGGTATTCTTTTTATGCTTTCCGCCTCAAGAAGTTTTCCGAACCGCGAAGCTTAATTTTGAGTTTTGTAACTGCAAGTATACTACCCCACTGGTTGTACCGTTCCCTAGACGCTTTCATAGACTATTGCAAAAGGACCATGTTTTGGTTGTGTGATCGATTCAACATATTTCCAGATGTGGTGGCTTGCCTAGAAATTCCGTAGTTGATTTAATCGCTTAGAAGCATCTAGAAGCTTGCAGGAGTTTTTCTTCTAAGGTCCTAAGTGACCGCTTTCATCCGTCACATAATGCTCTCTCACAAACGTTATCCGTTACTCAGAAACACACACAAAATTTAAGCTGTTATTTGCTCGCAATTCTTTGTACCGTAACACAGTCGTTCATTATATGTCACGCTCTGCTGTCAACCCCAAGAAAGTCTAATTTGTTGCGCATACTATTGCTTGGATGACTTCCACACATTCTGTGTTTATGTAATTTTAACTGGTCCCGTTCATTCAGTATGACCTCAGTGATAGTGAAAATGTTGGTAATGCACTTATTCAGGTGTATAAAGTCTGTTTTTCACTTGAATGGTGCAGCAGATCCCGAAAACTCCGACCGAAATTGCCACCATCTTTTAGAACTCGCCAAAACACCTCTCTGAAGGCTAGTTGTTGAAGCCGTCTGGATAGTCAACGATGCTTTTTCCTTTTAATTTCACCGTTGTGGAACTCTTTCCTAGCGCACATAATCAATGCCGCCAGCTTCTCACAACCCTAAAAGTACTGACGGCACACTGACATATCTAGATTAACTATTATAAACCCATACACACCGAATAGCGGCAGTATACTCATCAGACCTCTCTTAAATTCGAGACAGGAGTACTTACGTTTAGGATGTTGCGAAACCTTTGATTAGTCCGCAACACGCACTTGCTTTTTCTCGACTAGGAGTTGTCAGCTTGTAATTTTCACTCCAACCAACCTACGAGAATTGCCAAACATCAGCTATTTCCACTTTCTAAATCACTGCTTCATTTTTGAACACTCAGACATCTTGGGATGTAGTCGATCTAGTCTAGCCAACTACCGTCCCATAATCTTACTAACGGTAATCTCAAATTTCATGGAAACTATTACTTCTGATACGCTAACGGCCTAATTGGATGAATTTAATTATCTTGCACCAGAACAGCATGGTTTACAACAAAGTCGATCGTGCACTGCACAAATACTACTTGCACGATCCAGCTGGACTGAAGCAGTAGACTTTGGCACAAAATTCGTTGTCGTCTTTCTCAACTTCTCCAATGCCTTCGAGCCTTTAGACTATGATGACCTACTCTTCAACCTCCAGACCGTTGGTCTTGGTGAACCTCTTTCAGGATGGATCAGAAGCGTTCTTCTACACCGGCGTTTTGAAGCACGAGTGCGTGAATCGCTGTCTGGTCCCATTCAATTTGTGTGCTGAGTACCACAGGAATCGGTACTACGACCGAGGTTATTTTTGAAGGACTTCAATGATATCACACGTTACATACGCTTGTACTGTCTATTCTATGCCGAGAATATAAAGGTGTGGAGGACGGTCAATACAACAGATGAGATACCATTACCTCAAGCTGAGCTGGATAAGGTATACGCGTACTCGATACAATATCTACTTCGGTTTAGCGGGGAAAAATGTAGAGTGCTGCACCTACTGCACAACTTGGTGTAATCCTACAAACTCGGCAACCAGGAGTTGCAAACGTCTTCTGGCGAGAAGGATTTGGGAGTTTTAATCTAGGCCGTCTTTGGATATTCGTATCAGGCTGAAACGGCGTCAGGCAGGGGCATCCAACACGTGGGCCTCCTGAAGCATGCATTCGGATGATTCGGCGCTTCAATTTTTCCATAGCTTCTCCTCATACATACGTCCATATTTGGAAGACAAAATACAGGTCTGGCTGCTATGGCTGAGGAGGGATTTCACCCCCTTGAAAATAACCCAGCCCCGAGCAACCAAGAATGTCAAGGTTCTCTATAATTTCCAGTATGAACGTAGGCTACAAGGGTTCTGGGTCTTTAGCAAACAGTATCGGCGATTGCGCGGGGACATCATTTTGACTTCCCAAATCTTGAGAGCTGCCAACCACAAGTACCGCTACTTGCTAGAGCTCAGTCACAATAGAAATTTAAGAGGCCACCATCTTAAGCTAGCAGGGCAGCACAGTCGTTTGGAATGCCGTCGAACTTTCGTTTCCCTACGCTGTTGCCGTATGTGGAATGCCCTGCTGGAATCTACCAACTGTGCCCCACATGCTGGCAGAGTTCAAAGACTGAGTTGATCGTGCACTCACTTCGCTGCACCATCTCAAATGACTCATTACTAATGAATAAAGACAAGTGTCTGTGAGCGATTTCACTGGTGACCAAATGCCAGATTTCGTTCCATTTTGTTTTTACCTCTTCTATGTGTACACCAGGGGGAGACACTATTTTTTACCAACATCCCATTTGCCGTCATTCCTTATTTATTTGCCTTTGATTTAAAGATTATACTACGTATACTTCAGTGAGTTCATCAGTGCAAACCCTATGTCACTGACAATTTTTCCATCATTTGAAGTTTCACCATGGCCACCCTACGGGAACAGTTGAGTTTTTGCTATTTTACCCGTATAAAACAATCTTTCCGTTCCGAAAACACGGGGGCAACACTCAATTTCTATTTGCATCAGCTACGGTCCTCGTGATCGAAAGACTAAGGTTCATTTCAATGGGAATCGCCGTTAACATTGAGGTTGCGCGTCGCAACCCATCCACCTAACCTGTACTTCCAAATGACTCTCAACATTGTTCCGTTGTTCCATTTTTACAGGTGCTTGAAAAACACTGTTTAACGGACATCGTTATCAGCAACTCCTTTAGTATTCACTGCAATTTCCCATTTACTGAGAAGTTCTAAGCTCCTCCAAGTCAATGAAAAACCCGGAAATGACATTTTGCTAGGATCTTACCCCGTCTCTGCACATGAGAGAACTTTTGGCAAAGGTCAGTAGATTCCATTTGTACATCACACACTTCATGTCTACTTTCGTGATAGCGTTTTGATTCTGCGGCTTATCACTGCGCGCGTGCTACTCTACTGAACCCATTGGTATCCGGTAGTCTTTCCTGACGTTGATTATGGACAGCTAAGCAGTTGTCCTGTCATTAAACAATTGTGTGGACACGGTTATATTCCTAGGCCAAATCCTGTTATCTTCATTGCATCCACTGAGGGCAGTTCCTGCGAATACTTGTGTCAAAAGTACTCATCTATGTCAGTCACCACTTCACGTGACGCAATTTGACTGTATATCTAGCGCCTGGAATTGACAAATGTATAAATCCATGTATGCTAACTCAAAGATATACAGTATCTTAATGACCTCATATTTGTTTTTTTGGCCATCTTCGACAAGACGAAATGGTCGTCCAGTGCTTGTTCGTCCGGTGTATATTTGTTGTCTGACTTACCACGGAAGCGAGGAAAGTTCATGGAAAATTTAATTCAGGTCCCACATTGCAAAAATCCGTAAATATTCAAATCTAGTCCATCTAATACTGGTTATTCAATTCATTCTGTAATTCTGATTTAAAGGAAGCAGTAAGGAGATCGAATGGTGAAAACAGAAGTTCAGCATATCAGACTTACAGAATCAGTAAACGCCCAGAAAGGCATTGTACAGTTGGTTCAACTTTGCTAACATTACCAGTAGTGAACAATTTATCTGGTGGTAAACAACACCGGACCCCACCAATTGTGATACGGTCCTAGTGATCGGAATGGACAGGATGACTTCAAAATCTGCGAAACCCCAACTGAGGCTGTTTGTTAGAATCCAAGACGTACGGCAGGTTCCCAATAACCCTACAATCAACTTCTAAGTCATGTATCAAACTCTATTTGCGAAGCCTAATGGTTTAGTAATTATGCCGATAGCCACCAACTATTATGTCCCGAGGTCCACTCCCCATTCCGACTATTAAATAAATAAATAAATAAACTTTTAGTCTCGACAGTGCGAGCCACACCTTTACAGGCATGATCATGTTTAGCTAACATAGTGTGATCAAAAATGTACCTAAAGTACATGTTTGGCATAACGGTGAATGTAAGTGTATGGGTGTATATACGTATGTAATTGTCTATGAATGTAGCTTGTATTTTTGAAGGTACCGCAGCATTTTTACTGTTTGTTAACGGCAGGAATGTGAGAATAAGCGATTGATGTCCGTGGGTTGGATACCATTTTCAGGATGTCCACCGGCCAGTGACTTTAGTTTGTGGTGAGTCCCATCGACCACGTCACGGTGATGATAAGCAGACATTTGTGGCTTTTTATAGGGAGAACACTTGCCGAGCGAAAACCTGCCACGTCCTGGAACACCGCCGCCGAACTATTTGCTGGAACGGGTTAAAACAGAACCACCCGGCTGGCACCACGAGAAGGTTGTTCGGCTAGCCAGCCAGATGAGTCCAAACCAGGACGAAACGCGTCATGGAATACCGGAATGGGGTTAACGAAACACCAAAACCTTTCACATCCAGTACTTTAGTCACTTCGGTCGCTACCTTGCCCCGTAGGTTAATGGTCTTCACCACGGAATAGTAACAGTCGAGTTGCGGGCTCTAACCTCCCACACGAGACAGGTGGAATGCACACTGCTGATTATTCCGAAAAGGATGAAACAACCACACAGAGCTTTTCCGGGCGTGTAACGGCTGTCTGACTGAGTTTAGATGTGATGAACTGCTACTGATGTTGAATTGGTCCACCTTCTACTAAGAGCGGTTTCGTGTTTGTCGGTTTGTAAAAGGTGGTTGTATCATGTCCGTGTCTATTCGCACCTCACGCGATCCTAAAACACATCCTGAACGTAATTTTTCGCAGGAGTGCTACTACTTCTAGTCTTTACCAACAATACTATGGACCACCTGTATTATATCCACAGAAATTTAGCTTTGTATGCACGCAAGTTGGTTGGAAACCGTGTGGTCAACATGCAGCAAAATGGCAGTTTCATCGGCGCTGTCACAAGACAGTGACTATAATGATCTTCCTCTGAATGTCTCTGACGGTCGTTGATATTGCATTGGTCAGTCTATGTCCCTTCCCTTCGTAATGGATGCCCATCATAAACAATTGACAGACCTACGTAATCGCACTGTGCTGATTAATTTACTCGTTCGTAAGCATTGGTAACACACTGTACCAGAAATAATTGACTTAGGATAGCTTTCCCTCGGGTAACATAATCGACGAAAGACACGCTAGCCACTTAGTAACCGGTCGTATTTCTAGCAACCCTTCAAGCTGATGTTGTGACTGAGCTTTTATTCTTCATGACAAGCGCAGATTTGGGCTTGAGTAGTTCGCATGCCATCATTCGGACCTTCCGTGACCTTCTTACCACCGGCTGAAAACGCAAACTGCCTTCACTCATAGTTACGTAAAGCAAGATAACCGCTATCTACTAAACTAGGCTGTTCAATAATTCACACATTTGGGGTTTGCAAAAGGATGTTCATAGACGCAGCCGCTTGCGATGCAGTGTAATAACGTAGCTATCTTTCGTTGTACATGTTGCTGCCTTCGGAGAACTACGGCAGATCAGCTGTTTAGCGCTCCCCCGTGATGAATTTACACGTCATGGTGTCATGAGTAGTTCGATAGACGGTGTAGAATCATCACACTCAGAAGCCGAAAATGAATGCAGTAACGTAAATCTGTGTGGATCGCAAAGTTATCCCAAATATTAGCCGTATGGAGTGGGTCAGTTCACAATCGCACTACTAAACTTTGTTTAGTTGAGCGGCACATTGTCAAGGAAATACTTTGATGCAGTGTTACACCCCACTTGCACCTGTCAGCTCTTATTGATAACTTCTATGCATGGGAGGTCCCATTCGGGAGCTACAACCTAGTCTTATTTCATTTATACTGCCGTGGAACCCGTCACGCACGGATACATATTTACACACACACGCACGTTCGCGTACGCTACTGGGAGAAGTGACCGATCATCCTCGACTGTCGATCAGGCAAGAAGACCACTTTTGATCGGTTCTTGAACCAGCCCATGAGGTGAAAGTATCACTACCAAGCGTAATAGATAGCCTAAGTGCAAACAGACGATGAGTTTCTTGTATGAACTGAACCGGATTAAGTGTGGGTGGAACAGGAAACGTGAAGATTGCGCCCGGACACCAACACGTGAAGTAGTTTGCGTGAGGACAGTTCCACTACCGGTACAGTGATTTGTGTGGAGTGCGCAGTAGTGTTCACCCACTTGGGAGCAAGCATCATTAGTCACATTAGAATCCAACCTGCGTTGGTGATACCAAGTTAGACAGACTTCCACGGCAGAATAACTCGATAGTGTTTATCACTGAGGCTAATGTTTAAGTGGATGTGAAGAGGAAAGGAAGTAGCTACAGCCTCCCGTTGCCCACCTTGCACTCTCAGTGGATGGGTGTCATGACAAACGTCACGCGTCTTGCTGATGGACACAGTGTTGAGACGTTGCATGTCTCTCACCCTGTAGTGTGTAGGATATTGGGGCCTCCGGCAACTCCATTTGACGACGGAGGTTCCGTTGATGCAGTAGCGTGGTATTGCGTTGCCGCAGGGTGGTTAGAAAGCCGCAGATGAGGATTTGGGTCTGTTTCCGTACTATTGCACTCCTTCGCTTCCATGACCACATCGCACATTATTACTTGCCCAAAGCAGCACATACTCCGAGGTATCCAGAATGACGATCAATGAACAATGAATTTATGAGGGTTAAGAAGTGTTGCTTTACAAGAGCCGTTTAGTGGTCTGGTGGGTTGTCGAAAAACACTAATATCAAAATGCATTCACCAATTCTACTGTCAAAAGAATAGACTTTTACGAATAATGTAAAAATGTACATTCTCTATGGTACACGAAGCACCAAGAAGGCATGATCAGTTATATACAAACAGATATGCGACAATTGTTATTTGCTCAAATATTAATCTTGATAATGTAAGTGGAACAATGGAACAATGATTTATTACCGGCAAAAAAGCATTGCTTAATAAGTCCTGTGGGATGGAAATTATTGTGAAAATAAATTGCATAATAAAGTGAAAAGCGTTTGGGTGGATTCACCATAGACTTATGTAAAATAGCGGAGAAGTTCGTGTATTAAAACGTAAAAATCCATAAATTCATTGGTTAGGCCTTTGGCAAGACACCGTTTGATTGCGTTTTGTAGCCCCTGGCTAACAATTCATAAAATGTAACATAAGTGAGACAACGCATCGTCAAATCCTTTTCTAAATATCGCCAGATTGGGAGCAGAGACGACATAATTAGGAAGGGCGTTCCGAGACTGCCACACGCGGTGGAAAAAGAAATTTCTACGACATTCATGCCGGCTATATTGTATTTGCAGTTTCAGTGGATGACCTCTTAGGTTAGTGTTGTGGTTCAATTCCAGCAGCGAACGGCATATGTGGTTTGGATTCTTCGGGATTTGGTAAACCATTATGAGATCCCCCCGCGAAAGCCGATATCGACTGCTGTAGATTTTTATAGATTGCAGTTTAAGCTGATAGGGCAGATGAAAGAGGTCTCTGATGTTTTTGGTTGCCCTTTGTTGAGGACTCTCGAGAGCAACGAGATCCTGTTTCTACCACGGCTGCCACGCCTGGATAGCATATTCCACATGCGGTCGCACGTAGGCGTTAAGCATTTGGGGAAAGATTGAGGGTTCAAACCGACCGAAGGTTCTGCGAAGAAGTTC
>OX104059.1:4968761-5068727 GCA_944474145.2 Dicrocoelium dendriticum
GGACAACAACCGTAAATGACCGGCATTCACAATAAGCGAGCAACGGTAGGTAAATGACCGCTAATCGGCCTTCTTACGTCAGACTAACCTTATAGTTAAAGAGTCGATTGCGATTATCACCACAACCTAGTGGTATGCTTTTTACTATATCCTTAACCATGAATTCTTCGTTATTTAGCAAGAGATCTAGTATGGATTGCTTGTTTGCAGTTTTATATCTGATGGGAGAGTTTTTGTGGTTGTACAGAGGGTGTCCATCCATCAGCTTTTGCAAGCAGTCTTTAAACTGCGTGCCGTCCGTTTACGGCGTTTCTATGTCGTGCATGTTACAGTCTCCAGCGATAAGACTGTGGATGTAGGACTTGTTCAAAACAATCTGGAATCCGTGGTTCATTTTGGAGAACATTTCCGACGTTGAGTTTGGTGGACGACAAATCACGGCTAGTAGACATGTGTCCTTGTTTCGCAACCATAGGCGGCACCATGACGAAGCAGGTGCTCGGATTTCCGGGTGATCGATAACTTCGCGTCGGAGGTTGGTATTATCGTAAAGAATGACACCACGACCCCTTCCGGTTCTATCGATTCGACGCAGCTACATACCGGGTAAATTGATCTCCGAATCGGTTATCTCAGAGTTTAACCATGTCTCTGTCATCGTGACGAGATCCTGCGTTTTTGAGGCTTGGAGTTCTCTAAGTTCGGCCAACTTACTTAGAAGGCCTTGGGTGTTTGTGTACATGCAAGATATTGCTTTTGTTATTAGGAGTGCGTTGACCGATGCCAACTTTGTGTTCGTTTTTAAGCTGGTCGTTAGGTGGCTGGCCATTAATCGTTTTTTGGTTTATGTATTTCAGTCATGTTGCATGGTATTGTTGAGCATTCCTGAACAGTCGTTTCACTCGTGCTGTGCTCTGTCCTGTTGTGTGCCGTGGGCACTGTTGTGTTGGTCTCTCTGCAGGAATGTGCCAATAAAGAATTTGTAGTGTTTGCTAGTTCCATCGAATTGCTTCCCACTTTTAGCCGTCCGCTTGCTGCGTTTAGCCGGATCTCTGTCGGCAACCTAGCTCGAAACTTTAACCTGCTTTCCAATAGAACTTGCTTCATTCCCTCGGAGTGCAGTATTACTTTCATTAGCCTTGGACTGCAGCCATTGTAGTTAGGTGATGACGGAACTCTTGTCAGGGATTTGGCAATAACATTGTCAACTGAGAGTACTTCGCGGATGTAGCACCACTGCTCTCGGTCATGTGTTTGCGCATTGTGATCAGGAGAATGCAGAAGATCGGGTACACCATGAACAAATATTGTTTTCTTGCTATCGCTATTAGGAATGCCGCCTTGGTCAACTGCTTCTTTTGGGCGATCTTTCCAAGTCAGATCAGGTAATATGCGCACTCCGCTCGGTGAGTTGCGAAGACGAACTGCTGAGAGCAGGACAGCCTCTGTCTCATATGCTGAGCTTAGTGTTACTCGAAGAATTCGAGGTTCACCAGAGTGCATTGAGGTAGGGTGACGTGCTACGCGTTGCAGCATTGCAGGCTCAACCCGAATGCCAATCGCCTCGCAGATGGGACTCCACTGGTTGCGATCGTCTTGCAACTTACCTTTTATTGTGCCAGATTTGAATTCGAGAACATTGGTGCATACGAGAGTTAACGCAGCGTGGTTTTGTCTAGCGAGTGTTGGCTTTAAAGTTTTTGCCGGCAATTCGGGTTGTTTAGGAGGCACCACTGGAGTTGAAGGAGAAAGCTGCTTTGCGCCACGCGTGCTCGGTACTGAAGGTGGACCTGTGTGTGTCGCTCCATGTGGTTTTGTCGACGCAGTCGATGCGTACGTTCTCTGGTTTTTATCTGCACCGGATGGCCTTAAGCTCTGAGCTGTCGATGTCATGGCTGAATCTCCAGGTGAAGCGTCTATGTTTGGAGAAGTGGAAGCAGGCATGATTGAGGCTTGTCCACTTATGGGAGTGAGGTGACCCAGTGGATTTAGAGGCACAAACGCTGCAGTGCGTTTGGAGCGTCTAGCTCTCTTCTTCGGCTTAGATTCGGAGCTTACTTTGGCTGGGTGAGGTATTATCGTGATCATATTTACCTCCGTGGGATCGATCTTAGTAGTTGCAAAATGCGAGATTATCTCATTCATCCTATCGCACTTTTCATGAGGAAAGATAACTAGTTGACAGTTTGAATGACTTGACATGTTGGGCAAGACCAAATTATGTCAGCAACGTGGTTTGTCTGTCTCACTTCTTGGAAGGATTTGCTTACACATTGGGGGCAATACGATCTAATGCAGCTAGAACAGGTAACACTGATCTTAAGGACTTTACTTCGACGGTCTGCGCAACGTAGGTGACGTTGAAGCATTGGAATGCTAGCCGTCCTCTTATTGTTTACAGTAAGGCCTATCTAAGCGCTCATCTTGATGAGTGTTCTGGTCAGAACACGCACACGAATTGAGAGTTGTTCAACCGCACCAAAGTCGTAACACGCAGGCAGTTGAGTTCAGCTATCAAACAACTCGCATTTGAACGCACACCCACACAAGCGGCAGCATGTGTTAATCGGACTGCCTTAAACGACGATGCAGGTGGAGCGCTGATAAGCGTCCCTAGAACTGCTCATTTGATGAGCGGAGCAAAAACACTGTAACTTTGTAATGCTCCAACATGCAGGGATGGTTACCGCGTAGTTTGGGAGCCGTCAGCTTCTTCTTCCGAATGAGACCAAAATATTTTTCCGAAAAACCGGTATGATGTAGTTACACAAGTGGAATTCGGGAAAGAATATGCCGAAAACTGGGAACTGGAGCAAGAGTATAATACACACAGGTTAGATCCAAGTGGTGGGAAGCACTGAGTAGAGCTCGTCGAACTGTTTCGAACGAGCGCATGCACAATATTGTGTGGGGAGAATTAGAGTGGCCACAGAGAGCAAAGCGAGAGCCGAGTTAAAGTGCGGCCGCACGGGAATTTAGGTTACACAAAATAACTGCAGTCATCCACACCGTTTTATTACCGGTTAAATTACCGGTATTTTTTCACTTGATGTGTTCAATAATTCAATGGTTGACTGATTTCCCTATCATAGATACCGGTTTCCGCTCCTTATGCATAACTGATTTGCTCCTCGTTTACCCCTGCACCTTTTCTCGTATGACAAAAATTGTTTTTCCACACGTAACCTTGATCAACAACCCGGTTTCATCCAAATGATAATTGTCTTGAGCTGCGTAACCAGAACATATTTCGGTTAATTTGCTATCCAGTCTGCTGCAGCACACATATCTGAGTCACAGCTTTCACCAAACTGCTTACCAACCACAAGATTGTGCTCCTTGATGAGACCTTGCAACCAACCATTTGGTGTCTTAAACTTCGTTTTTAATTTTTCGCAAAGTGCGAAGTTCGTTCTTGAGTAATTGGTCCAGATAGTGGGATTTTTCTTGCAAGTGCAGACTAGCACCATATCCAACAAAATCTATTTATGTCTTCATTTATGGTTGTTCTGCTGTTTCGTTTATAAGTAGATGCGCTTTTGTTTTCATAGTCGTTTAAAAACTTGGTTTTCGCTTTTAGAGTTTGGTGGATTCGTGTCTTTCCTACTCCAAAACGTTCTGTTAATGTTCGCTAACTTTTTCCTCCTTGACTTTGTCGAAAACTGATATTCTTCTCTCAAGAGTTAATGCCTTCAACTTTAGTATTTTGGAATTGGTCGTTATGTCCTCTGTCAGCCTCCTCAATCAGAAGCTGTTCCGCTCGAAAACGGACACAGAATGCTGTACTATGTATCTGCAATTTATGTAGGACAAACACTCGCTTGGCTAGACAACGGCACACTTTCCCTATAGATTTCGGGATTTACCAATAAGGTATACTTTTGTGGACAAATCAGCCCATAGGACAAACAGATACACGCAACGACATTTACAGTTCAACCTACTTTGGCAACCACCTGTCCAAAGGGACCATAATTTGTCGGTCACTTGAGTGGTGTAGGATTATTAGTCCACCGCAGACTGATGTATACTTTGTCCTGTGACGGTACGCTGGCCTCCACATTTATCCGGCCCTCAGTAAGGACATGTGGCAAGATGGGACAGGCGCTGAAATTGTTATTGTGCTCATTTCTCCGCAGGTCTACGGCAATTCACTGTCGTTCACTCACGAATACACATCCAGTCGCGTAGTCGGTGACCTCATTTGTTCCAGGATTCGACCCGACAACCAAGGTTGGACTTCAGTGTGAGTAAGGCCCACGTTGTTACACTGGCATGGCCGTCTCGATGATCTTACCGTTTTGGAACACTTGCGTGAGCGCAGATGGTGCGTTCAACGCATGACCGCAGGTAGCTGAAACTGGCGTGGTGGACGCCTTTTATAAGTTCTATAGAACGTGGGGATCACGGAAATCTGGTCGCGGTTACGTTAAACAGGTGGAAGCGGTACACAGGTTAAGACCGATGAGAAAACAGGAAAATCGTTGGGGATGTTTTTGGCTGGTCGCCAAAGACCACAGGTGTCCAAACTTTCTGCAAGATCACATTTTGTGAGGTCTAATTATGTCGGGCCATATTCAGTCTGACCCTAAGATGATAAGAAGTAGTACACATGTACGAAAAAATCCAAGCCTGAATGTATTATTTCATGATAAGGGCGCGATCCAGTTGCAATTATAACGCGGGCCGTATTTTGGGCCTCGCTGCCATAGACAGATGACGTCTTAGACAGGTGGCCTCCATAACAGGCTTCACTGTAGACAGATTGTGGTCGGTGCACACTTGCAGGAATCGATCACCATTGTCTGTTTGGCATACATCAACTCTAAAGCGCACTCCCAGATGTTGTCCAGAGTCTAAAAGGCCATTCACTTAGGCATTCAAGTCACCAGTAACAATCACGATGTCAGTATTCTTTACCATGCGGAGAAGCGATGAAAGAGGGTAGTAGTCAGCTTTGGTACCCTCTGAACTACAGTCAGTAGGAGCATAAACGGCGATGAAAAAGCACCTTGTCTTCATACTACATTCATTAACCCGAATAGGGGTTCGAAGTCCAACCGCCCAGATGCGGCTGTTCACGGTTATCTAATCGAATAGATTAATTCCACCATATCTGATGAGGGCGATAGCAACTCCGTAAATACCTTGAGTCATTGACTCGGTGTGACCAGAGACGTAAAGAGCGAAGTCATTGTGGTCAGATTTAGATTCAGGGAGTCGAACATTCGTCACAACACTGTTCTGTTGTATGCGTGTTTCGGAGACACAGCACACATCAATACCAAGAGAGCGAAGAGTGAGAGTTAGTGATGCCTGTTGACCGATATGACCCAGAGTGCGAACGTTATAGAGTTGGGCGGGGAAAGAAAAATAAGAGCAAAAGAGAGAATTGTCGACGTGGTCGAGATGGCTGCCCATTCCGAGAGGTTTTGTTTGAGGTGGCCCACCTATAGCCATTGACTCAACAGTCTGACTCACAAGGCAGCGGGTGGTGTGGAGGTTTGTTTGAGGAACTACTCGGAGCATTTGGCTCAATAGCCCGACCTACAAGGTAGTGGTGAGCAAGTCCAGCTCGGGATTGGGATTGCAGCGACACAGTGGGGCCTACTTGAGGCCTGTCACACACAGCCTTTAAAGATTTGGAACAATTAGCACGTGTTTTACGACCATATTAAGTTACACACCTGTCACTACGGTCAGCCGCCGATGGGAGTTGGCGGGTTTGGATCAATTTGACCAGGGTCTGCCAGACTTAAGGCAGGCGATAACATACCGTTGGGCACCGGACGGTGCCCTCCCACCATCAGGGACAATGCGTGGCGCCAAAGCTCTACGCTAATCGAGCTGTGGTCTGTGGACCTGTTGTCTCTTAAGGTTATGTTTTAAAAGAAGTGGGCCTTCGAACTCTTCCTAACCTCCGAATAGGATTAGTTTGTTAGACTGAGTTAGTCTGACCTCTAACCATTGACCTGTCTTCTAGAAGTGGTTCTGAAGGCACCTTGTATGTGCCACCCAACATAGCTCAATGGGTCACGGAGATACGCAAACCATCGCACCACTCTAAGGTCCATTCTCGTTGCGATGGAAAAAGTTTTTGGTTAGTTCCCCGGATTCACCGGACCCGGGTCAACAAGTCGATGGAGCTTTGTGCGCGGTCAGCAGTTCGCACCATGGCTTGCGCGCACCCTTTCCCAGTGTTTGCAGCTTAACGAACAAACGTCGTGGCCTGGGAAACTGCGTAGGTGGAGGTACCGAGATGTACTAGGACTGGCTGAGACTTGGTTGAACTCTGAGGTAACCGCGCAGAATGCGCAGATTAAGGACCACTCCTGCTTCCGGTGCGGCAGACTTTAAACTACTGCGCTGGTTACTGCTATCCACTCGGTCCTCATTGTGCGAGACGCTGGTGAATACCTTTCAGAATGAGGATGGCATGTGTGAGCAATTGTAGTGCTCGATCCATTTGAGGCGTAGCGTAATGTTTGTGGGGGGGGGGGGGGTAGCCTATCGCAGTCCGCGAAGTCACCGTTATGATTAGTTGCCACATTTGCGAAACCATATGAGTCGTCCACGCTTCCAGTTCATGGGTGATTTTTCTTTCCGTCGAATATGCTGGCCTGAGGTTCAACTTCTTCACGGGTATTGTGAAGCCGAGGCATAGTTTGCTGAGATGATACTTGAGACTTAGGCAGCACAGCACATCCGCTAGCCGACGCGCATTATCCCACACAAATCCATCTTGTCTTGACCTGAGTTTGAATAGCTGCCAACCATGTTCGTGATCTTCTGGTCCTGGGACCTGAAGCTTGTAACAGCGAGGGATCATTCAGCGATCATGACTAGCCTTGTATATTTGCTGACATATTCGCATCCGCTGGGAAAATCTTCCGACCACTAGAAGGTTGCCTCCGATGATCATGCTCGAGCCGCTAATCAAGTAAACAGTTTGCTGTCGCGGTTTGCATCCGCTGAAGTCTGTCGGTCTGTTTCAAGAGCTGGCGTGCAATCGATGTACACTCAGTTTGTATCCCCTGAAGTAAGGAAAAGCTGGTTCAGTAAAGCTAAATTGGGTCGACAAAAAATATGATCAGTTAATTCGATGTCAGCGCATATTGTGGGATAGATTCCTCTGGTCTGGTCTTGCGGACGATTCCAAGTTTTACAAAGGCAGCGGAATCTATGGAACAGCATGAAATGACAGAGGCGTCGGCAGTTCAGAGAGAAGCTTGCAAACCCAACAAAGTCAACTCCAGGCGCATTTTCGCTTACAAGAAGCAGCGCCTGAGACCTGCAGATGACGTAGCAGTATTAGAGGACTCTAACGGATAGTCTGAGTTCAAGCACTGAACTTGCGTCCTCGGTGGAGACGCACTAGGCTTCTGTATTCGCAAGTGGTCAGGCTCCTTTACCAAGCTCGAAGTGCGCATCCCATGCAGAACTCGCGAGCCTAGATTGCTATGTAGGAGATGTCCGCAATCTACCTGTCAGTCTTACGGAACGTAGCCAACCTGACCCGATGAGCTACATTCGCTGATTCTGAACTTGTTGTCCGCCGTATGTTCAACAGATGGCTGTGCAAAGATACATTACCGAACCAGTGGAAGTGTTTGGTAGTGAAGCCAATTCCGGAAGGCGTGAGCCAATTAAAATAAACACTTACCGGCCGATTTGTCTGATTTCCGTTTTTTTCCGAAGTACTCGAGAAGACCGTGAAAAATAGTCTACTGCAGTTGCTGGAGTCGAAAAACCTTCTGACCTTCGCAAAACACGGTTTCATGAAGGCCCGTTCTTGTGTAATTTATCTACTGTTGACGCGGAGTGAATGGTTGCAAATGCTAAACCGGATGTGATTTACATTGATCTCAGGAAATCATACTACAAGTTTAACTAGGAGACTCCTTTCAACAAGCTGAGGAGGTGCGGCATTAGTGGATCACTGCACTGGGTTAGTGATTTCCTCATTGGGTCAAAATGGAGTGTACAGGTGGAAGACCATCTAACGGACTGGTACCATTCAAATACCCGCGTACCTCAGGGCACAGTACTGGGGTCGCTTTTGTTCCTGATCCTCATCAACGAAGTAACTCAGCTTCCTCGGTCGCCCTGTGCCTTCTCTGCAGATGACTTGAAGTGTTGGAGGGCAATTGATGCTACCAACGACCTCGACGTACTGCAGCATGACCTCGACTGCCTGCCCATGTGGTCTGCAGATGTCGATCTGCCGATCAAGTCATTCACATCGTTATATATAAGCTTGGAGAAGGGTGGTGATGGGCCTACGTATATTCTGGCCGGCCAACTGCTACATCCCACCATTGCTGTAAAGGAGCTCCGCGTACTCTCGCCGCGATTTGAAGCCCGTAGATAACAAGAATAAGCTATGTGAAGACGGACTGTATATGCTTTTGGCGCTCGAAAGCAGCTTCTGCATTTGGTCTGAAGCGATTGCAACTGGTGGGTTTTCTTCTATTATAATACTGAGGTTCGAGTATGGATCAGCCGACTATTGTCCAATCGCCCGTGGGTGGTGCAATGACTCTAATGGTTTCAGCATGAGGCTACTAGGGTCATCCCTAATTTACAGAGTACGTTGTATGAAGACGAACGCAGACGACTAGAGCTCTACACCCCGTCGTACCGTCGGTTTAGATTTGACTAGATGATGACGCGCGGGACATTACATCTAGATCACTTCGCCATATTGAAACCACTGCTGCACGTTCGCACATAAAGTAACACTCTAGACCACGGGTACAAGCTAGTAGCGCTAGGTCTGAAACACTTAGCTAATGCTCTACACTTCCGGCACCGAGTTGTGAAATATTGGAATAGTTTGCCCCAGACAAAACTAGGCGAAATCAGTGTCGGATTTCACGCGATTGCTAGTCGCCCATTATGCGGATTACAGACTGACCTGCCCAAATAGCACATGGCGCAGCTAAACTATGCTGCAAACGCGTGCCCGGTCAAACTACAATGTTGCGACGCAAGTACATGTTTTCTGACCTAATCTTCTAAGTATTCAGTATTCAGTAGCCACCATCCCGCCTTTTCCATAACAAAAGTTGCTAAATCAAGCCGAAACTACTGAACAGCATCTGTTAAGGAAGAAGTCATGTACCTGCGTCTGTTATCCTAAAGGGACTAGAGAATCGGGTTGTTCGATTTCCATGCAATGTTCACTCATCGCGACGAGACTAGATCTTCGAAACTGATAGCGGTTGATGCCTCTCGACTTCCTGGCTGGGATCTTAAGGACGATGAACACCTTCGCTTGGGCACACTTAGTGATTTGGCGAAGAGTCGGTCCCAGAGGCGTTTGTGTTGATTTTCTTTGTCTGCCCCCCTCCCTTTGGGTTCCCCCTCCAATCTCGATCTCATGCCAAACGCATAATATAATATTTAACATCATATTTTTGTAGCGTAGTTTGTGTAATGTGTAGTGTAATTTTTAGTCTCTTGTCTTTTCGCATTGCGACACATCAGCTGAGGTGTGCTTCTCACCCTGTGTCAGCGTGTACTGATGATGATGATGACGACGATGATGCTGATGATGATGAGGAAGATGATGATGATGCAATATACACAGGTGACGAAAATCAATAAGTAAGACGCTCCGCATGAAGAAACAAAATGACACCGAAATCATTTGTCATGGAATAGTTTTAGTTGGTGTGCTCTAAATTGAGAACAATGATCAATAACATTACAGGATGTTAAGCGGAACAACCTCCACGTGGTGCCAGCTGGGTGGTCCGGCTTAATCCTGTTCCAACGAATAGTTCGGCGGCAGTGTTCCAGCACGTCGGTGAGTTTTCGCCTGGCATTGGTTCCTAGTATTAAAAGCCAAAAAGATCCGTTTAACAAAAGTGCGACATGGCGGATGTCAATCGCCATTGAGTAAAGTCACTGCCTCCTCCTCTTCCAGAGGATCCCCATTTCAAGAACGATATCCAGTTCGAAGAGTTCCTTTGAACTCTTCTTACGACGGCGTACACAGCAAACAAACTTACGAATTCAGTCACACCTCAAAAGTTCACTCACCATGCCCACTAAGACATGGTTGGCGGCATCCGGTTTCGAATTTGCCTGTCACTGTAGCAAGCCACAGGACGCCTGCGCCTACAGAGGGACCATGGGGGGCTTCCGCTGCACCACCCACAGCTCTAACCACACACCACACATCGAGTGTAAACCCGAAGGAATAAGACCGGCAGGCATGTGGATGGAAGCCACGTTTCATCAACGGAGCCGGCACACACTCCTTCACAGGCAAACACAAGCACACTGTATTTAGGAATCAAGCACACACAAGGTGGTAGCTGGACCGTAGTCCTCACTACACTGACTGCATGGAACCGCTCTTTGATCCTAACACGGCCACAAGGACCGTGCACCCCGTCCCCTCCAGCAACGACCAATTGTCTCCTAGAGCCAGTATGGAAGAGGTAGTGGGTAATATGCAGGTAGACACCTTGTCAACGTGCACATGAAGCGCAGCCACATCGGTGATATCAAGCAACAGCCAAACACTTGCAAAGACAAGTTGAAATAAAATTAATCGGATAATGCATACAGAGACGGCGGTATAACTCTTCAATAAATGAGGGTATAAAATAAAGTGGCTACGAACGAATCCGCGATAAGTTAAAGACGTCAGACACAAAGATGTTATCGAAATTAACTACAAGTAGCTTTACCAACGAGTGCAAGTTAATAGAACATAGTACAAAATTAAAAGCCTACCACCTGAAATAAAGATACTTAGCACGCAAGCACGCGGTTAGTAAATCGAATCCAGCGTACCTACAAACCCTGCGCCGGTTCTGCTTACGTTCTCTGCAGGACCCGTCGTCGATTAGGTAGTGGTCCCGAGTGTCCTCGCTCATGGCTCACTAAGCCTGCCTGACTAAGGAACTCGCGACTGCATTTACTACAGCATCCTGCGCTCGATGTCGATGGAGTACAACCCATCGGTGCTTGCCGCTTTCGCAATTGCCGCTTCTTCTCTGCATGCATGAGGTCTTTCTCCCGCACTTCGACAACTGCCTTTGTGATCAGATCGCGCCATGCACGCCGATCAACCGCCTTCGATTCCCATGATCTGCAATCAAGGTTAGAACGTGTGAGGCTCAATTTAATCATGTCCTGGTAACGTAACTTTGGTTTCCCCACACGCCGCTTCCCAATACTCAGCTGACCATATAAGAGTTTGTTTGGTATCCGCATCGAATCCATACGGCTCACATGACCGAGAGACCTCAAGTGTCACAATAAATGTATTCAGTCCACTGCATACATCCCACTTCGGCGCAACACTTCCGTGTCAGCAAATCTGGCGCCCCAACCGATGCGTAAAATGCGTCGTAAATACTGCTGATGGAACCGCTCGAGATATCGCACATCCCGACGGTACATCGTCCACGTTTCACTGCCGTATAGAAGATGGGACAGCACCATGGATTTGTACACCATCAGCTTCGTGCCAATGCTAAACTGATGGTTGTTCCACACTCGGTACTCTAGTTTCCTGAATGCCGCCGCTGTCTACGGGAAGTGGATACGCAGCTCACCGTGTAGCTGCTGATCAGTCGACATAACGCTCCCAAGGTAGCAAAAGCGGGAGGTGGTTGCCAATACCTCAGCATCAATGCTGATTCAAAGCAATAATGAAGATTGCACCTCCGGTGAAGGCTGAAAGAGACAGACAGTTTTGCTTGTGTTGATGGTGAGCCCGAATTTGGCCGCTGTCGAAGCCAGAGCACTAGTCATGTGCTGCAACTCATCCGCGCTGTGTGAAAACAACTCACAGTCGTCAGCAAACAGCAACATACGGATAGTTGTCTCACAGACTAGAGTTCTCGCACTGAAACGACGGATGTTCAGCAATCCACCCTCAATACGGTGCTTCACACGAACACTGTAAACACAAGCCGCATCAAAAGCACAAGACAACATTGCATGAAGATATATATTAAACAGGGCAGGAGCTAAGACACAGCCTTGCTTCACACCAGAGACAACTGCAAACTCATTCGAGGTCTCACCACTCAGATGCACCCTCGCTCGCATGCCGCTTTGCAGATATGCAATTAAACTTACAAACTTACGCGGGCAACCAAACTTACCCAACACCAGCCACAATGCCTCGCGGTTCACCGTATCAAATGCCTTGGTGAAATCAACAAAAAGCGAGTACAGTGTTTGGTGTCATTCTCTGCACTTCTGCTGCAACTGACGAGCCGCAAACACTATATGTATGGTGCTGCGACCCGAACGGAATGCACGCTGCTCTTCCGCCACGTTAGTTTCCATAATCTGACTGACGAGGCGGTTGAGCAGGATTCGGGCAATCATCTAGCCCACAAAACTCAGCAAGCTGATGCCACGATAATTCATGCAACATTGCTTGCTACCCTTTGTCCTTGTACAGTGGTAGCACAAGGGCATCCTACAGCTCTGAAGGCACCTCCTCTTTAATCCACAGAGGTTGCGTTAAGCGGTGCAGCGCAGTCACCAACGCGGGTCCACCGTGTTTCAATACTTCAGGCGGGATCCCGTCGGCCCCTGAACACTTGTCGTTTTCCAGCTGAGCAAGTGCTCTCTGCGTCTCATCCAGTGTCGGCGTGTCCACCAGACGCATCCTCACATCATGCTGCTTCAGGCGGTTCAGTGTAGGTCAGCTGATCTCTGAACGGTTGTACAAGAGACAGTCGAAGTGTTTCCTCCAGATCTGCATTATGTCTGCAGTCTGTGTGCAGGTAGTGCCTGAACTGCCATCGATCAGCGTCCTCAGCGGCTCCAATCTCGGTCCATACACCGCCTTCAAAGGGTCAAAAAATTCCTTGTGTTGGCTACGTTCGACGTAGCATTCCATCTGTTTTGCCTTCTCCGTCCACTATTTCATTTTTATGCGACGGAGCTCTCTAGTCAGTCGCCTTCGAAGTTTGCGAAACTGACTACTCTTCCCCAAGTCACTGGGGTCTGCCACATTTGCAGCAAGTGCTGCGCTATTCTCACATACCAATGCAACCATGGTCACATTATTCTCATTAAACCAATTAGGCCGCTTACAGTTTGCGCGCCCGATGGTCTCCTCGGCGACAGCTGTCACCTGGTCGCGAATGTTGTGCCACAGGTCGCCCAATGTGGCTAAGCAATCCACATCACCACACAGGCGTGCAGCCATCGCTTTCTCCAGCTCGGTACGTTTCGCCACAGTACCGAGGGAGAGGATGTTAAATTTACGCCGATTCACGGCGGGAGTGCAATACATCGATTTACGAAAATATATGTACAGTTTGGTCCGAACCAACTTGTGATCAGTGCCACACTCAGCTCCACGCAGTACACGTGTCATACGCACTTCACGCATATCACGCTGACGTACGATGACGTAGTCGAGCAGGTGAGCGGGACCACTCCGTGGGTGCGTCCAAATTGCTATATCACTTGCACTCAGTGCAAACCGAGTGTTCGTGATCGTCAGGCCGTGAGTGGCACACAGTGAGAGCAGCCTGTCACCGTTCGCATTCGCCAAACCAATGTCATGCGGACCGATAACATCTGTCCACGCTGATGCATCACGCCCAACTCGCTCGTTGAAATCACCCAGCAGAAATAGTCGGTCGCTCCTCGGCACAGACCGTATCACGGAGGATAGCTCAGTGTAGAATTGATCACGCGTGTCACCATGGTAACACATGGTCGGACCATACGTGTTTGTAAAGGTGGCAAACTTACCTCTTCCGAGTCGTAGGCGAACAGTCATCAGTCGCGCGCTGATGCTAGTGGGTTCACCCACCAGCAGGCCATGGAGGCGATCGGATTTTGCAAAAGCGACCCCTTGTTCACGTGGTGTTGAGGCGGCGTTGCCCACCCAGTAAAATGCGTGGCCAGCGCATGCTTCATGCACTCATATATATACAGATACAAAATCCGTTATTTCACTGCTTAACCTGCTAACTTTTTACACCGCTACTGACCATGCCTTTTTGCACTATCATGACCATGCCATTGCAGCCGTGCCCTGCACTGCAGAGAATAAAGTATTTATTTATTTATTCAATTCGATCGGTGCTGCTGAATGATAAGTAATCAGGATTGCAAACCAGTTCAGTTAGCATGAATACAACTGGATCATTTGTGTTGATCTGAACATGATGAGCTCTGTACCTTGGTAAGATGCCCCATGATGATGGCCCATGGCTTACAAAAGCGGATAAAAACCAAGTCAGTAGAACAATTGAACAATGGTTTGATACAGGTGAAAGTACCAATGTTTAACAGGTCCCCTAGGATAGTTATAGTGAAGCTTCGAAATCGTGTGCGCTTGTGGCGCGACGTATATTGGTCGAACGGCGCGGCCGTTATCCAAACGCGTGAACGAAGATTGCCCTCGTTGGCTGCGTCCAGGGGGCACCAAGACAATTAGTAGCGCCATTCTGGCCCACATTGTGGACGCCGGCCATGAGATGGATTGGAAACGCGCTTTTCGAATAGTTTACAAGGTTCCACCGCACCGAACGAAAGGTTACCGCCTTCGTACGCTTGCGACAGCTGAAGCAATATGCATTCGATTGTTCCAGCCGTCCTTATGCTCACAGAAGAAGCTGGTCCAGGCTCTCCAGCTTCCATGGCCAGCGAGGATGGAAGATGCCCAGATCGATTGACTTCGATCAGAAGCGGTAGCAAATAACTAGCCCTCTAAGACCTAATTCGTTTTTTCAACTCTGACATGGACCTTCACGTGAACAAGTCATTTTGAACTAACTGGGTCGATTTCTCATTCTAGCCTCCATATGATTGTAATGGTCTGATGATGAATCATTGAAAGCAATTGCTCACCAGATGGTCTTTTGTTCTAAAAATTGTAGCAACTTTTGGTTTACAACGGCGAACTCACTGAATTATTCGTAGTATAGACCGTAAATCCAAGTTAAATGCATAAATAATGAAGGCAAATGGAAGCGTGGTAAAATTCGTGTCTTCTGGTGTATGTACACATGGAGGCGAAAAACGCGGAACAAAATCTGTGATTTTACGGTCAGTGAAATCGCTTACACACACTTGTGTTTATCCCTGGGTAATGGGTCATGTAAGATGATGCAGCGAAATAAGCGCACGGTCAATTCGGGTTTTGAACTCTGCCAGCGTGGGAACACGTATGCTACAGATTGTAGCAGGGCATTTCACGTACGGCAAAAGCCTAAGGAAACGAAATTCCGAAGTCATTCCAAGCGACTGGAACTTGTGCAGCTCTGCCATTTTGAGCTGGTGGCTTCCCAGATTGCAGTTGTGACTGAGATCTAGTAAGTAGCGGTACGTGTTGTTGGCATCTCTCAACATTTGGAAAGTTAACTTGAGGTCCGCACGCAATCGCCGATACTCTCCGTTGAAGACCCAGAGCATTTAAAGCTTAAATTCATGCGGCAAGTTATACAGACCCTTGATATTCTTGGTTGCCCGGCGTTGGGCTATCTCCAAGACGATGTGATCTCTCCTCAGCAGGAGCTCCGGCACATAAGTGTTATAAAGCTCCCGGCCCTGATGGTCTTCACCCAGCTCTATTCAAAGATGGTGGCGCATCGCTGGTCCGAGAACTCACCGCTTTGTTCTCGAAAATTTGGTCGAAAGAGAAGGTTCCATCATCTTGGGATGAATGGATAGTCGTACCCATCTTCAAAAAGGGCCTGGGCACAATCTGCTCCAACTACAGAGGAATAAGTTTAGTCCCCGTCGTTTGCAAGCTGCTGGTGTCCATCATACTTCGCAGGCTATCCCCAACACGAGAATCGTTGCAACGAGAAGAACAAGCTGGGTTTCGCCCTTGTCGCGGCTGCATCGATCAAATCTTCACACTTCGCCAGATCCTCGAGCTCCGCCATGTGTATCAGAGGCCAACGATTGCTGTGTTCCTGGATATCCGTGCAGCCTTCGATTCTGTCGATCGTACAGTACTGTGGCAGTGCCTTCTGAGGAACGGTGTCCCCGAGAAGTTCGTCTCCATACTGCGCGCTCTATACAGTCTGACCTCGGGCAGGGTTAGGGCTTATGGCATGCTTTCGCCTACCTTTGTGGTCTCCAGTGGAGTTCGACAAGGATGCCCTATCTCTCCGTTCCTATTCAACTTTGCCATTGAGGATGTCCTGAAGAACGCTCTGAGCGATTCGTTGAACGCTGGCGTTGAGCTCCTCCCAGGTAGTCGAGTTGTTGATTTGGATTATGCTGATGATATCGTCTTGCTGGGTGACGATCCACAGGTCGTCCAACTTGCATTAAACAGCTTGACGATTGAAGCATCAAAGTACGGTATGTACTTTTCGCCATCCAAATGCAAGGCTCTCCTTCAAGACTGGCAGGTGCCTCTGCCTGCACTCACGCTTGCTGGTGAGACACTGGAGGTTGTGGAGAGCTTTGTCTACTTGGGAAGTTGCATCACTGCTGGTGGGGCTGTTAGAGACGAGATTTCGACGCGCATCTCGAGAGCAGGCCTCGCATTTTATAGGCTGAGGCATTTGTGGCGTCGCCACGACATTCGTCTCTCCATCAAAGGGCGGGTCTATTGTGCAACTGTTCGTGCTGTACTGTTGTACGGATGCGAGACCTGGCCCATTCGTAAAGATGACTTGCGCAGGCTATCCGTCTTCGAGCACCGCTGTCTGCGGTCCATTGCCCGTGTGTGGTGGCAGCACCACGTAAGCAATGTGGAAGTTAGACAGCGTGTCTTGGGACGTGGAAGCCACTCGCTCGAGGAGCTCATCTCACTGCATCAACTGCGGTGGTTGGGACACGTATTGCGCATGCCTGTCCAGCGTTACCCCCGTCGTGCGTTGTTTGCACTTGCTGGACAGGGCTGGAAGAGACGGTCTGGTGGACAGCCTACAACATGGAGAAGCCGCATGAAAAAGTTGACGAAACAATTGGCCTCGGCCGGTTGTTGTCGACTACCTGGTTGGGGTCCGAGAGATGAGGATACTTGCTGGTTGAAAACCTTGGAAGTTATGGCTCACGATCGATGTCAATGGCGGACGTGTACATCAGTGTGTTGCGGTGTCCCTTCTTCCTCTCCCTAAAAAAAATTCAAAATCTGTGAGTGGTAAACTTGACAAAAAAAAGCATTTCTTGTTGCTCTTTTCTTATTATTCATATTGTTTTCCTATTCATCCATGATTCCGATGGCACAATATCTGTACCACAGATTGTGTATTATATATATATATATATATATATATATATATATATATATATATATATATATATATATACTCCTCAGCCATATTTGCCAGACCTGCATTGCGTATTCCACATGCGAGTCCACATGCTGGCAGCTTACTTGTCGTAAGAGACGTCAGCACATGGCAGCATGAACTATGGAACAATGGTACATTACTAGCAACAAAGAGGAGGCTTAGCAAGTCCCATAGGATGGCCAAAAAGAGAACCACAACATGGTGAATAGCAAACAAAGGGATAAAATGCAAATCGTTTTGGTGCACTCACCACTGCGGTAACACGTAGGCACGCAGAAAGAGCCAACCACAGTTGTGTAGGTTACTTCTGGTTGTACAACCTTCATCACACAATATCGTCTTTCGAAACACACGGGTTATGTCTCGTAGTGGATTACGGCAACATCAAGAGGCTTTTTAAACACAGGTACATGGGGGCGGCGGAAACGACGTAATTTGGGAGGGCGTTCCAAGGCTGACACACAGAGAGCAAAAGTTCCGTCAAGACTCAGAAGTGCGCATAAACCCTCTCGTGGGTCTACCAGGCATAGAAGGAGACCCCGAAAACGCGGTTTGATGGGTGGTCATACTAGTTTACTTGAACTCGTGGCTATGCCTACATTTGCTCCTACACTCTAGTTTCTCTCTTCTTATTATTTTCAATGAATAAAACATCAAAAACTCTGAGAACTACTTCACGGATCTCAACAATCTTCATCTGCCGTCTGATAATGTGGTACGTAATGATCGGACAACGCAGTTCGCCAATGTCTTGCATCACCGAGAAACATTCCATTTATTTATTTATTTCGTTGTGCAAGTGAGACAGTTGAGGTTCTGAGAAACACTCGACACAGAGGGAGTCACCACGGCATGATGTTCTGATGTTTGACATGTCAAACATGTTGAATGACCCAAGTGTCAGAAGAAAGGAGATAATAGTAAGCCCTATGGGGATCTATTGTGGTTTCTAGGAAAAGTCGTTGCACTTAGACTCAGGTCCATAGTCCCCACACATCCAGAGAAGCGCTAGATAGCCATTTCGTTATATTGCTACTCGTCAATAGCGCGCACCCGTTGAATTCTGCTTCATTCGAACCCACGACCTTACGCTTACGAGACAACGACTTATGCCACTGAGCAATGGGTGACAGCGGCGGAGCATCATGTTTGATATCTAACTGCAATATAGCGCGGCGTGTGAGCACTGCTGACAAGTCCCATTGGGACCATACGGCCGTCTAATGCTTTCCTCAATGTGTGGTGACTGTTTGTTTGAGTCTAGCTGCGACGAATCTTGCGTAAAATCATACGTGCTCAACCGCATTTGAAACTTGGCTTAATGAGACAGTTTGCGAGACCTCATAATACTGATGGCGAATGTTTTCAGTGCACAGTTTTGCTTTTCTTTTTTGCCCTTGTTGAGGACTAAATTGGGTGCTTTCGACAGCGCCAAAATTTGTATTCTGGAGCGTGATGAAATTTGGTCTCCAACATGAACGCAAAGGAGATGAATGTGTGGCACGTATACAACACTTTCTCGGAAACAAAACAGCAGAAAATTATGTGAAGCAGGTTGACCGAATGTTGGCAGTTCGAGATCTTGAGGATTCGGGTTCTAGTTTACTCATCAGACGGTTCACACGAACGTCGATGCAGTTCCCATCACTATGCTACAGAATAGGATAATGAGTACAGTGTTTGGTTAGAGATATTTCCTCTCCTTTTTCAGACATCCTATATATCGTGGTTCAAACAAGGTTACCATATCATCAATCGGTCTTTTGAAAGCCTTAATATAGGGATACAAATGATGGGAGTTGGAAAAGAGTTGCATGTTCGCGATAAACAAAGGGAAACAATACTTCTGTCGGGCCTCCAGTCAACTATAGTTCATAGCAAATTTGAACTCGTGCTTGGGTTACAACAGAATGTTACAATTGTGAGTTGGGTTCGCCGGCATTAAATGTCGATACTTGTTGCTTTACAGTCCAATGAATTGCAATCTGTGATGGTAGAGGCCATCAAACAAAATCTCGACGTTTTGGTCGCGCTGCCTTGTGGACCGCTAAGTGTATCAATATCGTATTTACGCTAGGCACTCCAGGATTACATAGTACATTCCACATGAGGCCTCACTTAAACGTTCAGCGTTTCCGACACAAACATTCCGAAGGCCCTCCGTAAGAGGCCGAAATGCTGACTACCTGTTCGGGACGTTTTTCGACCTGTTCTAAATAATCAAGGTCATTGCGAATATTTACTCTGCGATGGATTTCCAGTAAAGCGCTCTACTAAACTGTTCGCCTAGTAAATATTCGTGGGTATGATGATACCGTACGCTCAGAACTCTTCACCCAGCTAGTTTGGACTGGAGCCGGTTCTCGAATCACCATCTACAGGCCATGTAGAGAACGCTGTGGAGTGCGTATACTCATCCACTGTCGAGATATTACACTAGATCTTGAGATCGTCTGCTACTAGTCAGGGGCTTGACCACAGTACAGTAGAAGGACCTATGATGAAGACTAGGGAGGAATATGATCCCAGTACCGAATCTTGGAGTGCACTACATTAGGCTGCTTGTGAGTCAACTGTGGAGCGCTCCTAGTTGCTACGTTATTCCACCAGCATTGCATGCGTTATCCTAGTTTATTGAACAAAGAGCTATGATAACTAATCTATGTATACATTGGATCCCTACAGTAATAAACGCGTTATATTTTAATGCATATTTTTTATCTCACCGTTGTGACCCCTTGGAATTGTCAATTACTTACTTGTTTACCTGTAATAAATCCATTATTCCATTTTCCAAGAGCAGTTTGTACAGTCGCTTACCTTAACCTGGTTAGTTGTTGCTAAAGATAGCGTCAGGTATCACGCTCTTGGGGCACGCATTTTGATGCCACAATGAGGTGTACTTGGTGATTCCACTTAATTCCAAATATCGAATTTATAGGACACTAACGTTATCATTATTAGTAAGGCTTCACCTCTGAACCAATTCATGGTAATCTTCATGCGAATTTCCGGTACCCGCAAGCTTGTTGTAACTACGCTGATGACTAGACAATGCGAACAGTCTTGTCTGCAACGCCGTTGTTCTAAACATCTATGAACCAACCTGATCCAGCCAAGTAACGCAAACACAGTTATGATCCAAACATAACATATCAAGTAAACAGCAGAGGACCGATTGTCCACCAAACATCAAACGATACGGCGGATCAATGATCAATGCACTAGACCCCCCACAAACTGGACATGTTGACGGTGATTTTTAGACGGCAGCCGCAATGCCCCCCACGATAAACTTGGATGCGTGGCCTGGTTAAAAGAATGATACAAACAAGTAAAAAGTTTAAAATTGGTGACAGACCTAATAAACATCCGAATACGTGTTTAGCAACAGCTGATATCCAGATAAATCTGCTCCATGACTTAGTTCAAACAGCGTACTCTGGCGGACAGTGTGATTTATAAGGTTGGTTCATTGTTTGGAGACGTACATCAATGTTTCCGCTAGATACGTGGTTCCACGCCTCCATACTCATGTGTCGTTTGCAAATCTCCACTCATTCCATTATGCCCATAAATGATAGCGTGGTCCGCGTTACTGAATAGAAGTCTGCCATCTACAACCAGCAAGTGTAGTGAAGCTTTTAAACATTACCCCGTCCATTATAGAAACTACAGTTAAAAACAGGATTAGTGATGAAAGAGCACTTCTTCTAATAGGATCTCCAACAGTTTTCTCGCGAATAGCACCTCAATGTGTTTAACAATGAAGATCTTGGTTACTCGGGGTAATCCCAAGTAGCCATCGGAATGCATATTTAAAATGCAACCTCTTACTGAGAGCTATGGGACGTTCCGACACACCTATTTCCCCAACTGATCTTTGTATACAGACACCATCTAGTGAAGTCCTTCATCTAGTTGTGGTAGCCATGGCGTGGCTCGAAGATGCTACAACGTGGAGCTAACTGGAACGCCAACGGGCTTTTATACTTACTGTATGAACAGCGGCAGAAAATTCAATAAGTTTTCGGTGAATGATATAGGCCTTCGTTAGCACTCATAATCACGCTCGCTGCCACCAGTCATAGATGTCACAACAGCAACCTGAGAAATCATCGTCGGAAATAAGCAGAAAGATGCGGTCGCTTGTAGAACGGATAACATTTCCTCTCACATGCAGTTATCCCATCTCGAATAACTGCAAGCTACGTTATTCCTGGTGTTACGTTAACTGTGTCCAAAGATGGTGTCGACAGTACTTTAACTGCATTAATCACTCCGGATTATCGGCATGGCCCATCTGATCATCAGCAAATCAAAACACGAAAACCCGAACTTGCTTTGTTAAGAAAACCAAAAGTGACAGCTCTACTGATTTTAAAAATCCATCTGGGAATTATTCGGCCGACGGACATTTTAGCTGGAAGTTCACTGTTAATAGTTGTCCTTTGTTGATAGGTGTTTTCCGTTTGGAATCCTTAACCGATCACCCAGTGGCACATGACCATTTCGGTGTTTTTAAATAATCAGTGCAACACTCTTCCGGGACACTTTCAAACGATTCAGCGTATTTTATGACACTACATTCGATTTAAGACAGGTAAATGATGCAGTTATCTAACTACTAATTCATTTATGTGCAATGACAAAAATGTTGAAAGGTGTGCATTCTATTAGGTTATTCTATCATTCTGAGAAATATGCGCTCTGCACTCTTCATTGGTTTAGGACTCCACAAGAACTTGGACAGGGTGATCATATGCTTGCTCGGCGTGTGTAATTTTTTTTACCAAGAATATGATGTAGGATGAAACAGAGATTTATTCTATCTGGATAACATTGGCCGCAGTAACTTCTATGCTACACAGGTAATTTTACTGTCGACCTTTGACTATGGTTCGTTGGACCATGTACCGATAAGTTCAACAGGTTTGACGAGGTTGGTGTTTAATAGCTGGTAACATTTACCGATCGTGCGCGAGACTGGAAAGCCACTAGAACAATCGAGGACCGGTACGGGCGCAGGCATCATGGACGAGATCAGACGACGCAACACAACCCCCAGTACACGAGCACAGGGCCGATCGTGCGCGAAGAACGCTAGCGGGCCTGAGTCAAGGAGAGCAGAGAAGATATTAGTCGAAAAGCCAAGAAATCAGGCGGAAACGCCTTTGTCGGTGCAACCAGGAGTAACCCCAGACTGAATAATGCAACCGAGCTCAAGCAAATCAGCCTCAGAACAACTCCAGACTGATCAAAATGCGAGCTATAGAAGCATACATATGGTGTCATATAGGCGACCAAGGTCCCCAAAGTTGCCGAAAATTGAAGCACGAATACATGTTGTTATTTTCCATGTATGCTGCTGGGTGATTTCAACGCGCGCGTTGGGCGTGATGCATCAGCGTGGACAGATGTTATTGGTGCGCATGGCATTGGTTCAGCGAATGCGAACGGTGACATGCTGCTCTCACTGTGTGCCACCCACGGCCTGACGATCACGAACACTCGGTTTGCACTGAGTGCGAGTGATATAACAACTTGGACGCACCCACGGAGTGGTCACTCTCATCTGCTCGACTGTGTCATCGTACGTCAGCGTGATATGCGTGAAGTGCTCATGACACATGTACTGCGTGGAGCTGAGTGTGGCACTGATCACAAGTTGGTTCGGACCAAACTGTACATATATTTTCGTAAATCGATGTATTGCACTCCCGCCGTGAATCGGCGTAAATTTAACATCCTCTCCCTCGGTACTGTGGCGAAACGTACTGAGCTGGAGAAGGTGATGGCTGCATGCCTGTGTGATGTGGACTGCATAGCCACAGTGGGCGACCTGTGGCACCACATTCGCGACCAGGTGACAGCTGTCGCCGAGGAGACCATTGGGCGCGCAAACTGTAAGCGGCCTGATTGGTTTGATGACAACATTGTGACGATTGACGCATTGGTGTCGGAGAAGAATGCAGCATTTGCTGCACATGTTGCAGACCGCAGTGACTTGGGGAAGAGTAGTCAGCTTCGCAAACTTCGACGGCGCCTGACCCGAATGCTCCGTCGCATTAAAAATGCATGGTGGACGGAGAAGGCGAAGCAGATGGAATGCTACACCGAACGCCGCCAACACAAGGAATTCTTTGACTCCTTGAAGGCGGTGTATGGACCGAGATTGGAGCCGCTGAGGACGCTGATCGATGGTAGTTCAGGCGCTATCTGCACACAGACTGCAGACATAATGCAGATCTGGCGGAAACACTTTGAACGTATCTTGAACAACCGTTCAGAGATCGACTGGCCTACATTGAATGGCCTGAAGCAGCACGATGTGAAGGCGAATCTGGCGGACAGGCCGACACTGGATGAGACGCAGAGAGCACATGCTCAGCTGCGAAACGGCAAGTGTGCCTGAGCGGACGGGATCCCACCTGAATTATTGAAACACGGTGGACCCGCATTGCTGACTGCGCTGCACCACTTGTTGCAACGCGTGTGGATTGAGGAGGAGGTGCCTCCTGAGCTGAAGGATGCCCTTGTGCTACCACTGTACAAGGGTAAAGGGAGCAAGCAATGTTGCACGAGTTATCGTGGCATCAACTTGCTGAGTTGTGTGGGCAAGGTGATTGCCCGAATCCTGCTCAATCGCCTCGTCAGTCAGGTTGTGGAACCTAATGTGGCGGAACAACAGTGTGGATGCCGTTCGGGTCGCAGCACTACAGATATGGTGTTTGCGGCTCGTCATTTGCAAGAGAAGTGCAGAGAACGACACCAGCCATTGTACTCGCTTTTTGTTGATTTCACCAAGGCATTTGATACGGTGAACCGCGAGGCATTGTGGCTGGTGTTGGGTAAGTTTGGTTGCCCTCGTAAGTTTGTAAGTTTAATTGCATGTCTGCACAGTGGTATGCGAGCGAGGGTGCATCTGAGTGGTGAGACCTCGAATGACTTTGCAGTTGTCTCTGGTGTGAAGCAAGGCTGTGTCTTAGCTCCTGCCCTGTTTAATATATATCTTCATGCAATGTTGTCTTGTGCTTTTGATGCGGCTTGTGCTTACTGTGTTCGTGTGGAGCACCGTATTGATGGTGGGTTGCTGAACATCCGTCGTTTCAGTGGGAGAACTCCAGTCTTTGAGACAACTATCCGTATGTTGCTGTTCGCTGAGGATTGTGCGTTGTATGCATACAGCGCGCATGAGTCGCATCGCATGACTAGTGCTCTGGCTTCGACAGCGGCCAAATTCGGGCTCACCATCAACACAAGCAAAACTGTCTGTCTCTTTCAGCCTTCACCGGAGGTGCAATCTTCAATATTGCCGCAAATCAGCATTGGTGCTGAAGTATTGGAAACCACCTCCCGCTTTTGCTACCTTGGGATTGTGATTCCGACTTATCAGCAGCTACACGTTGAGTTGCGTATTCGCGTGTTGAAGGCGGCGGCGGCATTCGGGAAGCTTAAGTACCGAGTGTGGATCAACCATCAGCTTAGCATTGACACGCAGCTGAGGGTGTACAAATCCATGGTACTGCCCGTTCTTCTATACAGCAGTGAAACATGGACGATGTACCGTCGGGATGTGCGATATCTCGAGCGGTTCCATCAGCAGTGTGTGCGACGAATTTTACGGATCGGTTGGGGCGCCAGATTTGCTGACACGGAAGTGTTGCGTCGAAGTGGGATGTATGCAGTGGACGGCACACTTTTACTGCGACACCTGAGATGGCTCGGTCATGTGAGCCGTATGGATTCGGCGCGGATAGCGAAACAACTTTTATACGGTCAGCTGAGTATTGGGAAGCGGCACGTGGGGAAACCAAAGTTACGTTACCAGGACATGATTAAAGTGAGCCTCACACGTTCTAATCTTGGTTGCAGATCATGGGAATCGAAGGCGGTTGATCGGCGTGCATGGCGCGATCTAATCACGAAGGCAGTTGCTGAAGTGCGGGAGAAAGCCCTCATGCATGCAGAGAAGAAGCGGCAATTGCGGAAGCGGCAAGCACCGATGGGTTGTACTCCATCGACATCGAGCGCATGGTGTTGTAGAACATGCGGTCGCGAGTGCCTTAGTCAGGCAGGCCTAGTGAGCCATGAGAGAGGTCACTCGGGACCACTGCCGAAGCGACGACGGGTCCCGCAGTGAACGTAGGCAGCACCGGCGCAGCGTTTGTAGGCACGCTGAATTCGATTTACTAACCGCGTGCTTGCATGCTAAGTCTCTTAATCTCAGGTGGTGGGTTTACAGTTTTTACCTTAATGCTTTTCTTTCTCATATAATTATCTCCCTGTACTCTATTTCATTAACTTACACACCTCGCCTAAGCCAATTGTATTCGATTTCCATAACATTTTTGCGTTCGTGGCATTCCGTAAACTATACTTTCTGATCCCGTGCACTTAGCTAGGATTTGTTTATAATCAACTTATTACATATGCTATTTAATTAAGGTTTATATCACCGTTTCCTTATGCATTAATCGAGTTTTTCTCTTTTTCTTTCTCTCTCTCAAGTGTTTGGCTGTTGTTTGATATCCCCGGTGTGGATGCGCTTGATGTGCATGTTGACAAGGTGCCTACTTGTCTATTACCCACTACCTCGTCCATACTGGCTCCAGGAGACAGTTGGTCGTTGCTGGAGGGGACGGGGTGCACGGTCCTTGTGGCCGTGCTAGGCTCGAAGAGTGGTTCCATGCACTCAGTGTGGAGCGGACTACGGTCCAGCCACCTCCTTGGGTGTGCGCTTGATTCCCCAAATACAGCGTGCTTGTGTTTGCCTGTGAAGGAGTGTGGGCCGGCTCCGTTGATGAAACGTGGTTCCCATCCGCATGCCTCCCGGTTTTATTCCTTCGGGTTTACACTGGATATGGGGTATGTGGTTGGAGCTGTGGGTGTTGCGGCGCAAGCCATCCATGGTCCCTCTGTAGGCGCAGGCGTCCTGTGGCTTGCCACAGTGACAGGCAAATCCGAAACCGGATGCCGCCAACCATGCTGCTCTGTGGGACGGAAGCGTGATCGATATATGCGCACTTGCGTGCAGCTCGTTGAACCGCGGTCGGGTGCAGTGACCATTGTGCTTTCTTGCGGGTTCGTTCTTGTTAGAATAGGAAAGGCGCAGTAAATCTGCATATGCTAACCGCTACCAATCAAGACTTCAGACTCAAGATAACTTTCAGGATCTCGAATACAGGGTTAATCTGGCAATGGCCCACGCTTCCTTCTGGGTGTATGCAGTTCTGACAGGCGAGGTATTCTGCACAGTTATAGTTGGAGGCATTCGGTTCCGGAGTTGCCTATCACTGTGTCCTCCATAGGACAGCCACTGGACGCCTGTGCCTACAAAGATACCATGGGTGGCTTGCGCTGCACCACCCACAGCTCCAACCACACACCTCATATCCAGTGTAAAATACCCGAAGGAATAAGACCGGGAGGCATGCGAATGGGAGCCTCGTTCCATCAACTGAGCCGACGCACGCTCCCTCAACAGCACAGTTATACGTCCATACTTGTACACAACCATTTGTAAAACACAACCTGATAAGCAGTCACCAGCTGAAAAACCGGCTTGATATTTGGCTTTGGGCCACTATCATCTACCATATTCTGGTTAAATACAAGTCGTACAAAACCAGTTCGGCGCATTATTGGCTCCATTAGGAGCATGTTGGACCCAGTTTCTTCACTTAGTTCAAGAAGTACCGGAAATCACATACCCTTCTCCGTTCAAAACAAACTGTTAAAACACACTGCAAAGTGAGAATTCGCGGATACGTTTGCAACTTTGTCTTTATTCATTAGGAACTACATGCACATGGGCAATGAAATTACTGCACAACAAGGTTATTGTTGCAGAGGATCTAAAAACGATTCCCATACATTTTGTGAATACTGAATTCAAAACAGATATTTGTTTTTCTCTGTGATAGTGCATACTTTTGAACTTCCACCAACAAGAGTTGGGAAAAGAACCATTTTACAGTGACCCGATTTATCTACGTCTATTAGTTGATTGGAAAATGTATCCTACGCAGGAAAAATTGATTAGGCGTGACATTAGCAAGAAGCTAGATGCATTACAAGCATTCATGGGTTAAGAATTTGCTTGGGATGATCACATCTAATGCTCCAACATTCGGTCACACATCACGTGTTTTTCGAACATCCCTGAGAATGTTCCTGCATCGGCAGCAAATCCTGCTAAAAACGTTCCCGTCGTTCCTTCGTTACTGCTCCAATGTTTACGGGGAAATGATCAGAAGGTCTGTTCAGGAAGTGCAGCTTGACATTAATAATGCATACAACATCTCGTAGGGCCAAAAAGATTCTGCTTAGTTTCTCTGCATAATTATCTGGTGCACTGTTTCCAAGAAAGTGTTGTCGAAATGCCACAACCGACTGACACGCATTCATCTCCTTGGCGTTCATCTTTGGGACCAAATTTTATCACGCAGCAGAGCTCACATTTTAAGACTGTCAAAAACACGTTGTAATCCTCAACAAAGCCATAGACGGTAATGCAAAAACAAAGAGCTAAAACCATTCGCTCCAGTATTCAAATGTCACAACCAGTTTCATGAAGCCGAGATCCAACCGCAGTTGGGGAAAAAGTATATTCTCTGTGCTGAGATTTGGATCATTCGTAATATTTGATCTGCCAGAATTTAGTGTTCCCCGGCGTGACCACTTTCTATGTTGACTATCCCACATACACAAATAGCGTGCGGACTTTGTGTAGCCTGTCTGCTGACCAGAATGGAAACTCGCCATGTACAACGAATTTACTAATTGCACGCAGTATTTGGACCGAGGCAGCTGACGCTGGAGAAGGCGTTGATATGATCTACCTGGATTTTTCCAAGGATTTCGATCGACTAGACCATCGGATACTACTCTCCAAGCTCCAGCTTTACGGGCTCGGAGACCCTCTTTTAAGCTGGATTGCCAACTTTCGATTTCAAAGGCAATTAGTGGTCAGAGTTCGGAGCTCTTTATCGGACCCCATACAAGTCGAGTGTGGTGTGCCGCAAGGCTCGGTTCTAGGTCCACGTTTGTTTCTGGTGTTTATTAATGACCTTGCACAGGGAATCGCTTCAAACTTCCTAACATTTGCCGACGATAGCAAGATCTGTCGCAGCATCCAGGCGAACGTCGACCAACATGTGGTTCAGAGTGATTTAGATACAGTGTATCAATGGTCGACCCAAAACTTATTGCATTTCAACGTCAGTAAATGCAACGTGCTTTCCATCAGACATCGGAGCAGCTACTCATACCGACTCGAAACGAATATACTACAACAATCAACTCTCGAACGTGATTTGGGTGTCCTGGTTCAAGATGACGGGTTGCTCTAGGCAATCCGAAAAGGCCTCGAAGACTGAGAACCAACACGTCGGGCTGTTGAGGCGGGCGTTTGGACAAATAAACAGCTCCATATTTCTACAAATGCTCAGTGTCTATGTTTGCTCTTATGTCGAATACACAATTCAAGCCTGGCATCCATGGCTGAAACACGACCTTAATGCACCGGAGCAGCCACAACACCGGACACCTAAGAACGTAATTGGAATGCGCAATCTTTCCTACCAGGAGAGACTGCAACGACTAGGATTGTTCAGTGGAAGCTATCGCCGACTACGAGGCGACCTGATTATGGCATACTTGATTCTGCGAGACCCACATCATGTGTGCCGCCCTGTACTGCAACTCAGCAGCAATACAAACCTGAGGGGCCACTCATTAAAACTCGCAGAACAATACAGTCGTCTGAAGTGCTACATAAATTTCTTTTCCATTAGTGTCTGTCACCCGTGGAATGGTCTCCCAGAATCGGTCATCTCTGCACCGACACTAACAGTATTTAAAAGACGGTTGGACGATGCACTCATCCACTTACACTGTCACTTAGCGCTACGTCACCATTCTACGCCTTGAGTTTACTATGGAATTATTTGATGTTAACTGTGGGTGCTGTGAATCTAAGCGGATTGCAGGACTACAGCTGAGCAAAGTACTAACTGTTTTACTACCATTATTAGCATCATTGTTATGCCGATATCCCCTCCAACTATTCAACGGGACTTGTAAAGCAACGCTTCTTAACCGGTATAATTTCGTTGTTCAATGTGTTTATAACAATTTGTGAGGTCAATAGCTATTTTTATGTTATCCTGTTCTTCTCTCAAATTCAACGAGTAACTCCATGGGAGTGCACTAATAATTATGCAAATATGCGGGTGAAAACACATGCGACCACGCTTTTGACTAACCCAAAAATAATTTCCACTCTGGTGGATCATACCCTGCAAAATCCCCAATTGGAATAAGAGATCTGCAAGTACAAGGCATAAAACCAAGTGCTTGGCTTTTGCAAAGAGTCCAGGAATTTATTAGCACATCTTCTGAAGAAGGAAACTGTTGCTACGCAGTTTAGCGGTTTTTATTTAGCCTGGATACAAATAACGCGACCGCTCTATTGGAAAGCCATAGATCATTCATCAAGTAACGCACTTCTTAGTGAATTAATTGCGGGGGCTGATGAAAGTTTCCTTTAAGTTGCGGAGTCTTCTAAAGATGCAAACTTCAACCTTTTGAACTGAAAGCATTTCAGAATGTGGAACGGATCGAATTAAGACAATACAGGGATAAGAGAACGTCCCATGTCGATCTTTCTTGCAAAGACATTTGGTACTAACCATATAAAAATAACAGTTGGTTATATGGTTCGTAGGTTCTCGCCAAGCAATGAGAACTCCATTTGGTAGGTCTTCGAGTTTGACTTTTGGCTACTTATGAAGCATTTCCTCACACGAACCATACACAATATGTGTCCATTCTTGTCCGGGGCACCAAGGTGTACGTGGAAGTATGGTTTATGAATGCATTTTACAAACGTGGTGATAGTTCTCATTTGAGGAACTAGCGTAAGACAGCCGCTTCGATGTAGCAAACTGCATCAAATTCATTTGCACGTTGATGTCTACTGGAGTGAGGCATAATTATATCGGAAACGAAAGTGTATTGGTGTAGAATTTTCTATTTGTGTATAATAACATGCAGAAAAAAGACTTCAGCTTTGAAATCAATACTGCAAATTCATTTAAAATACTTAGTAATATTACCTGCCACAGAAGCATGATAAAATGGTGTTGCACAGCTTATTTACTTCCGGTGTTGTCGGTCACAACGGCTGAGGTGCTGAAGTGTTTTCGCTTGAAAGAACGCGGCAGTGGAATCTTGCTAGGGCGGTACCTATTCCACACACCCTTACGCTATCGAACATACTGCCAAATGACATAAGGATGCGAAACAGAAGTGGATCAGGTAGGATGTCATTCCTTGTTTGATTTTGGAACACAGATTGTGTGTCTGGATTAAGACACAAAATCTCAAATTACTTCGAGTTAGACCTCGGTTATCCCGGACACTGGGAGTTTATTTGTAATGGAAGAAATCTAAATCTTTTCAATTTCAGCAATATATTTACGGGTTTGTCAACCTTGAAATTCTCTCCCAAACGTCGTTGTTACTTCCCCCACCTTTGATATTTTCAGAAAACGATTGGAGTTTGCCCTTGGTTCCCATCATCTCGTTGTCTATACTGTGCTACTTTGGAATATATTAATTATCTCTCCAACCCGGATTAATATGTTACATAAACCTGAGCACGTGGTCAGAATCATCATCATCATACACGTTAGCTAGAGGTCGGGAACACCTCAGCTACTTTGCCGCAATACACAGAAAAAAGGAGAAAAAATGCAACTGGTGCAAGCTGGCTGAGCTACCGGTAACGGATGTGCATCGTTCCGGTAAGCTACCAGTCGGTTGCTGTGCACCAAAAAATTACTATGCAAAATTATATAAGGCTAACTAATGAGATCGTGGTTGGAGGGGAGGCTAAGAGGGTTGGGGTGGGACAAAGAAACTCACAGCATGAACGCCACTGAGGTCAGCTCCTAGCCATATCAGCAAGTGTATCCAGCCAAACGTGTTCATCGTCCTTCGGACCCCAACCAGGGAGCCGAGACGATCCAACCGAGGCCAGCTCCGAAGTGAGGGCATTCATTCCTCTGGACCAAGTCATCGCTTTGCCACCCCACCTCTTCTTCCATCCATACCCCCGGCGAACAAACAACGCACGTCGTGGGAGTCGGTGGGCTGGCATGCGTAACACGTGGCCGAACCATCGGAGCCAGGTGCACGAAATGACAGTGGTCAGCGGTTCATTTCCTTTTCCTGTGCCGTTAACAAGGCGTCGAACATGCTCGTTGCTCACGCGGTGTTCCCACCAGATGTGAGCTAAATTAAGAAGGCATGGGTGCTCGAACGTAACTAGCCTCTTCAGGTCCGCTGCCTTAAGCGGCCAGGTTTCACAACCGTACAGTAAGGTCGAACGTACCACTGCATTGTACACTCTACCCTTCAGGGCGAGAGTGATGTCGCGCCGGCGTCATAAGTGGCGAAGGTTAGCAGAAGCCCCCCAAGCTTTTTCTATACGGTGCAGAAGTGAGTATTCTCATTTTTACTTTTCTCACGGAGTACAACAACTATAATTGTCCCCATTTTGCCTCGTCATTCGCAGACAATTCCCAGTTACCCTACTATTATTCAGCGACGTATCTGCTAGATAAACGCTCAAACAGACAACTCACCTCACTTATGATAATTGTAGTTTTACCCCAACCATCCTGCGGGACTTGTCAAGCAACTGCTTTTTTACCGGGCATAAATCATTGTTCATTGTTCATTTTCCTTGGCTGGAATATTCAGGTAGTTACTGTCGGAACTGGTAATGGTTGACAGTTTACGACTTGATCCAGATGCATCCTCTGCTCAATCAGCTTATGATCAAAACGTCAGCCGTGTACCACTATGTCCAAAATTACACTCGCAGCTCCGCCTGTACCTACCTGAACAAGGATGGAAGCAGTCGGAAACGAGCAGCATTGTTATATATCCATCTGAAGTTGATTTGGCAGACTGAACAGGGCTCCTACGTCACACGGCGATTACTGCGCTTCATAAAAATTAACGCAGACACTCGTAAACCATTGCTGCCTAGCGGACATTAACGAGTATACAATCTCAGTGTAACCCGATGGAAAATTGCGGAAAAGGTGAACTCTAAGAGGTTACTAGGACATTCACTTAAAACAAACATAGAATGTGATGACGAGCAAGAAGACTTGGCCTGGGGGTTATATAAGGATGGGTTCATTTGAAAGTGCGTGAGTCGACAGAAAAGGTCTACTGTTAAATGGAGAACGGCTTCACAATGAAACTGATCAACAGCGCAATATCATCTACAAGGGACAGGTGCTGTGGTGAATCGTGTGATCAAGTTTAACAGGAGCATCAACTATCGGTCAGTGTTTTATGAAAATTGTTAAGGTCAGCCCTTGTCGATAACTAAAACCCCTAAAACACAGAACTGCTATTAGTGCTTAACTTGGAAGGTCTTACGTTCACAGCTGAGAGATGTATCGAAGACCCTACTCTGCGAAACACATGAGTACACAGCATGATTCAGCTATGTGTCTCATAGTAGATATTCTCCCCATCTGTCGATTAAGGTTCAATTATGGGAAAGTGGTCGTTTTAATTGTTAATGCGTCTCGTGTTGTCATGAAACCGTGCCCACAAAGGGACGTATCGGAGTTACGTGTACCAAATACTCACGCATGCGGAGTTATCGATTGTTGGGGTTGTTGTAAGTGTGCACTGGAGACCTTTCGGTGAAATTCTCCCTTCGGGCGTTTCACTATCATTTTCCACCAGTTCACAGCTACTCTCAATTGTCTGGTTCCGGCACATATCGGGGGATCAAGATGACTGCGTGTGCGTGAAAGAGGAAAACCAATTGATGCTATCAACCAAAATGGAACAAGTAATACATCCTCAGTGACAAGGATTAGTATAAAGGACTAGAGTAGTAGGCGGCAAGTTATTTGTGAGCGGAAAATGCCCTTTATTGGGAGAAACTGGGTAGGGATAAGAAGAAAAGGAGAAAGCTATGGTTAATATACCAAGGTTGTTCTTTCTGAATCTTCACTGCCTCAGCAACATTAGTCAAGTAATCTAAACGATTATGCGATTATGTATCCGCGCAGGGGTGGGCATCCTCGCAGTTTACTCAGCCCACGCGCGACTGGTAGTGGTCGCGCGGCAGCGAAACGCCATTTCGGTATACAACTGACACGTTATCATTAGTTATTATTTAAACGATTATGTATGGGAGAGTTAGGACAGCTGGAAGTGCCTAATCATTCCTAAGACCTGATGTCGGATTAGTAGCATTTTAATAAAAATACCTAACGTTCTCGCTAAAATTTACAACAACGCAACGTGAACTCATAGAGGGCAATGTACAAAGAGTGAGGTATTTACTTCACGGAAGTCAGGGGACTGTTACGCGGAAATATCCTCATGGACGCATCCATTATTCATGCATTGGCAAACGATGTAGATAGATCTGACGTCCTTTAAAGTCAGTAAAATTTTAAAATTCTGGATAACAAGAACATGGAGAAACATAGAAAAATGTTAGTTGGCCCAGATCGCACTTACCTCATCGAATTAATTAGGTCACCTTCGCAAAGCGAACTTTGAACGATCAAGAGAAACTAGTAAAACTGCCATTTACTTTAACAGTAGCAGATTAATGTTATCAAAGAATCTGTCATATCTGGTGCCACATTCAAGAGCCACCTGCAACCACTTCAGTCACATTTGGTGCAGCTGTACGTAGACCAGACTTGTCTCCAATTCTGTAGACAATGGATGACAAGAATATTCCCTGTTTGTCTGAACCATGAAATAAACCAACAGGCACATTCAAGCACATGAGCTGTCTGGGCGTCCAACCAACTAGAATATGAGAGTAGAGTGTGGAAACTGTTGTGCTTTGCCACTCATAAAGAACTTGGTGGGCTAAAATGTACCACTACGTATGGGACAAAATCACATGCACCTTGGAGTGGGCTCCTTTTAAAGGTATATGTTGAGTTTGAAGCGAGCCGACATTAGCTGTTTCTAATAGGAGAGCCACCGGTGATCCTCCGAAACACATATGGCAGTTAGATTGTTGTTCCAACCCATGAGCTACTGGCAACCAGCTGGATGCTGCTGGGCGTTTGGTTGACACTCAAGAAAACACGGCGTATTTCAGTATGCGGTTTCAGATGGAAAGGTCAAGTCTAACCTTGATATACTCCTCCCGCAAGCTGGAGACAAGATGATATTGCTGGTCGCCGAAAAAACATATTGCAGGCATGTTAAAACAAGGACGTAACCCGGCTGACTTTCCGTCGGTTTGTTACGCAACGCGATGAACGTTACGATGGTTACATAGGTTATTGCGGACATATCTCTTGATGCGCGCATAACTCGCTAACGCTCAGATCTTTACTCAGAGTTTCAAGTGAACGGTCGTATCATGCAACAACTTGGCACTGAGTCACTGGACCTAGTTACAGCGCCTTAAAACATCTTATTGCCATGGCCTACATTAGCCTTGTGAATACTCAAAATATGTTTGATCACCTGTCAAAAGCAGTGGTCACCGGCCTGATCAATACACGATGGTATTTTCAGAAGAACCTAGCGTCAGTTTCAAGTCACTGTGATCAAGCTTGTTCGAGCAACAGCTAGGCATCAGACCGTGTTTCTACCCAGATCATACACTACTAGCCATTGGGAGTTGAGATAAGTTTTGGTACTGAAAGTCAATGTACAAACACGTAGGTGACCAATTTCTATCGGATTTCTGGTTCCACGATCACCTACTGCCTAATGACCAACACGGTTGCCCAACAGCTTCCTGTTAAATCCACAACAAACTGGGGTCACACGAAAGGTGACAACCGCGGAGACAGCACCCACAAGTCACTTGCTCCTATCACTATCATGTGTGATCGGCAATCGTCCCCAAACGTAACTACATCTACCAAAGCGTCCAATCAATACCTTGGCCTTTTGTAGAGGGCATTGGCGAGGTATGGCCCCTCCAAGTTTTAGACGCTTAACACCTACATTAGGCCCCATCCACAATTCAAACCGGGCACCCTACAAGCACGACCTCACTGCACTTGTAATGCTCCAACGAAGGGAGACCAGGAATGTGAACGGTCTATTCCATCTCCTTTGGAATCTAGGGTGGATAATATCGACGCCTCCTTGGGGATTTGGTAATGACAGATTGGATCATGAGGAATTTTAACCATGCTATTCATCATTTTCTGAGACTGAGCCACCGTACCGCTCTGAGGGGTCATCGGGTAAAGCTGTTCACCCAGTACCGCCGATTGGAATGCGGCCGGAATTTCTTCTCATTTCGTCGTTACTAATATTAGAAGGTCCTCCTCACTTACGTAATCTTTCCCCCACACTGATGACAATAGGGAGACGCATGGATGACCCTTTCATACACTTACAACACGTTATATAGCTCTTTTTGACAGTGCGTCAACGTAACACCACCAGTCAAAATGTTCGCTTCGCTTGCTGCATTTCGTTACCTAAACTGTACAACTCTGGGAGATTTTTCTGCATTATTCGTTGTGAAGTTTACATTACCTGGATCCAAAGAAGCTGCACATGAGTGAGCATCTTCCTTTCTATTTTTTCGTAGAATACATTAATTATAACTACTTCCCATAGGGTACTTTCATTCAATCCCGTTTCAAGCCACCTTCACGCAGGAGCACGATTAAACGGGTAAACACTAGAACGGATAGACCACATATCTCTTGATTTTGTAGGCTGCATTCCAATCACCCAACGGTTTCGCTTGCCACAGCAAAGCTACGTGACATGGGGTAAATTCAAGGTTTCTTTACCACGGTTGGAGCGCAGCGATAAATCCAAGTGACGGAACCTGGGTATTTGAGTGCATCCACCTTTTAAATGCTGTTAAGATCATTGCAGAAACCACTGATTCGAAGAGTGCGTCCCGGGGGTGACATAAACGAACATAAAGGAAGTTTTCGCAACTTTCCGGGCGGCTGTACTATTTTTCTGATTACGAGGAGTGGCCTCATAAGTTTGCGTTACTGCAGTTATCATAAAGAACAGCACACGTGACGTGGATCAGGTCGCTTTGTAATCGTCCATACCGTCCGCTGGATACCCAAAAAGTTCGTCTTTGTTTGAATGGTAGAGTACGTATTCTATGACGTACTAGGAAGTGTTGCAGAACTCAAACATTTAGGGACAAGCGTTTATTCGGCAAAGACAGCTAAACGAAAATGACAGCATGTATGACAAACCAAACTCCTCGATATAAATTGCAGTTTCAAGTCCATAACTAATGCCGCTTCTGAGTCAATGGGTTTCCTCCTTTGTTTCAGTTGACAAACGGTGAATCTCTCATAAGATTATCATCTAATCCGAGTCCAGTAATCGAATCCGTCATGCCCGCCTGTCATTGGCTGTTTCGCTCACGGTTGCTCCGTCTGCTCACTCTGATCTGATACTACCATTACAGGAAGCCCGACTTTTAGGATGCTCCAGAATAATGACATCGTGTTTTAGCGATACCTGCCAGACTTGAATTTCGCATTGGACGCGAAGATGAGCACAAATGCTAAGCGTCTGCCGGACGGTAGAAATGCTTATATGTCAGATCTATGAACGCAACAGTCCCATATGTTGGTTACCAGATTGCGATATTTTTTGGATTCCTTGGAACAACCAAATCATTCTGAACTAGCATGCTTAGGTCACATTCGGAGGAAGATCGCTGCAGCACATGCGCTCCAAGCTTGCTGGAGTAAGTAAGGTGCTCTTGTGTCGTATAGAGAGTAACTCGCTTTTAATAAAGTTACAATTCAGTACATTCCGGAATAACCACTTATGTACCGTAGTTACATCACACTGCAGCGAGTGCTGATCAACAATCATCTGAATCCTGTGCCGTATCTTTAGTACATCAGCAAGACACACGAAATTGGAATCGTTAGTCTGTGTCAGATCATCGTTGAATCATGAAAACGAGAGTGGGTATAGAACAACCATGAGGCACACCCCACTCGACTTATTTTGGGGTCGGAGAAAGAACTACGAACTCTGAGCATTACTTGCTGTTGAGAGAGGAAATTCGGACTACAGTTCAAAAGAGATTAAATTACTACTGACTACTGGACCCCGGAAAGGAGTATCCGGTAATCTAAACGATAGGGGTGCTTTCTAAAATTAAAGTAAATGACATCAATGTCCTCGCCAGAGTTTGCTATTCCGGTCCAACTACTTTGCGCTAGAAGTAATTTTGTGGTGTACAATCGCAGTCACCAGAGGCAATAACGTTGTCTTTTTCCAGCTGGTATGCCATGGCGTCGGCAATGTTGAATCCCATGATCTTGGGCAACTCCAGAAGCGTAGATACTGTGCGTTAACCTGAAGACTCGCTCCCACTTCCTTTTCTGTGGGTTGGAGTGATTATTACAAGCTTCAACAATATAGGAAATTACTTCTGATCTAAGCACAGTTTGGCGAACTGAGACAGATTTCCTCAGTTCCCTTGCTACACAAGTAACGCAGCGGCAAAGAGACGACTCAAGCCTATGCCAGCTTGTACATGCCATCTGAGGAGAAGATAATTGTAGCTCGGTCTGTGCAAAAGGATGTTATTTGTAATGTGTTTGTTTGCGGATGTTTCGTCACACAGCTTTTGTCCCGGATCGTGTTGCTTAATCTGGTGACAAAACGTCTACAAGTAAGCTCCCGATATCGGTATTTAAAAACTGAACATTGTCATCCTATCGCCTAGACGATGAATAAACATTTTAGCTGGACAAAAACTGCCGGAAAAAGAAGGTGCTACATCGTTGAGTTTTGCAAAAACGGCTGTGTCTGGACTGCGACGCGTGCTGTCGACTGAGGCCAGGGTTTGTTATGAAACAAACCTCTATCATTTCGACTAATGGGGCAAACATTCGAAATGAAGAGTTTCGGAACTACTGTCTCCTAACACTGGACCCCACAGCATACCAGTTTCGTTTGCTTTGGACCATTCGCGTAGAACTTCTAACTGCTGTGTCAAACCCGTACTAACCGACTGGGGCTGCTCCACTATTGTCCCGATCTTCAAGGTCGGCTGACAATCAGGGGGAGCCCACCATAGAGGAATCAGTCTGATCCCAATCACCTCCGTTACTTTGCTCCGTTATCATTTACAGACTGACTGTTAATCGTGAAAGCTAGATTCGTGGGGAGCAAGTCCAGTTTTGTCAAAATCGAGGCTGCATTGATCACACCTTCACTTTACATCCATTGTTGGAGCACTGTCACCCTTATTGACGGCTCAGCGCTGCCGTGTTCCTCGACATCAAAGGCGTCTGCAATTCGGTGAATCGATGTGTTCTTTGGGACTGACTACTAAGGAAAGGTGTGCTCCGGAAATATGTAAATATTATCCGAGCGCTGTACGCGCGTAGCTTGGACAGGGGGAGGGCTTACGACAAGCTGTCGGTGTCCTCTACTGTCTCCAGCGCTGTAAGACAAGGATGCCCGCTGCCAACTTTCTTCTTCAACTTCGTTATTGACGAAGTCATGGAGATCGCGTCTATTGGAAACGAACTTGGAACAGTGGAGCTGCTCAGATGGATGAGTTCTTGCATTGGAACATCCTGACGAAAATTCTTTGATCGATGGCAGCTCCCAAACGTGCCAAGCAGCAGTAGATAAATTATCACTGGCTGTTAGCCGTTTCGGATTATGCTTTGCGCCCCGAAGTACAAAGCTTTCCTCTAAGATTAGTAGAGACAGTACCTTTCGTTGAATCTTGGTGGGATCAGCTGCAAGTCGTTTAGAAATTCAACTACCTAGGTAGTTGCGCTGTTGGAAGTGAAGCCGAGGTAACAAAACGCACAGCCAAAGCATAAGGCGTATTTACCAACCTTCGTTACCTATGGCACCGGCACGACATCATTCTCACCCTGAAGGGTAGAGTGTGCAATGCAGCCGTACCTTCGACCCTGCTGTACGGTTGTGAAACCTGACCCACTGTGACAGCTGGCATAAGGAGATTAGTCACGTTCGATCACTGGCGCCTTCGCATCCTGGCTCATATCTGTGTGACAACCCCATGTGAACATTGGGTGTAATCGATGCATTGTTTATGACTCAGCAAGAGGAATTGAACCGCTCAGTATCCTTATGTCATACACCAGGCTCCGATGGCTGGGCCACGTGTTGTGCATGCCAGCCCACCAACTCCCGCGACGTGCGTTGCTTGCGGGGCCGGGATGTGGACAGAAAAAATTGGACAGGCCAAACAATGATTTGGTCAAGGGGAGTGAAGGCCGTTAGATCGAAGTCAGCCTCTGTTGGAGCATCTCAGCTCCCTGGTTGCGACGTGAATGATAATAAACACGTTCGGCTGGATACACTTATTGACATAACCAGCAGCTGATCTCAGCGGGGTCTGTGTTGTGAGCTTCTTTGTTCCGCCGCCGCCGCCGCCTGCTTAGCCTTCCCCTACATCCGCCGTTACTTTGCTAACCGCCAACATAATCTACTTTGCGGCACTATAGCTGACGTGTTCCCACCTCTAGCCAACGTGAATGATCATGAATGATGATGCTGTGTCAAATGCACCTCGCGGCGCTCTGACATATTGATCAAAGCGTAAGGCATCAACCAGTATGTCGGGTTCCACTCTCAGCCCATGATTTTCGGTCATTTTTTTCACTCGACTAACGTCTATACGACACAGTCCACCGTCAATACGTGAAACACTGGGGAACTAGGACAATACCCATATCACCACAAACATTCTCGGAGGAGTAAGTTCGAAAGTTTCGGCTTTCGAATTTGGCATGTTAGCCGTAAGCTTCTGTGTCTGTCAGTCAAGCCCTGTCTTCTAGGTGGCTGAACAAAGTGATTTGATTAACAGTCTGCCATGCATGCCTTATCTCTACAACGTGAGCAGGTAAAGTTGTTTTCTGCACTTCGGCGGCTAAGGGGCTTCACCGATTAAATATGCACCTGGTCCGGTGAGTTTCGCCACACCATGGGAGAAAGGAAAGTAGGTGACCTGTTGGATATTTCGGAGTCTTCAAAGAATCTCATATATTTGAGACAGTACTCTTATTTAAGTCTTAAACTGGAACATATAGGTCGTAGCACTTCAAATCGACGGTGTTCATTGCTAAGAGCGACTATGGATGTCGAGTAATAGGTTGTTTGACAGTTCCATAGACGTTCTGAATGACCAGAGAGGACAACAACGTACTCTAAGATGAAGGAAAGTGGGCAGATCATTTGAGCTAATCTTCCATGTTTCGAGCAACACGTCACGACAAAAACATGCTTAACAATTTCTCCACTATCATAATAAATGGCGTTAGCGTAATTTTATGATTGGCATTCCTCGGAACTACATTTTGTGTGCCCACAAGTATGCCATGCATCAGTTGGTATAAAGAGCCAGTACTGTGCCTTCCCTCTGTGGAAACAACAACTACTCATTTTCATTTGTCATCTTGGGCCTGTGACATTCGGCTGTGGATAATTTAAGAGTACATGAGAGGATTGCCCTATCTTAGTGGACAGTTAGATCCAAGGAACGATATTAACGAACTCGATCACTGAACACAGATCAGATGATGTTCGCGTGCTGTACGGTGAGTTTCTCGTTGTTCGTTTGACTGACTCAAAGGAGAAACCTCGTCGGATCAAAAGTTTCGTTGTATATGGTAGTGCACAAACAGTATATTTCGAGGCCTTTGGTGTATCAAACCTGTTGTAATATTCGCGGAGTTAGCTATACGAAATAAATCGTTTGTCCCTGAACGATCAGGTTTGGCACAGTCAACCGACCGTAAGGCTGCAAAGTGCGTTCCAGAACGTACTGAACAACACACTGTCGGAGGAACTTGATAGATTTATGTTATGAACAGAAAACATACATCAATCAAATAGTGACCGTAACCATCCAAGGTGTCACACAATTAGTCAAGCAAAATTGTACAGATGCCGTATTGGTACGAGTCTAAATTAGGTTTGGACTGACACACGTTCAAGACGTCTTGACAACCTCAGATACTAGAGAAGAGTAGTAGGGGGAGTGGAATGGTATAGGTAGAACTTCGGTACATCTAGACTCCCTTAGACAGCCGTCACACGTCAGAAAAAGCACGGCACGTGCGTTTCATCCTTTCGGAAATCGTCAGCAATGCGCTTTCCATCGGATCCTGGTAGCGCTCGAACCCATAACTTGACTGTTGGCGGTCCGTGGTTGAGATCACTGAGCTACGGGGGACGGAAAGGACCATCGTAAATAAGCTACTTGATGTGATATAGCGCCGCTGTCTGAGTGAGTCTAGATGTGACGAAGTTCTACCTAAACCTCAGAGATCCGCGTACATGCTTCTGGGGGTATATTGCGGCGCCAAATGGGGGAAATTGTATGAAGGTGGACAGAGGTGAATAAAAGTTGTGACTGTAACGATTCTGAGTAATCTTGCCTTGGATTGGCGGTTGAAATGTTGATTGGTTCTTTGAGCTGAGCAATTTGATTGCGAATGTTTCACCGTCATAGGAAGTGGCATTTTCAGTGAGTAATAAAAGTCACTTGTTAGCAGCTACTGGGCTTCGAACAGAGTGCCACTACACATCCAGGTACGTGCTAGATGAGCAGCTTTATGTCGCCGTTAGATATCAATGACCGTACGCCGCGGTCAACTATGGTTCAGTGGCATAAGTTGACGGCTTGTAAAAGTACGGTTGAATGAAGCGATCACTGATGTAGAAATTGCACTACCTGGGATGTCTATTCTACGCAACGATCGAGCAAGTGGAGGAGGTGGAGTACTACTTTATTATCGCAGAGAACTACACATTGATCTCATCGATGACCCAGAGGTTCAGATTGTCGATGCTCTTTGGTGTCATCTTCACCTAAGCCGTGGGGACGCGTGTTTGTTGGGTGTGGTGTATCGCCCTCCGTCGGCCACTTTGGAAATGGACAAACGCCTAGCCTGCACAATGAAGACCATTCTCTCGCAGTCGTACAGCCACATTCTCCTGGTTGGCGACTTCAATATTCATACCATAAAAACCCCAGCCTGTATCAACGAACACTTCAAAATGGAAGTGCAGGAGATAATTAGTGGATTACCACTCTACAATCACATCACATCTCCCACAAGATTCAGGACGGGAAACAAACCGGGTGTCCTGGATCTCGTATTCACCAATGAAGAGCTTATGATCGAAACAGTATCGATAGAGAGTACTTTAGACCGTAGCGACCATGCAACCCTCATGTTCAAGTACATTTGTTATGCAGAGTATTCCTCAGAAAACACCGAGGAATGTCAGCGCATAACGGATTACGGCGCTCTACTCAAACTTATAAATGCTACAACCTGGGCATTTCTAGCAGAACGATCCCCCGATGTCGCCTGGCCTGAATTTGCTCACCAGTTCAGCACGTTAGTAACCAGTGCTTCTAGGAGAAGGTCTTCGCGAGCGAAGACAGTAAAATCATTCATACGCAGCAGGACACGCAAGTATATCGTTACGAAGAATTTACTCTGGCGAAGATACAAAGAATCATCGTGTGCCGAAACATGGGAAGCCTACACTATCCAAAAAACCACTGCATAAACCTGGTGCGCGAAGATAAAATACAGAACTAACCGAATCTAGCTGAGAAACTCCTTCCTAAACCCAAGCTCCTGTACAGACACATAAACAAACTCCGCAAAGTACAGCGAGGAATTCCTGCCTTACACACGTTATGTGGACTCGCACAAACCGCAACCGAGGCAGCCAACGCACTAGGTCAACAATTCGCCCCGAAGTTCCAGATCACGACATCGCCGCATACACTGTTCCCGATGGTTGTACCACCACCAGGACTTAGCGACATTGTGTTTACGAGTGCGGATGTTATGAAAAGGCTAATTGCCCTGCGCGAGCATACCTTTCCCGGCGTTGAGAATATTCTTCCAAAAGCGTTGAAATTGTCTACGCTAAACCAGGTGCACCCACTCTGCAAGTTTTCCCAACGATGCCTCGATGAGATGCGGGTGCCAAAAATGTGGAAGCAGGGCATCGTCACTCCCATCCATAAGGGAGGACGTCGTACAGATCCGGCCAAATATCGCCCGATAACACTACTTCCGGTGCCCCCCAAAATCATGGAAGCGACTGTTGCCGAGACGCTGATGAACTTCTTGGAGAAATGCAATATCATAGCACAAGAACAACATGGATTTCGCAAGAACCGATCTTACACTTCAAACTTGCTACTTGCTAGATCCAGTTGGACTGAGACGGTCGACAGCGGCGTAGGTGTTGACGCAGTATATATGGACTTCTCAAAGGTTTTCGACCGTCTGAACCACCGTATCCTCCTTTACAGACGAGAGTGTTGTGGAATTGGTGACCCAATCCTCGGTCGGATAGGTAACTTCTGGCTTCAACGACATCTGAATGTAAGAGTTTGCAGCGTCAACCCTGACCCAATCGACGTTAAGTGTGGAGTGCCCCAGGGCGCAGTACTTGGTCAACAACCATTCCTGATTTACATAAACGATCTCGCGACAGTAATTACCTCCAACTCCTTACGCTTCGCTAATGATCTCAAGAGATGGCGAGCCATTAGAACAACCAGCGACAATGCAGCACTTCCGGATGATCTTGAGAGGGTCGACGAATGGTCGACTCAGAACCTGCTTCAGTTGAACACTACAAAGTGCAAGGTGTTGACCATACGCCATAAAGCCAGTTGCGAATACAGACTTGGTGATCAAATATTGCAGCGCACTACAACGGAATGCGATCCAAAAGTGGTAGTGCAGGAAGATCTGGGCTGTTCCCGTCAGCCCGAGAAAGCCTCCAAAAAGTTAACCAACAACTTGGCCTTTTGCAGAGGGCATCCGGACGCTTCAATCCTTCCATCTTCTCTCAGATGCTCAACGCCTACATTCGGCCTCAATCTGAGTACGCCATCCACGCCTGGCAGCCATGGCAAAAGCAAGACCTTACCGCTCTTGAACTGCCACAACGAAGGGCGACCAAGAACGTAAAGGGCCTGTTTCATGTCCCTTACTGATTGAGGCTGAATACCCTCGGGGTCTACAGTGGACAAAATCGACGCCTGCGTGCCGACTTGATAATGACTTATATGATCCTGAGGAATCCAAACCATTCTTATCGTCACCTATAAAGCTGAATAGCAATACAACACTCAGAGGATACCAGCTAAAGCTGGCCACACAATACAGCCGGTTGGAATGCCGCGGGAATTTCTTTTCCCTTCGTGTGTGCCAACACTGGAACGCTCTTCCCACATATCTTGTTTCTTCCCCCACGCTAACGGTATTCAAAAGACATCTGGATGATTCGCTTATCCACCTACATTACGCTATATATTCAGAGATGCCTACGTCAAACAAACGCGAAAAAATACGGTGCTCATTCTCAGCTTTTGTGCTTCAATATTTACACACCGCTGTTGTGGAATATAGTTTCGGATATATTACAACTGCATTCATCAATTACCTCAGTGCAAAAAAGCGGCGCACGAGTGAGCGCTGTCGCTTCTCTTGTTCTTAAGACATGCCTTCCCCATATTATTTCCCATATTACTCTACAGTAACAATTCAGCATACATTCTACAAGGTTTATTTGAATAAGGGGCACTTGAATTCACTAAACGCTTAAAGTGACGATTTACACTTATGTTTACTTTCACTCCAACCATCCTACGGGATTTGTAAAGCAATCGCTTTTTTACCTGTAATATATCATTGTTCATTGTTCATTGGTTGTGGATTCGAATCCATCAGGATTCGGTGGGTGCGTGCTACTAACGAGTTCCATAGAACGAAATGTTCTTCTAGCTCTTCCCTGGAGGTGGGTTGGCTGTGTGACTGAGTCTAGTTGCAACGAAACATCCAGTAAACCCAATAAACTCTCCTAACACACGGTAAAAGTACATTGCTTCCAAAGTAGCAGGACCCCCAAACGAATGGCCCTGAGAGATTCACTTTAGAAAGTATACCAATCCAATCCGAACACCGGAAACTGGGATGCTTACAGAACTGGGCGAAACCAATGTGTCAAACACGCCCGTGAAGATCATTTGAAACAGCAACAGGATTTAGCGGAGACGTTTCGCTGCAATCCTAAGCTACTTTACAGGCATAGTAACAAACTTCGCAAAGTATAGTGTGGCAACCCTCCCCCAAATCACGTATGTGGGCTAGAGCGAACTGCTCAAGAAGCAGCTAATTTACTTATAAATCAGTTTCTTTGTGCTTTCCTGAACGCAACACCATCTCATACCATTCTCACACTGATCATGTCATCACCAGGACCTAGCCACATCTCCGTCACAGCCGCTGACTGATGTCAGTTCGCAAGTGTAGTTCACCTGGTCCGGATGACATATACCCCAAGTAATTGATGATAATTGGCACGAGCTGGGCTGAACCGTTATCACAGTTTTCTAGCGCTCTCTGGACATGGCGCAGGTCCCAACAATGGGAAGCGCGAAATAGTCACCTCCATTTACATGTGAGGCAATCGCGCAACGCCCACCAACAATCGCCCGATTACTGTTCTTCATGCACTTGCTAAACTGACGGAATCTGTCTTTGAACATGTAATTATGGGATAGTTAGAAAGCTGCCTTAGTATCCTGCAAGCGCAACATGGATCCAACCAAAACCTCTAATGGACCAAGAATCTTTCGGTAGCCGATGCTAGCTGGACGGAATCCATCAATGCTGGAGATGGAGTTGACGCCGTCCACCTTGACTTCTCGACGGTATTTGATCGCTTTGATCACCGGATTATTCTTCACAAACTTCGGAGCTATGGTATCGGTGGCTGTATCTTAGGCTAGATTCATTCATTCCTACTCCAATGACGCTTGAATGTGAGGCTCATTGTGGCGTACCTCAATCGTCGGTACTAGGAGAAAGGTTATTCCGCTTGTTCATCAATCACCTAGCGGGATTGTTGACGTCCAACTTTCTACTCTTTGAAGACGACCTTCAGAGTTGCGAGAAATCAAACTAGTAGACCACCAAATAGCACTGCAAGTTGGTCACGACAGGATTTATGAGCGGTCGGTACAAAGATGCTAGAGTGTAACCCTGTCGACTACAAAATAATGAGCAAACGCCCACAGAGCGCATACCAACATCGACTGGAAGAACACATCCTGGAGTGCACTTCTCGTGAATCTCGGAGTTCTCGTACAGGATGATCTCGGATGATCAAAGCAGGCAGAGACAGCAGTGAAAATAGCTATGGAACAATGGAACAATGGTATATGACGGGTAAAAAAGCATACACTTAACGAGTCCCGCAGGTTGGCAATAGAAATACTAACAAATTGGCAAACCACATAAGTGGTTGAAGTAAGGAGTGTCAGTGAGATAAAAGGTAGAAGTATAACAGTTTTAGGTGGATAAAGTGGTACGACGCAAAACTGGCTAAGAAATTGTTATCGTTGGTGATGGTAGCAAATAAAAATGGAGTACTCACCGGTTCGCACAGATTTACGACCGTGAATTTGGGGTATAAATCCAAAGAGGCTGGTCAGCCTAAATATATACAAGCGTTTTCGTTCATAAAACAAAGCGCAGGGCGCTCAGTGCGACGTCCCATCGTTTTTTAAACGTATCTAATGTGGGGGCACAAACAACTGAGTTTGGAAGGGCGTTCCAGGGCCCGCAGACCCGGAGGGAGAAATAGGCTCTCCGACAGTCTAGACGACTGTACTGTTGGCTCAGCTTTTAAACTATTACCGCGAAGGTTAGTGTTCGGGCTGAGCTTCAAGAGGTGGCGGCATACGTGACTGGGATCGCTCAATATCTGGTACACTAGTATGAGGTCTCCACGAAGTCGCCGATACCGTCCGCTGAACACTCCGAGTATCTCCAGTCGTTCCTGGTAAGGAGTGTGGCGCAAACCCTTGACGATTTTCGTTGCTCGACGCTGTGGGGTCTCAAGCGCTGCAAGGTCACGTTTTAGCCAGGGTTGCCAGGCCTGGATTGCATATTCGACGTGAGGACGCACGTAGGCATTCAGCATCAAAGAGAAGATGGATGGATCCAAAATTCCGAATGCTCTTCGCAGGAGTCCAACTTGCTGGTTGCCCCTTTTAGAAGCGGAATCTGACTGTTTGGAACACCCGAGATCTTCCTGTACCAGCACACCCAAGTCGCGTTCCTGAGTGGTGGTCTTCAGATCGTGTGCCCCAAGCTTGTAGACGTGGACTTGTCGATGGCGGATATGAACAACGCGACATTTGTTCACATTAAACGGCAGGGCGTTTCTCACCGACCAATTCCAGGCCTCATTCAAGTCACGCTGTAGGACTTCATGGTCGTCCGATTGTTTTACCGCCCGCCAAACATTGAGGTCGTCCGCGAAGAGTAAGAATTTCGAGGTAATAACTCTTACTAGATCGTTAATGAAAAGCAGGAACAAACGGGGCCCAAGTACCGAACTCTGCGGTACGCCGCATCCCACTCAAATCGGATCGGAAAAGGATGATCGAACTCTAACTTCTAACTGCCGTTCAGAGAGAAAGTTACCGATCCATCCTAACAATGGGTCTCCGATACCGTACTGTTGGAGTTTAATGAGCAGGATTCGATGATCCAGGCGATCGAAGGCTTTCGAAAAGTCCAAGAATGCAACATCGACTCCTGTTCCCTCATCGACAGTCTCGGTCCAGTTGTCACGAGCTTTCAGCAGATTCGTCGTGCATGAACGATGTTGACGAAACCCATGCTGTTCTGGCGCAATTATGCTGTAGTTTTCCAAGTATCCCATTAACGCATCTGCTATCACCGCTTCCATGACTTTGGCGATCACAGGCAGAAGCGTTACGGGGCGGTAATTGGCAGGATCCGATCGACTTCCTGCTTTGTATATGGGCGTTATTACACCTTGTTTCCACCTCGAAGGTACGATGTTCTCATCCAAACAGCGCTGAAATAATGCAGCTAGTGGTTCGGCCAAGTGGATGGCAGCTACCTGTAATGTTTTCGGGTGAATGTTATCGGCCCCGGGAGAGCTGTGTGGACACAAGGATAGCAGCTTTTGCAGCATCATTTCTGCAGTGAACGTGACGTTAGATAAAACGGACGGTGGGGTAACTAGTGGCGGAATATACGTCGAGGCTTGTACACCTTGGAAGATTGGGGAGTACTGGGCCCGTAATGCGTTGGCCGCTCCCCGTGAGTCGTTGGTAATCCGTGGCAGCGTACCTGATGCCTTTAATCGAATTTCCGCTGGCAGCTTCATGCGGAATTTGGACCAGTTTTCCAAGGCGAGCGGTAACATAAACTCAGATTGAAGCACCACCTTCATAAGTCTGGGACCGTTCCCTTTGTAGTTGGGTGAAAATGGAATCCTGGTCAACCGCTTAGCGATGGTATTATTGAGGGAGATTTCGTGGCGGATGTAACTCCATTGCTCCCGGTCATGTGCATCCGCTGCATCAGAGGTTGAGTTTTGGAGCTCAGGAACCCCGTACACAATTATGGTCCGTTTCGCCTCGGCTTTACGAACTTCCTCACGGTTGCTCATCTTTTTCGGACGTTTGTTCCAGGGGATATCAGGAAGTATGCGCGCCTCGAGTGATGAATGACGAAGCCTGTTGGACGATAGTGGAACTGCCTCTGTGTCCTTGGTGGAGTTTAGTGTCACCCGGAGAAGTCGGGGTTCACCGTAGTGCGCTGAATTTGGATGACTTGTGACTCGTCTCAGCATTGCAGGTTCAACCGAAATGCCAATCGCAGTACATATAGACTTCCACTGATTACGATCATCCAACAGCTTCCCCTTTATTGTACTCGCCTGTGATTCAGGAACATTTGTACACACAACGGTTAACGCGCCTTGGCTCCTTGCGTTGGATACAGATTTGCCATGACTTAAAGACACGGTGTTAAACGGATTGTTTGGTTGTTGGAGTCTGGTCAACTTACTGTTGCTTGGTGAGGCCACCGGAGTCGGAGGTAATTTAGCCGGTGCATGCATTGAGGCGACTGAGGCGTACGACGCCCGACTTTTCTCTACGGCGGAAGAGGTTTGCCCCGGAGCTTCCGCGGTTGCTGTTGAATGGAGGTGGGGCGTGTGACTCAAAGTTGTGGACATCAGTACTCTGGATGTTCGTCCGCTTTTGGGAGTTGAATGAGGCAGGGGATTTGGAGAAACTGAGGCTGCAGCGCGGCTTGAGCGGCTAGCCCTTTTCTTCGGCCTCGAGGTGGAGCTTTCTTTGACCGACTGTGGTCCAATCATGGCCATATTCGCGGCCGGTGGTGCAAGCCTGGCGTTCAACAAATAAGCGATTGTCGCATTCAAAGTATCGCACCTTTCCGTGAGTTCACATAAACAACCGACCACTGGAGTTAACTGGCAAGTTGGACAGAACCAAAATGCGTCAGTTGCCTTGTTTATTTGTCTTGCTTCTTGGGCGGACTTTCCTATACAGCTCGGGTGGAACGAGCCACTGCAGTTTCGGCACGTTATACCCATTTTAAGGGCTTTGCCGCAATTAGCTGAAGAGCAGATACGTTGTTGCATGATATTCGGCATAGTTGTTATATGTTTTCAAGCACGAGGACAAGCAAGATGTCGATCACAAATTCCAAAATGACGGGCACAGCCGTAAATCACTGAGATCTCCGAAGATATCAAGCGGAATTCCACGAAACTTTCACGGATTGATGAACACACGAAACTAAAAAGTTTGGTGCACAACTAACACAGCAACACACGTAAAATACAGTAATTCCAGAGAAAAAGCAGGATCCAGCACGTGGTAGCAGAAAATTTCGCGGCATCCGTGGGTACAGCCTGATGCCTAGGCAGCATTTGGGTCTACTACTGAAGGCGTTTGGCCAATTTGATCCTACCTTCTTTTCGCAAATGTTTAACGCTTACCACTCATTGATTAGGCCATTGAGATGTAAAAACCCTGCCAAAAAGTGTGACCTCACTACGGTCGAGAACTCACAGTGGTGGACGACAAAATTTGTTAACGGGGTTGCTCCATCTTCTTCTTTACCAGTTGAGACTAAAGACTGAGTTGTTAATGAACAATACCATCTTCTGCTAGGTGGTTTCTTGCTTCTGTGTCAGATCCGCAGTAACTCTAAGCACACAGGCCAACAAGACTTCACTAAGAGGTCATCACCTAAAAGTTTGTGACACAGTATTGCCAGTTGCAATGTCAACGGAAATTTTTCTCCTTTCGCGAATCCTACCAGTGGAATTTAGTTCCGCATCTCATCATTTCTACTCCTATATTATCGGAATTCAAAATTCGACTTAATGATGCAGTATGCCAGTTGCGTTACATGCATAAATCCAATTAGATCGGTCTCGTGAAGCAGTAACCAAACTATGTGCTCAAGTAAAATTTGCAATAAGTACATTGTTGCACGCTCTCTTTTATATGGTTGGTTCATTGTTGGCTTCAGCTATTACCTACGGGAAACCGTTGGGTAAGCGTTTGCTAGCATAGCTGTGATAAATCCACGGTTCCATTGTAATAGAGGTTTGCGGTCCCATTTGTGAATGCGCATCATCACTCAAAGAGGTAACCGAAGTAATTAGACTTGGAATGAGTAACAAATCTTTGTGACAAACATTTCCTGTGTTACTTGGTTGGGTAAATGCGAAGGTGTAAGGTGGTCCAGAGGTCTGTGCCTGAAGCATGCATTAAAAGGGTCCCAGAGTGCCGAGCTAGAAGTGAGAAAAACTTGCTATTCGTTAGAGTTTGATGGACTCATATAAAGCATTTGGTTCCGTTATGACTATAGCTTTTGATGCTTCCGTCTGATCACATATAACTGGGCCGAACACTACTGTGGTGTAAGTACTAATGGTTCGCAGTAGACGTTTGAACAGCGAAAGATCACCAATAAGAGCAAATAATCAACACTGATTATACGTTTTTCTCATCAACCTCACCTTGAGAAAATCGTGGATTACAGGGGAGTAACTGAGCGATGTGAATGGTATAGGTAGAAATTCATCATGTATAGACTACGTCAGATAGACATGGTTGGCGGCATCCGGTTTCAGATTAGCCTGTCACTGTGGTCAGCCACAGGACGCCTGCGCCTACAGAGAGACAATGGATGGCTTGCGCTGCACCACGCACAGCTCCAACCACACCCCATGACCACTGTAAACCCAAAGAAAAAAGACCGGGAGACCTGTGGATGGAAGCCACGTTTCATCCACGGAGACGGCCCACACTCCTTCACATGCAAACACAAGCATGCTGTATTAGGGGAATCAAGTGCACACAAGGCGGTGGCTGGACCGTAGTCCGCTCCACACTGAGTGCATGGAACCGCTCTTCAAGCCTAGCACGGCCACAAGGACCGTGCACCCCGTTTCCTCCATCAACGAGCAACTGTCTCCTGGAGCCCGTATGGACGAGGTAGTGTGTACTAGACGGGTAGGCACCTTGTCAACATGCACATCAAGCGCAGCCACACTGGGGATAACAAGCAACAGCCGAGCACTTGAAACGATAAGATGAAATTAAAACAAATCCAATAATGCATACAGATACAATGACATTACTCTTCGATAAATTAGCATATAAAGTAAGTTGGTTAGCAACGAATCCACGATAAGGAAAATTCGTCCACAAGTTACTTAAAAATGCTACAAACGCAACAAAGTTACCGAAGATAAGCGCAATTAGTGTAAGCAACGTGGCCAGTTAATAGAAGAATATTCAGGTAGGCAGAACAAACCAACTAAACTGGAATGAAATTTAGCCAGCTTAAAAAGACCTAGTTTAAGTGTAAGTTGGTTTAGCCCAACTGCGGTGAAAAAGCATCAAGAATGCAACATCAGCCTCAGATAGACAACACACGTCCGAAAAAGCATTGCACAGCTGTTTTATCCTTTCAGGAATCGTCCGCAGTGCGCATTCCATCTGACCTTTACTGGGCCAGTACCTCGGCCTTACTGTGACCAGTCCGTGGTTTAGACTAATTGGTTATGGGGGACGGTAACGTCCGTCATGACTAAGTTGCTAGGTGCGACATGGCGCCGCTGACTATCCACTGACGTGCATGCTTCTGCCATGCATAGGACAAAGTAGTCCCCTCGCCAAGTGGAAATTTACAAAATTTACGCCATCAGTTAAGGGATGTCATTATAAGCAGTTTGGTCTGCGTAATGATTATAACTATAGTCAAAAGGGCTGCTCTGTAAGGATCGGGTTATAGTCACACCTTCACCAAGCCTGTGAGGGTCATATCCTTTCTGTGTGGCGCTCTAACCTGTATACTGGTCATGAATGAACCCAGCGGGTGGTCCGATCCAGGTGTGACAATCCATAAAGTAAGATTATATCGATAGTGAGTGAATGGCGTGTGGAAAACGGATCGAAGCAAGTTACGGGTTTCTCATCTGAACTGGTCTCCTAGCACCTGGTCAACCAATTTGAGCTAACAGTCCCAACAGTCTGATTAGGCATTCGCAGTGGCCGAGATAGGATGTGAGAAGAGGGTGAGAGTGGGGCTTCACCATACTGCGCTCTCCCTATCCGATGTAAACCAAAGTATTGCATACATAACGACAGGCTGCCCTTCTTTGCGAACAGGAAGACTACGAAAAAGCATCCTGGTCATGAGAGAACCGCGTTTAAAAATCGATCCGCGTGCTCTTTCTGACTCGACACGGTCCGTTATAAGCGTACTACTCTATGAAATATAATCCTAGGATGGGATCCGGATGGATATGATAGATGCGCGTTACTGATGAGACCCGACAGGTCGAAACGGTCGTCTAGAGCTTTATCTGGCACGTGGAGGACTTTTCGATTTAGAAGTTAGTGTGAAGAAATCCCATGTGTATGGCATGGAGATGGGAGAAATATGAACCTCGGACACGTTGCTTGAGGTTGACCACGCATCAATCAAGGTAGGATCCTGCTCAGGCGCCAGCAAGCCCCAGATCCATTGACAGTGGATTTAACTGTTTGAATTTATGCTGGGGTTGTGCCTGCTTCATCTCAAGTCGTATGTGGGCAACTTGTAGACCACTGATTTCCAACCTGGGCGTACTTCTCCGCATAATGGCAAAGGGGGTAAACTAGGATATAAAAAATTATAAGAGATGAGTCATTCTTTATTCACGAAACAATAATTAATCAATGCTGTATCACATTATCCAGCTAACTACTTAACCACTATTTGTTAGTCATTAGTGACAACTCAGTAACGCTTGTTTAGCGAACTAGACCATTTCACGTAATAAATACTATTACCCGAAAATACCTAGATGGCGCGTCTAGCCGCACTCTAGTCGATCGTTGCTCGCTTGTGTCACGTAGTCTTTCACCGCCCTATGACCAGTTCCTGCATGTGACGTTGATGTCGTGGATTTCGCAAACTTCTGCACATGTTGGGTGTTGCCCGCCTGAGAACACTGCACGCCATGACGCGTTTCGAGGTCATTTCCTCTCATTAGATAGAGATAGCAGGCATCGAATCCGGGACCATTGGGATGTTAGTTGTGACCGCTAGCCCTAAGCCACAAGGTCACGACGGGCAAAGCATGGCACAGCGGTTAATGACAGATTGGGAAGTCAATTTGAAGTACACGTTGTGTGGAAGGATTGCGACGCACAATCTCAAGGTGGACCGCGATTCCCATTGAAGTTAACCTTGGCCATTCGACCACTGCTTCAGCAGCTACGGTCCTAATGATCGAATGGCCAAGGTTAACTTCAATGGGAATCGCGGTCCACCTTGAGATTGTGCGTCGCAATCCTTCCACACAACGTGTACTTCAAATTGACTTCCCAATCTGCACATGTTGTTGTGTGTGGTCATGAGGCAAGATTAGCCGAGTGGATTAACTGTATGCCTTTTGCTATCGATAATAATGTGTTTGTTCCTAAATATTTACAAAAATGCCATCTATGTTACAGTCACTTACAACAAATGACGTAAGGGACAATATGGCAATAATTATATTTTAACTATAGATCAACCTGTCAGCATGGTTATAATGAAAAAGGAAAAGTACTTGTAAGTCAAACATAAGCGGCTGCTAATAATCAAGTTGTTCTTTAAACTAATAATTTGTTTGCTATTTGCCTTTATGTAACCATCTCTGCAGGTAATGGCCTCAAAATGGTTAAGAACCGCAGCTTTAGACAAATGAAAGATGGCGGCGACCAGTTGCTGCTATCACTACACCAACTACAGCGCGTTGCCTAATTACAGTGTGGTCAGTGTGATAATGTCGTGCAGAAACGGCCATGAAACGCGGAGAACAACGCTTTTCATTGACTTTCTATGGCATCTGCCACACGTGTTGTTCGGCAATCGAAGGCAGGCAATCGACTGTCGTTAAGATCACGATATGTTGCAACAAGAGTTAGCCTACGCTTTTGAATGGCCAGACGTAAATCTACTTTCGTTTAACACGGACAAGTGCAAAACCGTGCACGTCCACCACAAACTCACGTACGCATAAAAGCTTGGAGACGACATGCTGAAAACCGTCTCACAAGAGCAAGACGCTGGGGTGGTGATGCAAGACGATCTCGGCTGTTGGACGCAGTTCTTGAAGGCCTCCAAAACAGCGAACCAGCATGTTGGTCTGTTACGGAGGACTTTCGGGATGTTCAATCCCTCCATCTTCCCCCAAATGCTCAATGTGTGCGTGAGGCCCCATGTAAAGTACGCGATCCAGGCTTGGCAACCCCGGTTAAAACGCGACCTAGTTACACTGCACACCGCACAGAAATGGGCAACAAAAGTATGAAGGGGTTGTCCCCTCTGCAATATCATAGTCGACTGAGAGTCCTGGGAGTGTACGGCGGAAGATAACGCGGTCTACAGAGTAACTGCATCCGGGCGTACCAGATTTTGAAAACCCCAGCCACGCTTACCGCCACCTCCTGAAGTTTACCTGCAACACAGATTGGAATGGTCATAAACTGAAACTTGCCACCCAATACAGTCGGCTTAAGTGCCGCCGGAATTATTTTCCCTTCGAGTTTGTCAACCGTGCAACGCTTTTTCGACTTTTGTCACTTCCGCGCACACGTTACCCATTTTAAAAATAGATTTGACGAGGGTTTACACCACTTATGTAACTTGACAAATATTGTGCTCAGCAACTCCACGAAATCGGGGTAGGCGGAAATACCTATGTGTTAACATGGATAGTATGGTGAGTCCACAGATGTGTTTTCTCTTTTGTGTAACCCTTTTTGAACTAGCATTATTCCCACAAACCATGATATGGGGACTTGCCAAATGTTGGCTTTTTTATCCGTATCATACCACTGATCTATTGTATTTGAGACGCTAGCGACCAGTATGTCACAACTGTCCTATCTCTACAGTTCGCCTACTTAAGGCGATTGGATGGAATGCCAGGATTTATAATATGGCTGGCTTGCCGAACTACCTCCTCGTGGTGCCAGCTGGGTGGTTCGGGTGTACCCCGTTCCAGCAAAGTGTTCGGCGACAATGTTCCACCTCGGTGGGACATTGTATTCCAGCAGGTGTGCTTACTTCATGGGGAGTATTGGGACCCCGTTTGGTAATCTACCAAACAGACTCATGAACTGATTATTCAGTCAGCGTCTCCCAATGGGCGCGATTCCCTAAATTCGCCCCGCTGCCTTGCAGGTAGGTTATTTAGCCAAAGGCTCCGGGTGGAGTCCCCTAAGTCAACTCCCTACTTCGGCTTGGGCAACCGGGTAGTATCACGCTCTCTCGCAAAACCATGGACTGTATTACAACGTGCTCATCCGCTACTGTCTCTGCTAGTCACTTTCACACTACTTCATCACACGCCAATTGTTTTGTTTGTTAACAATCCTCACTTTCCGTTACCCAATTCATGTGTTCAACAATCTGGCTGCGATTCCGGTTGCGCCGCAGACCAAGGAATTCAACCTATGGCTCTCCTTCGTCCCCGATCCTCGTTCCGTCTGGCATGCTTCAACGTTCGGAGACTCATGAAGATTGGACAGTAAGCCGGTCTAGCGCGCACTTTAGATTCCCTTGACATTGATGTCTGCTGCCTTTCAGAAACCCGATTGCAAGGTTACATGCATTACATACATACATTGATAATATACTTGATGTCAAAGTGACGTAAATAAGTTTTAAAGGAACAAAGTTTGTGCATGCGTACGGCTTTTGTAGATGGCGACATTTAGGTCGACTACCTTGGGGGTTCGCAGCAACATCCGAGTTAACGCAGCCGATAGACCAGTGGCATCCTTGCTCTCATCCCACTTATTTTAACAACTTGTCCTTCCAACGATGAGTCCAAATTCTTTTGGCATCTGCTCAGCTAAACATTTTTCGTACGTTGTTATTCCTCGTATCTGTGGTACAAATGTAAAAGCGATTAGATTAGCTACAAGCGTAACGAATTTCCGGTCTAATGCAACTGACCGGTTTGAGTACCGTATATTCCACCTGGACATCACGTAACGCTCCTATTTAACTTTAAAAAACTCGAATAGATAGCGGATGTAAAGCTGGGTTTATGTAGGCTACTGGTTCAGTCTACTCAACAGATAATGACAAGGGTCTCCAAGCGCTCTGGGATGAAGTATGTTAAAGAAGCTCGTCTTAGGACTATACAATGTCTAAATTTTGCAAAATGTTTAAGGAAGCGACAAATAGTTCAGGTCAATTCAAGTGGTTTATTGAAAGCACATAAAAGTGGGGAATTTATGTCAATCGGAGTCGATAAAATGTATTTCTCAGCAACCAGTTTCAAACATTGTTTTCAAAGATCTGTTTAGGACAGAAACCTATGTTAATTGCTTTGTTTTTTCTTGGTAAATCCATAACGGGGAAGAAAAGAAACGACACTGCATTATTACTTTGAGCCATCCAAAAGCTTCTTGATAAACCTCAGTGAAGATAATAAGGCAGACTCTGAGAATTAAAGGCACTCTCATCTAAGAAGTGTTACGATAACGTAAAAAAGAATCCAATGTAACGAAACATAACATAGAGCATCCAAAGCTTCTAGAAAAACCTATCCTCAGTAAAGATAATAAGACAGACTCTGAGGATCAAAGTCAGTATCATTGAAGAAGTGTTACGATAACGTGAAAATGACAATCCGACGTAACGGAATACATATCATAGAACAAATATCATAGATTATATTGCAAAGTTTCCAAAGTCTACCCATGGGGAGTTTCATGATAGCAAAATATCTAAAGTTCATGGTAGAACGCGAAAGAGGTAGTCAGCTTATTGTGATGCGAAGTTTTAATATTTCATTGTTATATCAAGCTTGGATTGAGAATAGCAAATGGAAATTAATTCTCACGTCAATACAGCTGATGTTGATACATTAGTTCTACCAAGATCAAGGGCCCACATGGTACTGAAAGCGAGTGGAAAGTGTAAAGATTTGATAATCACAATCCAGAACGAAGGCTTTCATGCTAGATGGTGCTGTTTCCTTATCAGTATTGCGTCAACATTCATACGTTGCCAGTGATCAGTCACAATATGGTCCAGTCGGATCGGTCGGTGAGACTTTGTTTTGGACGTGTCAGTCTTCCTTGCCGATTTGGTCCAACTGATGACATCAACAACTAGCTGTGTCTAACTCTGCTCACGGAGCTCAATGACCTAGTGATTCTGGCGATAACCAACAACCACTATGTGCCGACTTCCACTCTTAAATTAGGCTATCTCTACTTGACGAGTCCAACTCAGGATGAAACCGGTCGGTCTTGGTGTGCATTGTTGGGAGAGCGCAACTTGGAATCCCTCGCCTAGCTGACAACTTCCTGTCATGGGAAACCGAGAAAAAGAAAGAAGTGCCTGGTTGTTTTTGTAGGCAATGAGGAAGTGTAGTTACGCCCTGTAAAAATTGCTTAATGAGCTACTGAGTCTTTTTTGTTTCGTTCGGTGATTCACCTGTCCCTGAACTATCGAATTTCTCATGTCTAACGTGCTAACAAGTTTGTACCACAAGCGAATAGTGTGGGGAACATAGTTTTATCACATTCGTGTCATGGACGCTAAATCGTCTAGTATCTCTGGGCCATATGAAAGTGAAAGTGGACTGAGAGTACGAGGTGCCACTTGCAATCATGCTCGGGTCATCTAGCCTACTGCGAGGAACAGGTCACGCTGCAAGACAAAGCGCAGCGAAAATTTGAAGCTATACACCTTATTCTATTGACTAAGCAATCGAGTATTTCCATAATTTAAGTTGACACCTGGACGACGCAGGTGGGAGGTTGGAAACTTTTGACACTCCTATCTATCATTTTGTTACTTATGGTCAACTGTGATTTAGATGTGCAACTGACGGGAAATGTATGTAGATGTTAGTTTACCGATGCTGTGTTGTACTCGGCCTGTGACGTTGGTGCGCGCGAAAGTCCGAGGACTCGGTAGCTGCGATGTCAGTTGACGTGAGTACGGACTAGCATCTTGGGAGAACTTGGCTACACGTATTACAAACCGTTTTAGGCTTTCCTGAGTACCGCACCAAGGTGATTGGGTAACACAGCCTAAAATTAGCACCTTTGCAGCCAATGACGTACTGCTGTCGAATTCATCCATTCGTTCTCCCAATTTTTTACACTTGCGGCTTCAAGTGTGAATGGATGCAGCTTTGGCATAATGAATATCTGCCGCTTACGATTGCGTTAAAAATTGCGCACTCTATTCACTCACAGACATCAGGCTAAGATGCAGCAACCCAGTCTAGGAAATCCGCCACGTCCGATAGCAGCGAAGATGGCGAATTTGGAATATATCATCTGAAAATTTCTGCTGATATCTTTCCACGACAGCCAGTGTCCCTTTTGATCAGCTCGTGTATTCGTTTCCACTTTGAGCGTGCTGTTCAAGCTTGGTGTCCGGGTTTAAAAGGAGATATTACTTGCTTGCGGATGCCCCAAAGAAGAGCTACGAAGGCAACAGGTGGGTTACTTGGCCTCGATAGCGGACTACGTCTCAGTTCAGTCGGTGTTCATCTCCGAGTACCAACGATTCCGCGAGATCTCATTCTGAAACATCAGCTACTGGCAGAGTGTAGTCATCCAAGTAAATCATTACGTGCTTTAGCTCCTTATAAGCGATGCCGGAGCAACGAGCTGAAAATAGTAGTCTGGCACCTCCGTTTAGACCAGGGCTCACCAAGCTTTTTTCACGGGGAGCCGGATTACTAACAAACTGATGACCGTGGGCCTTTGTAGATTTTTGAACAATACTCGCAGGCCAAAACGCAAGCTCTGAACAAAAAAAGGCAAAACTAAAATCAGAAGTTCAAATTAAACATAGGTGAGCGGCATGTGATGCATAAATAAACAAAAACCAAAGGACATATGTATTGACATTAAACATTATCATAATGATATTATAATGGTAGCTACCCCAGACGTTTATTACATACTTCCGGTTGGTATAAAGTAAATAGCAAAAGTGTCAGTGCGATTTGTGAAATTGAAACTATCATCAATATTTAGCTTGGAATTGCTGGATCCAATCAAGAGAATTGTTTCCACATGTTCATAAGTTAGTCTCCCTCCACGAATTGTTTCCACGCACTTCATTTTGGGAATGTTTGCTCGTAAATTTAACTTGTTTCCGAAACTGATGCCATATCAGCAACAAGCTACTTCAGTCCCTGGAATTCAGCCTCAGGTAAGTAGTGGTAAATTCCAAAAAGTTCCCATTCCCTGTGCTTCTTTTCATCAAGCCATTTGCTTACAGATCAATTAGTTCCAATTGGAACATCATCGAGGTCGCAATCAAACGGACTCTGGAACAGAAAAATTCTGCTCTCAATTCGGTCAGGAACTGAAAATCCATATCAGAAATCAGTTCAGGGTGAAGAATTCTTTTCGGTAAACTCGCATCGGACTCAAACGTTTACAAAACACTGATGGTCGGGAAAGCGTCAACTCGAGCTGGGATTGAATTCTGGACTGTTTGAATGATCAAAATCGATAACTTGAGACATTCAAACAGTCCAGAGGTCAATCGCAGTCCGAGTTGACGCTTTCCCAACAATCAGCGTTATGTAAATTCTGAGTCCGATGAGAGTTTACCGAAAAGAACTCTTCACCCTGAACTGATTTCTGATATTGATTCATATTAATGAAATGAGAATCTTTGGTTTGCTGAAGACTAATATTGCCCGTGATTCATTGAAACTGGAAATCTCTAAAAATAGGTCTCTTCAGGTCACAAATGATACTCCAAGGAAAAAAGAGGGACAAATTCGGTGATCGTAACGTTAAACTTTTAAACACCGAAAATAAGCAAACTTTTCTTCTCCCAGCTGTGATTCAATCAAGGACAGCATCCTCCGAAATTTGTTGATGCTTCTGTAGAAATCCCAGATAAGGGCCCTCTTTTTGCAGTTTCACGTTAACTTCATGCATCTGGAATGTGATGTCAATCATAAATAAGAAGTTTGATGGCCAGATGGGATCTGACGGTTGTGGGTAGGCTCTGTCGTTTTCAGTAAGGAAGGTAGCCATTTCCTTTCGGAGCTTGTCGAAACGAAACAGCAAGTTGCCGCACCAGAGCCACCTCACTAATATGTGATCAGGCAAATCACATACTTCAGAATCAATATCTTGCAAGAAAAAGAATGGAACTGACGGTAAGTGAGGGCGTGTCCCCGAATAAAGTTAACAATTGAAACGACTGTTTTTAGTACACAAGAAATATCCAAGTTTTTCCTAGGGTTCACGTTCAGCTGTGAGGCACTGTATGAACAGAGCGAGCCTGATGTGCAAATTTTCCAACCGAGTCCGGATCTGATCCACCAAACCTCTCCTCAATCCAGCCATATTTCTGCCACCATCAATCATGACGCCTCAAAGGCGATTCTGTGGAAGGTTGTATTCTTCGAAACTTTGTGCAGTTCCGCAAAAAATATCCTTTTTAGCTATCGTTCCATGCATTCTGCATACCGATACCAACTTTTCCATCATTTGAAACTCCTAATCAATATCGCCAATGAATACGAAAAGTTGTGATATACTCTAGAGGTCAGTAGACGCAACCAGCACCGAAGAATCCGGCAAAATTTTGCTGTAGATATTTCATTGCCAAATTAGGCAACATCCTCAGTACAGTCATTAAAGTCTCATTCGCCATGCCTCGTAAGCCACCACCATATCCAAGTGAATATTGATTGTCTCCTACTTTGAATGTCAGTCTTCCATTGGCTCACGTGGGTTTGGCACGTGGTCGCGACTTCATTCTGTCGAGCTAGTATTTATTGTTATCGTCTGCTGCAGAGCTTCGTAGACACCCTCTAGCTTCAGATGCTTGTTGATTGAGTTCCGGTCCGAATACCAGGCTTCAATGAAATCACGCCCTCTGCGGTTCTTCGATCTTCCAAGCATCTTGACGTTTCCCAAATCGAACTGATGGCCTTCGGCGTCTATATGTACTGACATCAGTGACTTTTCATCATGGAGGCGGATGGCCAGACTGTGTTCATGCAGTCTTGTACCATGTTTCCTCCCTGTCTGGCCCACGTCGTACTTCTCACAATTTTTGCATCAAATTTAGTAACTCCCACCTGACGTTTCTTCTTTACCCAGCTGGTCCTTTACCCTAAATAGCTTACTCCGAACGGTTTCCGTTGCTTCCTTTGTAACCATGATCCCGTGAGGCATTAAAAGCTTCATTGCCATTTCACAAATCCCATGGCTATAAGGTAGGACGATGGTTTTTCTTTCCATTGCGCTGGTGGAATGGGGTTGTGGTTGATTCGTCGACATCAGGCCAACGGAAGACTGACATTCATAGCATGAGACAATCAATATTCACTTGGATCTGGCAGTGGCTTACAAGGCTCTGCGAGTGAGACCCTAATACCCGCACTGAGGATGTTGCCTAACTTGGCAATGAAACATCTGTAACAAAATTACCCAGCTCGGAGAACACATCAACCATCTCAACCACACCTCGAGCTACAGGTATTCTCAATAATTTCCAATACCGCAAAAATTTTCAGCTTCTCTTGTATCTGCACTCGTATGTTCTCTCAAATTTCGGTTGTTCTTCGCACAACTGAGCTTACAGATGGGTTCACAGTTGCAAACAACTCGGTTTTCTTAGAAAAAAGTCATTCACCGCTTCCATACTACACTCTGACTTCATTGCCAATAATAAACAAATTTACTCCTTCTACCATTTTTGCACAAATTTGCAACTAGTACAAAAGATGGCTTCATTTTCAGATAGCGTTTATCACGAAAAACAAATTCGTAAGCTTATAAACCATTTTTTGACTTATATTCCTTCAAGCTTTGCTTCCGTGAAACATTTCAGTGTGCCGATAGGAGTTTCCTTTCATAACAGTGCTGAAGAGTTTACTGGTCGCATTTTGTGCAAGTGATTTTCCGGACTTGTTTTTCACGAAGAAGTATTTCGTTGCTATTGCACTTTGAAAATGCGAACTTCGGTGCCTGGGCTTCGCTTCTTGATAGCCATAAGGAGCGGTGCAGTAAACAGGAGATGAACATGTAGAATGCTTTGAATTGGAAACACACTTAATCTCCTACTGGAACACAGGTTAGTAAGTAGTTAAGGGCCGCTGTTGAAGCCATAGTGCACCACTTATGAGTGGTATGGTGAAACCAGCAGGCGCGATGAACTAAGCCACTAATGGATTACAACGGACGCCGGGCGCGTAGTGTCCAATTCAGCTAGCCTTAACTATAGATGACGCTGAAGAGATGAACCTATACCGTACTGTCAGGGCAAGCTGAGTTGGTAGCACAGGACACAGCGTGCAATCAAGTGGTACCACGGATGGTGTAAGCAAATGAGTCCGACTGTTCTAGGTTGTAAATATTATACGTAGATTCCTGGAGGACTCCGAAGATGCCGCTAAAGCAGACGGGGTGAAGCAAGAGGGAGCAAAGCTGGTTGCGCTTCGGAGTCTACTCAAGGCATGGGTGAAGGTGATCCTGGAGGTAGCAAGACGAGGCCCAGTCAAGTTGGAATGGGCGGCCGCGAAGGAGGTACTGATTACGGAGTTTGACGGTCCGACCGACCGCCAGGATGTACCGCCATGATTCCAGGCTGCCCGACTTGGGCTAGGAGCGGAGCCGGTCATGTTTGCGGTCCATCCTCGAGGCTTGTTAGATCGAGCGCCACCAGATTTGGACGACATGTCAAGACAGCAACTGTTAGTGGAGTAATTTCTAAACGGTCTACCTCCAACGAAGGCGGATCGAGTGTGGATTCTGACACAACCCAGAGAAGGAGCGTGATGGAGCTTGCTCGAGTGACAAGTGAGTTGGTATTGGAGCCAGCGGCAGCAGGGAGATTCGAAGACCAAACAGACAGCGGGCGATTATACTGGTTAGAAGAGAAGTCGGAACAGATTACGCAAGACATGGGAGCACTTCGAAGGACGCCTCAGAGGACTCGGCAAAGTGGGCGATGCTCCTTTTGTAGGGAACTGGGACACTGGAAGCGGCAATGCCCAGCAACGTGTACTACACTCATCGTACCAAATAAAAGGTAAAAAAGTATTGTTCTCGTGTTAGAGCTTTCATCCCGGTGGCCCTGAACAAAGGTGCAATTGAATCGATGGTAGAGTTGAATTTAGGAACAGAGAGGTGTTTAATCGATACAGGATCCGCAGTCTCCCTGTTCAACCATCGAGATGGAGTGAAAACCCAATCGTGTTCCATGGTGGTGAAGACGGTTGGTGGTTATGATATACTCATAAAAGGTATGGCGGAACACATAGAGACTGTGTCCAGAACTGTCGCTCGATTTGGAGCACATGTGTGGACACCGACCATGTACTTGTATGCGCTGACATGCGGATGCCTTTTGGCGGATGCCCAGGACGACGCTGTGAGCGCATTAACACCAACCAACTTGAGAAGCCTGCTGTTCTGAATGGCTATCAATGTACGCTGATATGTGTTTTGAGTAAGTGCTTGCTGGAGAAAATTGATGGTCACCGGTCGCATGTTCACCAGACCTTACTAGCAGCAGGCAAATCCTCATGTGGTATGTATAATCGCCAACATGGACATTAGGTCTCTACGCGGTCTCTGGAATTTACCGATGCTGGCCGGTATATTCCGGCTGCAAGCGAACACAATGAAAGTCACAAAGAACTCGGGTCAAGATTCCGTGCTAGGCTGAAGGGAGACCACGAATCCTAGCGGTCTCTTGATGGAAGTAAACGCTGTCCTTGGTAACCATCGAAAGTTATTTCGTCTGATAGGGGAAAAGAAGAGCGGTGACCTGGTGTTAGTGAAGCTATACGTGAAGAGAGTTGATAGCCTATCCACAATTTATCAAAACGTTTGGAACGTTGGTGGTCTGAGCATTTTGAAAAACAATCTAACCCGCCGGAATTGTTCAATTCCTCATCGGCCAGTGATCGCTCTGCTCCGTGGGCTGTCGCTTTGGATCCGCCCTCTCTCTCAGAAGTTAAACTCTTGAAGTTGAGCAAAGCCGCTTGACCAGATGATTTCCATCCAGCCCTCTTCAAATTGAGAGGCCTGTTCTTGTTGATGATTTACACGAATTACTAGTGAAACTGTGAGAGCAGAAAACTGTACTAAACGACTGGAGCCGCGCCGTTATTGTTCCCATCTTCAAAGGAGGCTGGCGTTCGGAATGCGGCAACCATAGAGGAATCAGTCTGATCCCATCGCCTCCAAACTAATTGCCTCTGTCATCCTTCACAGACTGACTGGCACTCGTGAAAGGCATATTGGTGAACAGCAAGTCGGGTTTCTTCGAGGTCGTGGCTGCATCGATCACATCTTCACTTTGGGTCAATTGTTGGAGCACCGTCATATATATTGGCGGCCCACCGTAGTCGTGTTCCTCGACATCAAAGGTATCTTCGATTCGTTTAATCGATGTGCACTTTGAGACTGTCTATTCAGGAAAGATGTGCCTGAGAAATATGTAAATATTATCCATGTATTATACGCGCGTAGCTCAGGCAGAGTGAGGGCTTACGGCAAGCTGTCGTCGCCCTTCAATATCTCCATCTGTGTGAGACTAGGATGCCCACTGTCACCTTTCCTCTTCAGCTTCGCTATTGACTAAAAAATGGAAATCGCATTTGCATGACACGACTTAGAAGGTGTGGATCTGCTCCCAGTAGAAGGACTTCTTGACTTGTAGTGTGCTCAAGATATTGCTCTAATCTGTGACAGCCCATGTGGGTGTCAAGCTGCACTGTACAGATTACCATTGGCTGTTAATCGCTTTGAGCTTTACTTTGCACCATCGAAGTGCAAAGCTTTCCTCAAAGCTTGGTTTGGACCGCCTCCTATGCTGACCCTTTGTGGGGATCATCTAGAAGTCGTTCAAAAATTCATCTATCTGGGAACATGTATCAGCGCCCATGGGATTGAAAATGAGATCGCGAACCGTATGGCAAAAGCTCGTGGCGCTTTTACTAACCTTCGCCACTTTTGGCCACGGCGCGACATCACTGTCGCCCTGAAGGGTAGAGCTCAAAATGCAGTGTTACGCTCGACCTTACTGTACGGTTGTGAAACTTGGAGTCTTAGATCAGCGGAACTAAAGAGGCCAGTTACTTTCGACTACCGATGCTTTCGCAATTTAGCTCACATCTGGTGGGAACACCGAGTAAGCAACCAGCGTATTCGACGCCTTGTTTACGGCACAGAGAAAGAAGATGAACCGCTCAGCACCGTTATTTCACGCATCAGGCTCCGATGGCTCGACCACGTGTTGTGCAGGCCAGCCCACCGACTCCTGCGACATGCGTTGTTTGGTCACCGAGGGTGTGGATGGAGGAAGAGGGGTTGCCAAGGGATGACTTGGTTGAGAGGAATGAAGGCCCTCACTTTGGAGCTAGTTTAGGTTGGAGCTTCATGGCTTCCTGGTTTGGGTCCGAAAGACGATGAACACGTTTGGTTGGATACGGTTGCTGAGATAGTTAGGAGCCGACCTCAGTGTCGTTCCAGCTGGGATTTTCTTTGTCCCTCCTCATCCCTTTTAGCCTCCAACTCCAACCACCATCTCATTTCGTAGCGTAATATAATTTTGCATTAAAATTTTTCTTGTTGCCTAGTAGCCGGCTGGTAACATTCCGGAACGATGACCATCCCTTGCTGGTAACGTAGCTGGCATGCAACTGGTGCATTTTATTTTTTATGTATTGCGGCATAATAGTTAAGAAGGTGATTTAAACCCCAAGCTAACTTGTGTCATGGTGTATACTGGTGATGAATGTTGCAAATATATCCATAGTGCAAGCTTGAATAAACCGCGTGTAACACTGGTTGGTAACTGCAGTTCGGCAAGTAGGAATTGTAGAGGCACCGATGAAATCTGTAACTGAATTCGATCACGCTTCTATATTTACGCACATTTCCTATACACTTCATGCTGAGCAACTTCATTCGACTTGGGAGGAACATTGGACACGAACTGCTGCTCATGAACTTGTTGTAATCGCCTTTTTGTTTTACCGTGCTGTACACTTTTGTGCCCGCGAGTTGCCGATACATACGTTGTGGCGTGTTCCTTCCTCGTTCTCACTGAGTTCGACTCACACTCGTTCATTGTGGGATACCCTCAGGAATCTTGTATTCCTCCCTTTCCTTTCCTTTCTTCTTCCTACTAGGACGATCGCCCGTTACACAGTCAGAAATAGCTCAGAGACAGTCCGAAACCGTCTAAATCCAATGCTGCTGCAAATCTGGTTTATCGCGGGCACTTTGAACCTTTCACTGTCTGCGTAGGTAGTGCATATGTGAGCTACATGCTCTTCTTCTCTTGAGGTTACAATACTTGTGAACATCATGGACTCGAAAACCCTACCACGAAGCTGTGAGATAGTCACCACCAAGAGTAGTGTTCGTGTGGGTTACTACGCCACGTCACGACTTGCTAATATGTCGCTTGAATCAATCGCACTTACAGTTGCATGCTAGCCACGGCGCATCGCGCTATACCTGTGTGAACGAAACGAGCGCGTGAGTCACATTCTGACCAACACACAAGTAAGTAATTGGGGTCAAGCGGGCTTTCAGAATAATGGGGTGCTGACCATTACCGACCTTATCGTGCGAAGTACGGCATAGCAGTGTGAGCGGTCCGTGTGGGAAGGTACCAGGCTGAGTATCGCTGAAACTGTCGAAAACGCTATGCAACATGAAGAGGCCAAACATGGCTGGGGTCAGGCGATGATATCGCATGAACGGGTTCAGAGTGAAGTCATGTAACAAAATGATAGAAGGTGCTTTCCTACCTAGACCGTAAACACAAGGTTAAGATGGGCGTGTGTATTAGTTAGGTACTCAAATTCGAGCAACGTTGGCGGGCCAGATGAACTAACGTCGTGGGCTGGATGCGGCCCGCAAGCTGTAGTTTGGAGACCCCTAGCTTAGGCGACAGAAAGTACTTTAACTCACGTAACATCTCCACATTGGAGTGCATCCCTAGCGCTTGTAATGAATGCAACATACTTCGTGGCCTATAATAGGCTATCGACATTTCATCCATGGCAAACGTTACGCAACAATGTGACAAAGGTCCATGCTTCGCGCTATAAGCCGCAGCCTTTTGATAAGCTTTCTACACTTGTCATCCTGTGGGTCATATAAATCTGCCACTTTGTATCTCATATTAAACGACTAAACTATTAAACTACTAAAGTGCTCATCATATCACTATAAGGTGCAACCAAACGAATTGACCACCAGTAAGACTACTCTCGGATGTAGATCGTCTGCCAGCCGGGTGGCATCAAATAAAACCGAAACATTCCCGGGTTGAGTATGTGAAACCACCATTTTTGGGTCGTTATCATGTATAGAAGAGTGACAGATTCCCGGTATGATGTTTCCTGGACGCTAGGAGGTTGTTTGCGAAGCTGCATTGCATCACGTAAAATTTCCCACCACAGTGGTTATCTGAGGCATCCAGAAAGCAAGTTCCTCATACGACATTAAGGTCACTCAATACTGACCCTGTTCCAGTCAAATCGGGTATGGAAGACACGGGGGCCAGATCGTTCTGGTGACAGAAAACCTAGATTATTGGTGCTTTCCGACGAATATGAAGATAAATTCAGCAGTGTTTCATTCAGATTCCTCTGGAGGTTCTTCACATAAACGCAACTTTGATTGGTAAAACATGATTGTCTTGAATGTTAGGCGCAACCTGGAACTTAACATGGTCTATTACGGAGGGCATTAGGACGGTTCGCCCCCTCCATCATCCCGCAAATGCTCAACACGTATGTGAAGCCCAATGTAGAGTACGAGATTCAGGCCTTGCAACCCTGGCTGAAACGCGACCTTGTTGCCCCGTAAACCCATAATGAAGGTTAACAACAGTGTGAAGGGCTTGTTCCACCTGTAATACCAACGGTGATTGAAAACCTTGGGAGTGCACAGCAGAAGTTGTCGCTGTCTACCGGGTGAACTCATTCCAGTGTACAAAGTCTTGAGAAACTCCGGTCACGCTCGCCGCCACTGCTTGAAGCTCAGCTATAACCTAAAAATGAAGGGCCGCCAGCTGAAACAGGTCACCCAATACGGTCTGCTGGAATGGCGCCGAATTATTTTTCTCTTTGAATTTGTCAACCGTGGAATGCTGTTTCCACTTTTGACGTTTCTGCACTTACGCCTCCAATTTCCACAAATGACCCGACGCTGCATCGCGCTATCTGCATTACGCGATCTGAATTCCGGTCATCGAGTGACACGAGACACCGACAAACTTAGAGCTCAGCAGACCCAAGACACGTTTACCTGTGTGTGGGCATCATGTTGAGCCTACAGATGTGCGGTTTATCTTGTTTGTTTGAGCTTATGTAATTCACACAAACCATCCCACAGGAGTTGTCAAGCCTTGGCTATTTACCCGGATGATAGCATTGTTCTGTTGTTCCACTGTTCACTGTTTGTTTCTTCCTGAAACAAGCTGGTCACCTATGATGCGCCAAAATTATTTACTAACTGTGTAGACTATGATGATGCTATGCTCATACCCACAAAACATGCATCTGTGTGACCCCGATGTTTACCACTGTGGTCCGCATAAGATTATACTGAATACACGGCATTCAGCACGTTCTACTGTATGCTTAAGGAGTAAACAATACCAAGGCCCGTATAAAACGGAATAAACACCGCCAGTATGTGTGATGTTGTTTGAAAACATATGTGAGTGAATGTTTTTGGTAATCTACTGTACATCCGATTTCTTCGGGGTGAACAAAACAGAAGTTTTCACAGGTCCGTCACCGTGTGCTGATGCGTGCCATCGTACGATATTTTCCGGTTGTCATGTAGAATTCATTCAGAAGTCGGCTGGATGCTGAATCCGTCAAACGATATGATACCCATCTACGGTGGAATTCAGAGATAGGATTGGAGAGTACGGCACATAACACGCAGCCAGGAAAACCGATAGTGACTGCTCCCTACCTTTCTTCAGAGAGCTGGAATACAGCTTTAGAATTCGGTGTCAAAGCTGGTATTGACAGTCCTGACTTCTTTTGTTTACTGTGGTCTAGCACTTACCAATCTTGCTCGGTACTACCTACGTTGCAATTGCCATGTTCAACTGGAGGCCGAACAAAAGCGATAAATCAGCTGATCAATTCCAATGTATATTCTTAAACAACATCCTGTTTTGCTCGGTCGCATACTCCTGTGATCCGTCACATTGCGCATAGAAGAAGAGCTGCATAAGTCAATTGGGTTCCGAAGTGTTCTTCCTTACTTTGTCATTAGTCTACAGGACCACTTGAACATCTCCACTTCTCCATTACTCTTTGTTTCCTATGAGATCGAGACATGTGCTCCTCCTTTAGTCAATCAATACTACTCGCTTCAGTTCAGGTCTCTGGATAGGAGACATCCTCTGTGCTCCTAATATGAGCGGGGCTGGCGTGCCGAACTACCTCCTCGTGGTGACAGTCAGATGGATCGAGTTTACCCCTTTCCAGCGGAAAGTTCGGTGGCAGTGTTCCACGACGTGATGTGTTTTCGTCTGGCAAGCGTTCTCTCTCTAAAAAGCCACATATGACCGCTTAACAACACGGTGACGTGGCGGATGTGACTCGCCACTAAATAAAGTCACAGCCTCTTGCTTTACTTTAGCAATGTATTGTAATTCCTCAGATGGACTCTAAATCTCAGGGTGGACTGGGCCCCAGTTTGGCAGATCGCCGAACAAAAGGCGTATGAACCTTGAACTCGGACACCGGCTCCCAGTGGACGCGATCTCCTTACTTCACCCCGCTGCCTTGCGAGTAGGCTAATGTGCCAAAAGCTCGGAGCAGAGTCCCCTTAGTCAACTCTCTACCTCGACCTAGGCAACCGGGTAGTATCATGCCAGCTGAGAAAATCTATGGATTATCTTTCTGTCACCCTTCCGTTACTGCTGCTTTTGTCGTTCGCCAACTTCCATCACACGCCAACACTTGATTTGTTGTCAATCCGACCTCAGTTGACTCTGCTTCCAATTCCGGTTTCACCAACACCAATAAACCTCAATCGATAGCCATGCTTCAACCTCGATCAATGTACCGATTAGCCTGCTCCAACGTATGAACACTTATGTAGATTGGTCAGCAGGCCGGCCTGGCCCGTATCCTGAAGTCTCGTGCCATCGACGTTTGTTGCGTTTCCGAAACCCGGTCGCAGGATCCCAGCAGTATACTCTGGTCGACGTCCCCTTCTGATTGCGGAACCATATACAAACTGCGTCTATCCACTGACGCAGAAACATCTGCAGCAAGTTTGGCTGGCGTTGAGATGGCGCTGAGTAAAAAACCGAAGCTGCCTTGCTAGTTATCATTCATCATTATGCAAGTTATACACGTATCAACAGACATCACAAACACGCAACTTGTTTGTCCTTTCTGCTCACGCCCCAAATAACTGCAGCAGCGACACTGTCAAGGACGATTGCACCGCGAACTTCATCTTCTTCTGAGTAAAGTGGAAAAGTAAGATGCTGCTATACTTACTGGTAATATTTGTCCCACTGTCAAGGTCTTATACTCATTTGAGTAAGTTGAAAGCGTACTGTCCAGAGGTACTAATCGATTGGATATAAGACCAAGGGTTCGCTCTTTCTGGTCCTCTGCTATTTTGGGCTTTTCCCTGAGTGCTCACAGCTGCCAAACTTGATCCTTTCGGAGTCCTACTAGGTTACATCTCGTCTCATCTGCAAGACCACGCTGAGGGCTCTTCAGCAAGCCTATATTTGTGTAAATCCACTGCTCCACAAGGCACATATTTGAGAAAACCACCACTTATCTTACGTTTACCGCGGCAGTGCTTGCAACCAGCTTTGGACTTCATTCGACATCAACGCTAATCTCGTATCACCGCAATCCGGTCGATAACACCGCGCAAAAGTCTGCGCGTGAAAGCTTTCTGCCCATCAGTGACTCATCACGCCGTCCACTTCGGACTGGTGGCTTGACCCAACACGTAACCTGCGAAACGATCACTTGTCTGACACCTGTTTAACACTGTGGAACGTGAGCCGGTAAGTGCTTACTGTTCTGTGTTTGAGTCCTAAACACCTAGCCATCTCATACTACGCTACTCAGTAGCCGTCCTAGAAACCTTAGACCCCAAAATGTTGTGCACTTCTTGAAAAGGACTGCTAACTTCATAAAATGAATGCCACCTTGGCTAGAAAAAAGAAAAAAAGACAGGAAACCGCAACCAAACTAGTTGCTAATACTTCCAAGCTGCTGCCTGATATGCGCCAACACATTGACCTCCTCGAGGATAAAATCAATGCACTAAAATACAAACAGTGAATTTAGCATTAACTACAACCAAATGTTATCATTCTGTGAACTTATCAAAAACTCAGCTAAGGTGAATTTGGATAGACTATTTACGGCCGGTTCATTTCTATCACTTATCACATCTGAAACCCAGGATCACGTGCGCAGATCAAAAATGTGATTATATTAAATGTACCTGATAGACTTAGTATAATCAAAAAATTAAAACCACCCTCCTCACTGCCTGCAACATGGATGGGTTTAGCTGCGTTTGTATACGACTTCGGAAAAATGTAAAAATGAAGTCCTGGCCGGTTTTATTGAAGTTCTCTGATGAAACGACTGCTACTAGTTTTGTGAGATTCAAACGGCTGATTACTGCAAGAACCGTATTCAAAATGCCGTAGTCAGGAAAGTCCAAACACTGCTCGAAAGACGCCTAACTCTTAAAGAAAAGTTTCCAACTGTGTTAACTCACTGCTCATCAGGTTACCGAGTGGACAGTGAAGTAGACCTAGTCAGAATACCGTTAGTATCCATGAAAGATCCTCCGCGTCCTAAAACATTTACTCTTGCGGATCATACACTGAGGTGCACCGAACCTACTAAATCGCCGAATAAACTGAAACAACCCCAGGAACTAAATCTCACCGAGATAACAGCCGAAACCAACTCTATCTCTGCTGCTCCGTCTACCAGTAACGTGAGCATGAAAGATGATGTACCCCCTACAGTACCGAACCATAAGGCAAAGTTCCTAATTAAGGCTGTAAGAAACAAGAAAACGTTCCACAGTCAATTTAAATATAAATGTCTCATCTCCAATCAAAAAGATCATTATAAATCATGGAATAGCTCTCCATCAACTCGACATGAACACATCCAACGCTCAACATCTCTGCCACAACATATTCCAGAGCGTCGGTATGACTAGCTAAATCACTCCTTAAGTAAACGATTGCCTGAGTCAACTAGTGACACTAGACTTGGCTATAGAATCAATGGCAGAAACTCGGCCAAACACCCTCACACCCACAGCTGTCTCCGAATCGAAATTGACAACACACTATTACAAGTGGAAATGCAGCCGTTGACTGAAATCCTGAAAGTTCTAGGGCATTGCCTAGTCCGCACAATAGCATCCCTCAGCACCTCCCACAACAACCAGTCTATGCTCCGCCTCCATTCCTTGTTATGAATATTCCTCAAAATCCTTTTTAGGATACCATTTCCTTGTGAAAGTCTGTTAGTTTCGTGGATTTGCTCAGCCGCTCCTGGGGGCGATATCTACTAGTTTGCGTATAGACCCCAGCACTCCACGTTGGATGCAGTAGCATATCTTGTCCATTCTACAGCCTCTGCATTGGACCCAACGTGTAAATTCGTACGGCTTCTCTTGTTGGATTATTCTAATGCCTATGGAAGCCTGGATAGGTCAAAGTTGCTATCCGGGAATGGAGTTCATCCGGATGTGTATAATCTGTTACGTGACCATTTTACGAATTGTACCCACTACACCAAGTTGAACGGCAAGAAATCCTCTGTCCTCCCTGTCGAATGTGATGTCCTACAGAGAGCGATCCTACGACCTTTCTATTTTTCTTCTAAGTTGAACATCTCCCTATGCAAGCCACGTTTATAGAGGGGTAAACACGCTGATGATATTGTGCTCGGATGTATAGCCCTAACTAACCAGGATTCCTCATCACTTCAACTTGATTAGATCTGGTGAAATGGTCTTCATCATGATCACTTCCGCCTAATGCTTTTAAATGCAGTGACGTGATATGTTCATTCCTCCGTGGCCATAAGCTGCCTTCCTTCATTAATTTCTCTCTCACCCTTACTGTGAATGTAAATCCCATACGCAGCTCTTCCACCGTCGTATCGCGGTGTATTTTGATCCCAGAATGTTTCTTGATGTACGCATGTCTGTAAAACTTTCCGAAACATCAGAAAAGTTCATTTTATGCCCTCAGTCTTGTGTTTACAGTACCTGGTACTTTACGATTCAGGTTTGTGGCCACTTGCATTATTCCACCACAGATTCATCGGCCAGCTCGCAAAGCTTCTTGGACAACCTCATCTCTTGGTCCAAATCCCTCAGTCTCTTACTTAACGCGTCAAAGTGCAGATATTATTTCCTCGCTAGCCAAAGAAAATCATTATCAAAAGTTCCTGACGCACACCACGCTTCTTAGCATCCAGTGTCAGTCTAAACAACTGTGCAGTAGGGAAATATCTCAGAGTAACGTTAACCCGGGATCTCACGTGGTCTCATCACTTGAATGACACATTCATTAATTCAGGAGACTAAGGTTCTACGTCTCCCGGCTTAGGTCATTATCCGTGCCTTGTTAGTTGATTCTACGTTTTGTCATTGCTTGTGTAATACCACACTAGACGTATTGGTCACCTGTGGTATTTCCCAGACTCTTAAGCGGGCACTTCAAAACTAGCGACCGGCCCCTGAAGCATCTTGCTCGATGCAGCGGAGTTGCTATGCTAGTGTTTATCGACATCATTGTGTGCAACCATGTTCGCTCCTGCGAAAAACTGGCGTCCAAGATACCGATACTAGTCACCCTCTCGCTTGTGAAATGTCGGAAAGCATCTTGACTTCTTCGACCAGACAAACATACAAAGCCATTTATACCTGTACACGGGCCCACGGTAAGTCAGTTGTTCCTTATTTGTCACCTTTTCCGAAGGATCAAGATGTAGTCAAACAAGACCTAATTGCCAGACCGAATCGATGATATCACCATTGCCATATGTTTAAATTAGTGGTGCACCACATGCATTTGTCATATTTTTATTTAATTTTATTTGTGCCATTAGCGTGTGTGTCGTAGCTGAATAGTCATCCTTCATAAGTGCAAAAGTGCGCTATTGACTTGACTTGGTTATACTGCTCTCCTGTGTTTTTCACTGGCCCGCCTCAGAAGGATTACATCTTATTGGAGCGATCTATAAAGCACTTTTCTAAAAGCAGCGGCTTGTCTAACCATTCTTTAGTTGATGTGATCATTCCTAGTCAAATAGATGCCTGCAATGATTTTTAGTTTATGCCACTAACTCATCGATTTCATCCAATTCACTATAATCTTTCCAAACCGGTGTTTTTATTTTCTACTCGTTCGAAATTCAGCATTTTATTCTCCCGCACGTCATTGTACCGTAATACTGTTTTGCCTTATCTCTCCCGTTCGCTTGTTGACCCAGCGAAAGTCACTAATATGCTGCGCGAGCGCTTGTGGGAGTAACAGGTCTGTCTTTTTCCCATTGTTCTCCCCTAACATATATATTGAAATTGTCATCCAGGTGTTTGCAGTGGTGATGTAAATGCTGAAAATGAATCTGGTAGTTTTTATGACACGCAAGCACAGAAAATAGTAAGAGACCTCTGATAAGTGTCCCCAAGATAAAAGTGTTCATTACGCTGTCATTCAAAGGCGATTAAAATGATAGATGATTCCAGCAACGTCTCCGCCAGGCAGTGGGGAAATGCTATTGCGCAGCCGAACTGGTGTTATTACACCAAGTCAGGAAGTTGCTGTGTAAATCCAACCTGGACAAGCCACACCCCCACTTTGCCGCCTCTTGTGTTTATCCATTCCACTGTACTTGTGGTAGCAACTAAGTTGGCAGAACTGAGGAGGTTATCCACTAGGATTTCAGAGCACATTTCACGAAACATGGTCACTAACGGTCCCAAACTGCTGGCTAGCTCTATTGCTCAACGCGTTCTGGATTGCACAATGCGTTAACCTCCTTGAGGTTTGTTTAAAGTAAGGCACCTACAGAGCAACGACTGATTGCTTCAGTTTGCCGAAGCCTCAGCTATTCGGCGGCTTAAGCCCAATTTGTGTAAGCAGATTAAACTTACGGCCATCCTCGCCCTACCTTGGTTAGGTTATTGATCATTTTCCTTTGAAATTAATGACCTTGTACATTGTTTCCCCTTTTGTATGTAACGTGATGAGTTCAGCAATGTGTGAAAACAGTTGACGAGAACACTCAAAATACCTGAATCCAGCGTATCCTGTTAAAATGCGTTTTCTTCTTGATATTTTGAAATTTATGAAGGGAAAATTCAGCATGAAATCTTCATGGACTTGGTATTCCTTTCCATAGATTTGAAACTGTCCCAAGTACTGCACTTTTGATCGTATTGGCAAATATTTTGTCGCAATTAAAGCAAGCAATGTGTGCTTGCAAGTTGTGTACGCGAGTACTGTAACAATGCAAAGACCTACAATTACATATCCGTTCTAAGATTAGCTCTTTGTTGGTTGTTCTGTGAAACGAAATATTGAAGGGCAGGTCGCAATTGTGAGGGTTGGCGGATTTGCAACTTCCAGGGGTGGGCGAAAATCTTATATCACCCCGGGCTGCAAGATCAGTTACTAGGCCTCTGTTAAGGATCTTTTTGTGGCACTATTTGTAACGCAAAATTTTAACAATTTATTACTCCCAACATTTTCTTTCGGTTCTCCAAGACAAAATAGGCTCGTGGTAGTTGCCCCACATCAAGTATGGTATTAAGATTCTTGATGGTACGAACACGTCAACAGTGGAACGATAGGACTAACAAGACTAACGCTTTACATGCTCTGTAGAATATTCTGGGAGAAATACATACAAATCCATTTACCCGGATTTAGTAAGGAGGGGGCTGGTGAGCACAGTGTTTGCTTAGGTGTTCGTTTTCTGATCGAACTGAGCAATTCGAATGCAGACTTTTCGTCATTACTCTAGGCGACATTTTCAGTGTGAATTAGTAGTGGTAGTGGGGTAGATTTGGGAGAAGCCAAACTCTCACTACCAAGGCTATTGCAACAATGGAATCATGGTCTCACATAGTTAACATAAATAGAACTTAACAGATCCCGCAGGATGGTCTTGATGAAAATTCGAAATATAGAAACAACTGTCAGCAAAAGTAGGTGCAAGTAGGTGAACTCACCGCCGTATACGCATGTTAAAATGTAGATCCACCGTAACTCCGTGAGGACAATGCCAAATGGGCCGTTATTGAACATTGTGTCGCCGCCTTGTGGACACATACAGGAGGTGAAAATGGTGGAACCTATGCTGAGGAATGACGGTCAATACAATCTCTAACAGACACTTGTGGTTACCCATGAGTATTGAGTCATGTAAGATGGTGCAGCGAAATAAGTGCACCGTAAACTTCGGGTTTTGCACTCTACCTGCGTGGGAGCCGGATGACAGATTCTTGTTAGGCACTCTACGCTTTGTAAACACGTACGGAAAGGAAATTCCAGCGACATCCCAAGAGAATGTAATGCTTTGCCAGATTGTGATGGTGACCTCGTAAGTTACTTTTGTGACTGAACTCTAGCAGATGGCGGCACATGTGCTTGGGATCTCACAAAATCTGCTAAGTCAAAATAAGGTCCCCACGCAGTCGCCTGTATTGTCTGCTGTAGTCTTGAGTACTCGAAGCCATTGTTCATACTGCACATAATACAGGCCTTCGACCTTCTTGGTTGCCAGGCGTTGGGGTATCTACAAAATGGTGAGGTCTATCCTCAGGCATGACTGCCAGACCTGTTGACCATGTTGACGTAGTATGAGCCGAAAAGGTGTTGAAAAATCGGAGGGTCGAATCGTCCGAACGCACGCTTCAGGAGGCCCACATGCTGGATCCAGCTTCTTGACACCGTTTTGACTAGCAACGAACATCCAAGGTAGATCTGGACCAAAACGCTCAGATCCTTTTCGTCAGAAGACGTTTGAAGCTCTTGGTTGCTTAGTTTGTAGCTGTGCACAAACTTGTGCCGTAGGTGCAGCACTCTGCATTCGTCCACATTGAATCGAACTTCATTGTGGATTGACAAGATCAGTTTGAAGTACTGGAGTATTGGTTGTCCTGCACACTTTAATTTCATCGGAATAGAACAGGCAGTTTGAGATTTTGTGGCATCTGAAATCGTTCATATACATCAAAAAACAACCACGGTCCCAGTACCGATTCCTGTGCTACAGCACGATCAAATTAGATGGGAGCTGCTATGGATTCGCGCACTCTTATTTTCAAGGGCCGGTGTAGGAATAAGCTTCTACTTTGCTTTAGGAAACGATTAGCAACACCGCGGGTCTGGAGTTTGGAGAGCAGAATGCCATGGTATTACCGAGCAAAGGTCTTTGAGAAGTCGCGAAAAACTGCATGATACTACTACAGCTCCCACTAGCACCGAAAGTATCACCTCGATGAGGGACGCAACGTCTGCCTACCAATTCTTCAAGGTTTTTGATCACCTAGATCACCGAATTCTTCTTTACAAATTTCAGAGCTATGCAACCCATGACTCAATCTTAGGCTGAATATATTCATTCATTGTCCATCGCAATGATGCTGGACCTTACCGTGGTGCGATGGTTTTTGTGCCTCAGCGATCCATTGAGCAATGCTGGGTGGTGCTTTTGCACCTTCAGAGTCACTCATACCAGATTGGTCAATGGTTAGAGGCCAGACAAACTCAACCTCCTGGTCCTCCAGGTTGGGGTTGGAATGAGGGTGGCATCTTATTCCTTAAAACGGACTCATTGTAGCCCACCGCCAAACCCGCTGCCTTGCGGTCAGGTTTTTGAACCAAATGCTTTGGTTGAGAACCCTAATCGTTCTCCTGTTTAGGCCTGGGCAACCTGACAGTATCCTGCCCACGCAATACTATGAATCTTACTTCAAACAATTTCTTGATTCTGTGGCCACCACAGAGGATAATCAACGGTGCCCTATCTGCTGCATCGAGCAGGGTGGATAGGGGTTTGGATGCTACTGCTCAAGCCTTCCCGTCTTCTTATCCCCCCTCTTACGCTTTTTCAGTCTTACCGTCCCCTTCCAACTTCACTTATATCCCACCAGTTTTCAACCCCCTGATTCTTGGCCCTCCCCCAACATGTTTTGCTAGGCATTTGCCTTCTAATTTCAACTCACATGTGAACGCAGAGCGTCACTCCTCTCTTGTCGACAAGCCCATGTCCAACCAAGCGGTCCATTCCAGTTCATCGGCTTCCATTTGGAGCCCTCGATCCTCCTTCAGATTGGCATGCCTCAATGTACGCACACTGCTTCAGATCGGTCAACAGGTAGCACTTGCCCGAACATTGGAGACCCCCTCCATCGATATCTGCTGCTTATCAGAGACCCGCCTGCAAGACTCGAGCTCTGTGCTCACTCTGCGATCCCCTTCAGGTGACGCAAACAGTATTTTCTCAGTGCGCCTATCCGGCGACGATGCAGCTTCGAGCACCGGCCAAGCTGGTGTTGGTATTGCCCTGAGTCCCCGGCTGAAGCTGTTCTGGTTGATTGGATTCCAATCAGTAGCCGGATGTGTGTGGTCCGATTGGCTGGCTCGTTTAAAGCTTCTAAGTCGCGTGGGAGTAACACGAGTCTATTTATCATCGCTGCCTACGAGTCCATAAACTCTAGTGATGTTTCGGTAAAAAGAGACTTCTATCCTCAACTGAACGAGCTCCTTCTCCACAGAAGCACGGACACTCTTGTGCTGGCGGAAGATATGAACGCACAAGTTGGAAAGTTGTCCACTGATGACCTGCATCTGGGCGGTCAACACGGTGTAGGCTCCCGTAATGATAACGGTGAGCGGTTACTTCATTTCTGTGAAGATGCTCGCTTATTTCATGCGAGCACTAATTTCCGACACAACACCCGCCGAAAGGTGAATTGGCGCCCACCAGCTTCCAACCAGCCTTGGACGCAGCTCGATCATATTGCGATAAGTTACCGATGGAGAGGCTGTGTCCAAAACTGTCGCTCCATTTGGAGCACATGTGTGGACACCGATCATACAATTGTATGTGCTGACATGCGGATGCGTTGTGGCGGACGCCCACAAGGACGCTGTGAGCGCATTGACACCAGCCAACTTGAGAAGCCAGCTGTTCTAAATGCGTATCGAAGTACGCTGACATGCGAGTTGAATAAGCGCTCACTGGAGACATTGATGGTCACTGGTCACATGTTCGCCAGACCTTACTAGCAGCAGGAAAATCCTCATGTGGTATGTCTAATAACCAGCATGGACATTGGGTCTCTTCTTGGTCTCTGGAACTTATCGACGCTCGCCGGCATATCCCGGCTGGAAGCGAACACAATGAAACTCGCAAAGAACTCCGGGCAAAACTTCGTGCTAGCCTGAAGAGAGACCGGGAATCTTGGTGGTCTCATCGTGCGTCAGCGATGGAAGTAGACGCTGCCCTTGGCAACCATCGTAGGTTATTCCGTCTGATACGGGAAACGGGCAGCAGGAGACCTGGTGTTAGTGAAACAATTTGTGATGAGAATGGACAGCCTATCCACAATTTGTCCAAACTTTTGGAGCGTTGGGCTGAGCATTTTGAAAAGCAATTTAATCGCCTAGAATTGTTCGATTCGCCGGTCACTGATCGCCCTGCTCCGTGGGTTGTCCCTTTGGATCCACCCTCTCGCTCAGAAGTCGAACGTGAGATCGAACTGTTGCAATTGGACAAAGTCGCGGGACCAGATGATCTTCCTCCAGCTCTTTTCAAATTCGGAGGCTCTACTCTTGTTAATGTTTTACATGAATTACTAGTGAAACTGTGGGAGCATGAGATTGTCCTAACCGACTGGAGCCGCTCCGTTATTGTTCCCATCTTCAAAGGCGGCTCGCGCTCGGAATGCGGCAACCATAGAGGAATCAGTCTGATCTCCATCACCTCCAAATTACTCTCCTCCATAATTCTTCACAGACTGACTGGCGCTCGTGGAAGCCAGATTCGTGAGGAGCAAGCCGGGTTCCGTCAACGTCGTGGCTGCATCGACCACATCTTCACCTTGCGTCAGTTGTTAGAGCACCGTCACGCATATTGGCGGCCCATGGTAGTCGTGTTCCTCGATAGCAAAGGTTCTTTCGATTCGGTTGATCGATGTGCCCTTTGGAATTGTCTACTCAGGAGAGGTGTGCCCGAGATATATGTAAATATTATCCGAGCATTATATACGCGTAGCTCAGGCAGAGTGAGGGCTTACGGCAAGCTGTCGCCACCCTTCAATATCTCCAGCGGTGTGAGACAAGGATGCCCGCTGTCACCTTTCCTCTTCAACTTCGCTATTGACGAACTCATGAAGATTGCATTTACAGGACATGACTTGGAAGGTGTGGAGCTACTCCCAGGAGAACGACTTCTTGACTTGAAGTATGCAGACGACATTGACCTGATCTTTGACAGCGCCCAGACGTGCAAAGCTGCGCTGGACAGATTAGCACTGGCTGTCAGCCGCTTCGGGCTTTGCTTTGCACCACCGAAATTCAAAACGTTCCTCCAAGATTGGCAGGGATCGCCCACTGTGCTGACCCTTGTTGAGGATCTGCTACAAGTCGTTCGGAAATTCAACTACCTGGGAAGTTGTATCAGCGCCCTTGGGCTTGAAGATGAATTACGAACCGTATATCAAAGCTTGAAGTGCTTTTGCTAACCTTCGCCACCTATGGCGGCGGTGCGACATTACTCTCGCCCTGAAGGATAGAGTGTACAATGCAGCGGTACGTTCGACCTTACTGTACGGTTGCGAAACCTGGCCCCTAAGATCGGCGGACATGAAGAGGCTAGTTACCTTCGACCATCGGTGCCTTCGCAGTTTGGCTCACATCTGGTGGGAACAGCGCGTGAGTAACGAGCGTGTTCGACGCCTTGTTTACGGCCTAGGAAAACGGAATGAACCGCTCAGCACCGTTAGTTCCAGCACCATGCTCCGATGGCTGGGCCACGTGTTGCGCTGTCAGCCCACCGACTCCCTCGATGTGCGTGGTTTGCTCACCGGGGATGTGAGTGGAAGAAGAGGAGAGGTGGCCAAGCGATGACTCTGTCCAGAGGAATGAAGTCCCTCACTTCGGGGCTGGCCTCGGTTGGAGCTTCAAGGCTCCCTGGTTGGGGTTCAAAAGACGGTGAACACGTTTGGCTGGATACACTTGCTGACATGGCAAGGAGCCGACCTCAGTGACGTTCCTGCTGTGAGTTTCGTTGTCCCTCTCCATCTCTTTTAGCCTCCGCTTCATCTACGATCTTATTTCGTAGGGTGAAACATTCATTTTTTTGCCTATTAGCTGGCTGGTAGCTTACCGGAACGATGCCTATCCGTTGTTGGTAGCTCAGCTGACATGCAACTGTCGTAGTTATTTTTCCTTTATGTATTGTATATATGTATGTATTTCCTTTATGTATTGCGGCACAATAGCGGAGGTGTTTTACCACCTCTGGCTGACATGTATAATGATGATGATGATGATATCCAGCGCCGCTTGGACGTGTGAGTTTATGAGACCATGTTCTACACGATAGATCTTCATTGCGGTGTCCTTCAAGACTCCGTACTAGTACCAGGACCGGAATTAATGTTCCTAAGCGAATTCATGTCCTGCAGGCGTCAAACTTTCTACACTTTTCTGGACGATCTCAAGATGTGGAGAGCAATCAGGCGAGTAGGCGACCACATAGCTTCGTAAGGCGATCCCAACAGTGTTTACGAGTGGTCGGCTCAGAACATGCTTAAGTCCAACACTGTGCAGTGCAAAATAATGAGTATACGTCACCTGACCACCTACCTGTACCGACTGGGAGGAGCGTCTTGCAGGACCCGTCCTCTTGTAAGCGATCTTGGGTGATCGTTCAGGACGATCTTCGATGTTCAAGGCCGGCCGAGAAGACATTGAAAAAAGCCAGCCAAAACTAGGGCTTATTGCGGAGGTCGCTTGGACGGTTGGATTCTATCTTCTTTTCGTACATGCAAATAGCTAAAGTGAGACAACACGTTGAATACGCTATTCAGGTGTGGCACCCCGGGCGAATCTGGACGTCACTACCACGAGAATCTACAACAGTTGGCGAAAAAGCTTAATGGATTGCTCCATCTTCCTTACTAGTTGAGACTAAGGAACCTAAATGTTTTTAGTGAAGATTCTGTCATATTGTAGGGGCGCGGATCTCAGTTCACACGGAAATGCCCCGGAAGCAGCAGGAGATCGGGACTAACGCGGAGACTGGGAAAGGGAATCGTCAACCCAGCTCGTGGCCTACGATGCAAGCCGGGAATGGGTCGTCAGCGACAAACGATACCGCGGCCACGCCGAGAAGAAAGAGAGGCGACATGAAAGGGAGCCCGATTTTCCCAAGTGATATGCCTTTATCTACGGCCCCAGGAATCGGCCCGACCAGAGCAACACAGCCTCGAGGAAGCAAGTCGAGAGCTTTGGTACGAATCCAGTCTGGATAGGCTGCGACGCAAGGGAGCAGAAATGTGGGCGGAAAACGGCACATTCAATGTCCACGTCGGATCAGCCTAATGGCGCTTTGTGGACACCACTTCACTCGGCGGAACGTGGTGCGTTGTAAGTGGGAAACGCGGCTATATTTGTGTGTGTGCGTTGGACATGTGTGTGAACCTCTCAGCGTGCAACAACAGCGTTCTCCCCTACCGTGTCGTTCTCGTTACAATATCTGCTCCTGCGTTAGCGGAAGCCAATACTCGTCTTGAGAATGCGTTATATTACCATCATTACGTTATTTAATCCAACTTACTGGGACGCGCGTCAATGTAGCCACATAATGCGTACACTTTGAGTTTGCCGTAAGTCCATTATTACCAGTTTTGTTATTTTGCTACATGCATTTTTGATTTTACGCCTTTCCTACTGAAACTCTTGAGCGTTTGCTTTTTATCCTTGATAAAGCCATTGTTCCAGTGTATTGCTGAGGTCGACAAGTTTGCCAACATCCAGACATCCAATACGATCTACAAATATGCTGACTAATCGTAAGCAGTGTTCACGTTTCGTCGTCCCCCGTGCACACCGGTTACAGCACATAACGCAAATGTTGTAATGCGTCGTCGCGTCATTTTTATAAGATTGCTTGACGTATGTGCAGGAATGTGAAATGTTCGGAGAAGCGTTCCACGGCTGACAAATTCGGATGGGAAATTTTTCGATTATTTTTCAATCTGCTGTATTGTGTGACCGATTTCAGCTGGTGGCCACTTAGTTTGATGTTTCGGTTAAGTTTCAGGGAGTGGCGGAGAACTTGCATGGAGTTTTCAAGATCTCTTATGTTAGGATAAGTCCACCCGTTATTCACTGCTAACCTCCACGATCGCAGTTAGTATGACAAATGGAACAGGTCCTTCACTTTTGGTTGACTTTTGCTATAGGCTGTCAGTGCAGCCAGATCGCTTTCTAATCAGTGTTGCTATGTCCGAATTGCATACTTCATCTGGAGCCTCAGATACGCGTTGTGCTTGTCAGGAGATGCATAGGTCAAACCGCCCTAGAGCCCTCTATAATAGTCGGTGTTGGTTCCCGGTTTTGGACACCACCACAGATGGCATTGGAAGACTGAGGTCATCTTGTATCACCGCTATAAGATGCCCTATCTATGAAGCGGTCAGCAAGATGTGGCCTCCCAGCCTATTTTTGCTATTTGGCTGGTGACGTAGATAAGCCACTTTGCATTTATTCGCGTCAAATGAGAATAGATTCGTCTCTGACCACTAAGAGGTACGGTCCAGGTCTCGGTGCAGCAGGTCGAGATCTTCCTGATTACCGACGACCCGACACATCTTGAAGCCGTCGGTTAAAGCACAACATTTGATCCGATGGTATACGGTATGTCGTTAACGAAGACTAGAAATACGCGCGGCAGTAGCAGTGATCCTTGAGGAAAACACCACGTTACATCTCAATCGGAGCAATGAGCACCGAAGTGGCACCTGCAGTGTAGCTGAAGAATGAACTTTCTGTTCCATCCAAAGATAGTATTCTTAATTGTATGGGTTTGCGGTCCTTTGGGGAAGAATTCGGTCATCCAAGTGTTTGAAACATCTACGTAGTAGAATTTTCCCTTTTGGAGACAAGATGAGGTTACAGCCGAGAGCGATTTAACTGCCATACTCTGAAATTCAGTCCCGATCCAATTACTGAATCTTATGGCGTGTGTCCCCCGTACTTTCAGAGTGTAAGATACTGCTACAGTATTGGGCTGGCATTCCGCCGGCCCTCAATAAGACCGAATAAGCTCTAGTCACCGTGTGTAGATGCATCGACGTTTCGGAAAGCATCGATGCTGCCCATGTGGCTTCGCTAAAACTTACAGACGTCATCAATACAGGGTTTGTAGCTGTGCAGTGAATTACGGAGGGCACAAAGCCAAACTACGTCTATCAGCAAGTAAATATAGGAAATGCGGCGACTAGGCACTAGAAGTGCTAAGAAACTATTTGAAGTTTGAAACTGTGCGTACTTTACATTTTACGCGGTAGAAGGACGGGTATGTTCGTAAGATCTGTCTTTCGATTGAACGAGACAGAGCGTATTTTTGTTCGTCGCAATCAGCCGACAATTCAGATACGTCGACCAGCTATCTGGAAAAGCATCAGACGGCCGTTTCGCCCTATTGGGGCGACGAACAAAAATATTCACCAAAATCCTTCCATTCATAACTAATACCAATTCGCCCGTACGGATTCCACAAAATGCTATGTCGATTCATAGCTGCCGTAACCGGGAAGTCCTGACGCTGGAAGGCCGACCGCTGTCATCTGCATGGCAGGTGCGTGCATGGCAGTGGAGGATGCATCAGGCTATATCGCATTTAGCTAATAATTCATGATAGCCAGATACCGTTCTCCATGGCGCAGTTGCATAAGCTGCGGGCTAGTTGGCAAGAGCCACTAGCAGTCATGAGTTCGATCCTCCGCAGAGGACCGAAGGATGCGCACCACTGATGAGCCCCAATAGGGCGAAACGGCCGTCTGGTGCTTTTCCGGACAGCTGGTCGACGTATCTGAATTGTCGGCTGATTGCGACGAACAAAAATATTCACCAAAATCCTTCCATTCATAAGAGACACAGCGTCTTTGAAACACCCAGCCAGAAATGTAGTTATGAAGCCCTCAAGATTGCGACTTGAAAATCTCAGTCGTTACTATGTCAACTATTTGTAAACGAAAATAGAAGTATTACTTGACACAATTTTGGACTCAAGCGGTAAATTATGTACAGCACAAGTTCGTCTAAAGTGTGGGACATCGTTAGCTTGAACTGAGGGCAGCTTATAGCTCGAACACATTCGAACCCACTGATTGCAGTTAACCTTTCGTGGGGAATACTGTTTTTCACATATCGTTCCTAAACGCATTTTAATGGTGACCATATCGTTCGTTTTTCTCTTTGCTTGTCGGAATATCGGCCGATACATGCATCCCGTCTTGTCTGACCAGTTCCACTAGCAAAGTGCAGGGTTGTTGTTTTTGTTAGAGCTGAAAAAATTAATATATCCAATGGTCTCATCCTATTGTCGTGTGGTTCAGACCGTTGATGAAAACTGACAAGCGTAATCAAGTCTTTTTACATGATTCACCAAATATTTCGTTAAACCGATTACGATCATGTTGGTGAATTGTTCATTTTTACCAAACCATGCCACTGTGAACAGAAGACTACTTGGAACAACTAAACTCAACGTCACTTACTTGACACACACAACACTGACTGCCTATCTTGGAATGTTTTTTACCAGAAAATATTTAGCGAACCGTAATCACAAAGGTCCTAGACGTAGCCATGAGTAGTTCAGTCGATAGGCTACGTTGCATTGGCTCGGGTCCACCTTCTGAGCACGCGTACTCAGATTCACCACCCCGTGGTGCTGTGAAATGCCAACGGAAGAAAAGTTTTTTTCCCAAGCATTCGCACCATTTCAACCATCTTCGTTTCAGGCGGATGTTCCTACTGATTGCTCGTTCTCCGCCCACTTGTATTTGTTATTCGCTTGGCCTCACTTGCATCACCCGTTGTCACTATCTTGACTTGAATGCGCACAGCTGATTCCATTGTGATCATGGGCGTTGAACGACAGTTACAAAACCAAATGTTAGTGAGAATGTCCTCCAAAAGTCAGCTGAATAGCTACAGTTTTTGATACCGCTCTTATAGTACCACAAAGGCCCAAAAAGCATGATACAACAGGGGCTTGATAGCGCACCAGAAATTCTGGCTGGAAACAGCTGAATCACTGAACAGTCATTGACGAGTCTCTATCACACATCTCATCGGCACACGTCGCGCAGACTGCAAACATCCGCCTCACATAATCGCAATGGCAGATGTGACGATTTAATCACAAACGAGAAACCCAAATGCGAGTTGCCTTTCTTTAAAGAGTTCATGTCCAGCAAATGGCGGTAGTATTCACTATTTTGGTGTCATGCGGTTTGTTCAACCGTCACTCAGCATGTGTTTAGTGTGACAGCGGAAATATGTTGACAGATACATCGTTAAGTAGAACGCCTTCCCAGCGCCGTTAGGGACAAAAAATATAATCTGATAGGCATTCCAAGTTTCACCTTCAACCGCCATACGTCAGCACATCCGGAACATGGAGAATCGTATTGATAGGAGACCTGGTACACTAGTACACTACGGGACTGCGGTTGGTGTGCGATTCCGAAACACCACATACCACAGTGAACGTCGTGCAGTCGCTTGTCCGCAGCCATTGGATTGCTAGCTTGTGAAAGATTTGGCCTAGGCCCTTCAAAGATGGGATGGTGATACCAATCCAAAAATTCCTCATTCGAAAAATTAAAAAATATGTTAATAGTGCAGGAATCGAGATGAATCACAATTTCATTTGTTATCCCAGAATCCAGCCCCGCTTCGGGAACTATTAATCTACCAAGTGGCCATCAAATTTGGCCGTATTCTACATTTATCCTACCTAAGGAATTAATGACACACACGCTTTTGACGATAATTCCTAAATACCTGTTGTCTTACTAAGCTACTGCTCTTTTCTGCAAGCATTATCATGATAATCTATGCCCGCTATATTCTGCAGTTAGTCCGTGTTTCTGCGTAAGTTAACCACAATGATCAGTCTATCAGGAATAAAATAAGCAGAATATGCAAAAAAACGAAAATCCTAATTAAAAAGCATCAAGCGTAGTGCAAAGTTGCTTTGGGAAAAGAAATTTAACAAGCATGAGCGCACCTAGTTTTCTAATCACCAATGTCTGTTAGTTCCTGGGAAAATAGACGACCTCAAAAGTACCGTCAACTGTCGTGAATACTCCAAACTTGGAGTCATTTTGCTAGGAGAGACCTGACTTCATAAAGAAGTAGAAGCCGCTGTTATTGCGGTTGGCTGTTTTATTTGTTTTCCTGCTGATTACACATGCGCTTACCGGAACCGTGATAGCAGTGATATAACGATTAGTAAGGCTTCTTTTTTCTTATCAGTGAAAACCAGCTTTTGCTACTGACCACAGCGTATCGACTGCTTGGTCCTACAATGTAAACCAAAATGTCTGAATGGGTACTGCTCAAAATTACTGGTCAATATCTATATAATCCCCAATTGTCCCAACTCAGAAACAGACCGATTTTACGAGGATTCTACGGCTGCTGTTATTGGAAAAATTGACCAGTCTCAGGGCACATTCACTGGCGATTTAAACCGATTTAACACCAATTTCCTTACTATGGGCTTCAAAATATGGTAAAATATCCAGCCAGCTTAGAAGCAATTCTCGATTTTGTATTCGTCAATAATTTAAAAAGGATTTTGGTCTGCATTCGGGCAACACTCGGCAGCTTAGAACATTCTATAATCAAGTTAATCTATCTTATCTACAATAAGACAAACCACAAGTTTGCCACTAGCTGCAATGATCGTAGACGGAATTAGAGGGGATCACACCCTACAATCATAGCGCGGCTGAGAAATGGTTGCTTCCACAGATTCCCGTTTGTTTTTCAAAGCAGATGTAGCAACATACTGTGACCAAATGACCAGTTATCTGAACTTTTGTTATTATCTCTGCTGCCGATAGAAACCATCTTCATGCGTGCTGATCGTTTTTCTTCACCGCATCTCAAACAGCTTCGTAAGCTCAAGGAAAGAGCTTTTAGAATCAAAGATGATAACTTAGTGAAATCCATTTCTACTAGTGTAAAGAAAGAAGTTCGCCACCTCAATCATATCTATGTTCAGACTATTCTAGGAAACAATAGTCATTGTAAGGTTTGGCTGATGATGAAACAACTCAGCGGAGTCACCCTTCAGAGTACAAATTCTGATGCGGATGTAGAAGAATTAAATCGTAATTTTGCTACACTAGCAGTGAGTCGTTCTCTGACTCATCAGCTGCAGCATTTCAGTGGTCTACGTATTCATTGACTCCTGTCGAGGTCGTATCTCTGCGTAAGTAGCGAACCAAGCTGCACTCAGGCAAGGTATGCGGACCTGACTGGTTGTCTGTCGTCATCTTGAAGCGGTGTGCCGATACCTTAGCCCGTCATCTGGCCGAGCTATACACAATGTGCTTAAACAAGGAAAAATCACGGATGTTTGCAGGATTGCTAGCATAACACCAGCACCGAAGAAAGGGATGGGTTAAATGTCGGCTTATTGCATCCATTTGGGTAGCTTTCAAGTCAAGTCAGTACAAGATTTAAGTATCCAGATGGGTAGATTTTCTGCGCTTACAATCTCGACAACGGATTAGCTAAAATTGCATTATCAGACCTAAATTTGTAGGAGTGGATCAAAGGACTGTGTAGAAGTGTCCGTTGAATAAACCATCAGTGTAAAAGAGCAACAACTAAACAGTTCCGGACAAAGTAAGTTAAAACCAGCGTTGCAAGCTGGATTTTCAATCGGGACCGTATATCTTCACATGCGCAGTATCTTGGATTTCTCTCAAAGATTACGCGAAGTTCAGCAGCGGTGACCTTGAAAAGAGCTAGCAGAATCTCAATGGTGAAATATTCTGAGAAAACTAATGTATTCATAGCGATATTGTGAAAAGGATGTTCAGTGACAATGGCACTGCCGATTTAAAGGCTCCGCTCTCCAAGGAGGGTCTTTGAGAGAAACATCTTTGAGAAAATTGTTGGCCCATTCCCTTTTAGAATACCTATTTCAGAAGTGCAATATTCGCACAAACTACCGTGACTTGTCAAGTGCAATCAATGTTGTCGTTGCTAGATGATAAAAGCAAAGCAACAGGCGTTGACTTCCTCGACTAAAACAACGTTTTCTGTCATGTGAACCATAAATTACTGTAGGAGGATCAACAGACGTCTGGTATTCAACGTCCCCCATTATTCTTGCTAAATGATTATTTCGCTGTAAACGTACTCAGATCACCAGGTTTATGGCAATGCTCCTTCCCAATTACCACAACGTTCTGTGCCCATCAAAGAGTTATTTTGCTACCACTATTGTTCTATGCTTACGTTAGCTCTATGCCTGTCCCAGAAGAAACCACACCGCTAAAATATGCGGGTGACGTTATCGTTAGTGAGAATTATCAAACCTCGGCCTCCTCAGCCATGCTTCAAATTTGATAAGGCGAAGTAGTACAATGGTCAAACTCTCGCTGCTTGACGCTGAACGCGTCCATTTGTAATGACCTAGTTTTCACTTCATAAAGCAGCCCGTTATCAAGCAGTTGTCACGGAATGTCCCACACGTCAAATTGAAGGGGAAGGTTTGAGCTTATGTATCTCAATGAAGTAATTGGTTACACTAAGCCACGATTTGTCATGGTCACTACTTCGGGCACCAACCAGAAGTCAACTAATAAATTGCGCACCTGATCGTCAGTCCTCGGTAGATCAGTGGTAGAGCAGCGGACCGGTAATCCGTATGTCCGGGGTTCGATTCCCCGTCGAGGCAGATTATTGTGCCAAGTTTAATCGTGACTTCTACTTTCTAGAATGAAATCAACGAATCACGTGCATTGCTGATTTTCAGCAAAGCAAATATTCCCATTGCATTCAAATGATTCATCTGCATGAAATATTCACCAAAGTCAGACGAGTTTCTTTTTACTTCGCTCGATTGAGTCCATTGTGTGTACCATACAGTTTGATTCTGAAGTTCAGCACTATATGTATTCTACCACACTGGAATTATTGTTTTCCTATGAATTTGCAGGCCTACTGTGTAAGCGCTTCAAGCTGCTGAACAGGTCACTGAAGCAGTTGTCTCTTTGTAGTGAGATTCCGAATCCAACTATGGCAAAAAGCAAACGTATAAACGAACGCAAATTCATGAAACAAAACGCTCCATAACACTCACTGACATGACCCACCCACTTCACACTGCAGTTTCTAACTGTATGTCCAGCTCGACGACCAGACAAGGGTGTAAAGCAAGATATGTAAGCACGAAAACGTATGGTTCTTCGGCCACTCCCCTTTTAGCCGAATTTCTTTTCGGCCAAAACGATATTATTCAAGAACTGTCCAGTAAATTCTGCCACTGAAGTTATCTTGTATTGAGCTTTCTTTGCTGTTTGTTCCGTCGCTTTTAACTGCTTTCTTATCATCTCGACAGCATGTGTGTCAAAGCTAAAAATTCACCCGTCACGGGTGCATAAAAACGCATTTTTGGCCTGACTTGACATAACATGATCACCGTGCTTCAAGAATTATTACTAAATATCTCACGTATACGATACAAGCTACTGATGGGGTAATCCCTTAGTCGATTCAAGGCTAGTCTAAGGCAACTTGTTCAGCTTCGCTGATACCGCACCATGTGGAACAAGGTGCCTATGGTGGTCAGATGTATTGAATATTTGCCTATGTTCAAGGAAATGATTAAAGGTTTACCTGTCAATTGTGAGGGTGAAAGCCTGTTAAATATTTGAATCAACGATAGAATTATTTGACAAAGGAGCTTACCACATATAATTCCAGCGAGTATCGACTGCATGCGCCTTACCATGGATGAAACAACACAATTTGGATCGTTTGAACTGTGCTGTCTCAACCGCCTTAACTCAACTTCCTATGCTCATTTACCCAATACAATTTCTCCTCATGCTGACGGCTGCTTTGAGATCATGAACAACAACAACAATCGTGTTTTGGGTTGTTGACAAGGACTGTCTGCTTGATTTCCCCCTTGATCTGATGAATGCGTAATATCTGCTCTTCGATTCGCTTCTTTACATTAGTTCTGTAATGCTAACCATTTCCAGTTCTTCCCCGGAGTCAACGGCTTAGTAGCAAGTTTCGGCGCTGGGTGATATCTACTCCACTACTATTCGAGCTCATGCAACTAATGACGAAACCGAAGTTGCTTTTCAGTACCTACTTGCCTGTGAATAATTCCACTAGTTATCTGGCTTCGGTTGTCCTGTTGTACACCTCCATCGGGTGATCTGTCCATGCTACTTGTTCTGTAATTATTAGTGTTGCTGTTCTGCTTCCTATTTTTAATTCCTCAAACACTTCCTTATTTCATTGTTGGCCACGACTGCGCTGATCTCCAGAGGTGACAGAATGAAGCTTCAAAGCTAATAAGTATAGCCATGCAAGGCGTATTGCCCCTTATTCAATGAACAACGAACAATGAACAATGCTACATTACAGGTAAAAAATAGCGCTTGCTTTACAAGTCCCGTAGGATGGTTGAAGTGAAAGTAAACATAAGTGTAAATCGTCACATTAAGCGTTTAGTGAATTCAAGTGTCCCTTATTCATATAAACCTTGTAGAATGTATACTGAATTGTTACTGTAGAGTAATATGGGAAATAATATGGGGAAGGCATGTCTTAAGAACAAGAGAAACGACGGCGCTCACTCGTGCGCCGCTTTCCTGCACTGAGGTAATTGATGAATGCAGTTGTAATATATCCGAAACTATATTCCACAACAGCGGTGTGTAAATATTGAAGCACAAAGGCTGAGAATGAGCCACCGTTTGTTCGCATTTGGTTGACTTAGACATCTCTGATTATATAGCGTAATGTAGGTGGATAAGCGAATCATCCAGATGTCTTCTGAATACCGTTAGCGTGGGGGAAGAAACAACGTATGTGGGAAGAGCGTTCTAGTGTTGGCACACACGAAGGGAAAAGAATTCCGGTGGCATTCCAACCGGCTGTATTGTGTGGCCAGCTTTAGCTGGTGTCCTCTGAGTGTTGTATTGCTATTCAGCTTTATAGGTGACTATAAGAATGGTTTGGATTCCTCAGGATCATATAAGTCATTATCAAGCCGGCACGCAGGCGTCGATATTGTCCACTGTAGACCCCGAGGGTATTCAGCCTCAATCAGTAAGGGACATGAAACAGGCCCTTTACGTTCTTGGTCGCCCTTCGTTGTGGCAGTTCAAGAGCGGTAAGTTCTTGCTTTTGCCATGGCTGCCAGTTTTGGATGGCGTACTCTGAATGATGCCGAATGTAGGCGTTGAGCATCTGAGAGAAGATGGAAGGATCGAAACGCCCGAATGCCCTCTGCAAAAGGCCAAGTTGCTGGTTAACTTTTTGGAGGCTTTCTCGGGCTGACGGGAACAGCCAAGATCTTCCTGCACTACCACTTTTAGATCGCATTCCGTTGTAGTGCGCTGCAATATTTGATCCCCCAGTCTGTATTCGCAAGTGGCTTATGGCGTATGTTCAACACAGGTGTACGAAAGGGTGCCAATTTCAAAAGAGCCGAATGATGAAACGGGCAGGATGGTCTGATCGTCCATAACATGTGCAAATAATAACAGCCCTAAAGATGTATTAAAATAGTGATGGCTTACTTGTTATTATGCCACACAAGCACACAGCCAGATGGGGTGTGAGAGAGCGGATGAAACCTTTCGAGGGAATGCCCTCCATGGAACTATGTGCTCTGGAGATGGTTCCACAGATGACCGGATTACCTTAGTTGAACATTTTGGTAAATCTGCATTTGTTATTTTTCCCAAATTCTCAATCATCTTAATGCATTCTGTTTGTCAATCACCACCAAAATCCGTTCGGGAACCACTGTTAAAACTCGAATAATTACCAGTTTTATAAGATCCCGCTGTACCTATTGATCAGATCACTCAGTTTGACTGTGTCTCGCACTGTTGAGGAATATACCGTTTACACATTTACTTATGTTGTACTTGTTTCTCTGTCCACGTCCTGCGTCTCATTCAGACGTTGAACTGGATAACTTTGAGTTACAGTTGTAACCATCTCTTCGCTTACGTAACTGTAGTACCTGCCTATCGTCGGCGAGTTTTACTTACTGTCAGCGTCATTGACGGTGAGATCGCCTTTCGCCTAGCGGTTACGAGCACCGTCGCCCCACAAAGCGACACAGGAGGGGAATATTATGTGTAGATCTTTCGGAGAGATAATTATACAACAATTTCAGCATTGCGAGTTAGTTATGGCGAAGACAATGTGACCTTCTGGGAAACCAACTAATCGGTGCTTGCGTTCTCAAAACAAGCTAAACAATTGTCATCTTTAGCTGCCGGTAGACAACGTGCCTAGAAACAGCATACGAAATGTAAATCTCAACACAAGCCTTCACCTCATCTAAATTCATTACTTAAGAAGGCAATGTCTTTCATTATGATGAAAAAGGCGTACCTTTCAACCCCTAGGGATAAAGAATGACTTTACTTAATTGTTTTTTCATTCGGTAGTTCATTTATTCCTCCAGCGGGCTCCTACAGACCTCACCATTGGAAAACATTAGTGCTACCATCAGGCAATGTACACCCCGAAGGTATTAACCTTAACCGTCATGTTGAAGATAGATGTTGGGCACATAGAAATGTCCATTATAGAGTATGTACATCCGGTCTGTTGATGACACGAAATGTCTGTACCATAGAATCACACGTCTCCACGTCAATAAAGTAAACCACACACAGTTTACACTAACTGAATCGTATTGTTACTCTATGTTAATAATTATCGTAGAGCCATGCTTGGTTGAAAATTTTTCTAACCCGCAGCGATTTAAAATCCCTGTTCATGTAACTGCGCAAGTAAGACTGAATGTGTTGGAGGTTTCCCCTATAAGGTATGTGGGGCTACATACATTGTTGCTGAACTTGCCCATCGTTATGCTTGTCTGTTAGTTAGATTTAAGCCCACATACATTGTAAACAGGTTAACCCTCCACGGAGTCGTCCCGACTTCCGTAATGTTTACCAGGCCGTGTTCCACAGAACTACAGCAAAGTTCCGGCAACGTGATATCGTGTGCACAGTGCGATCTCACACCTACTATACTAACAACATTATCATACGACCGGTATGTTGAAAGATGGCCAGATGTTATGTACCAATGGCCTAAAACACGCACATAACCGTGTTAAAATGTATGTCCGGTACCTACTGTCGCAGCGTTTGCTGTGATCTGTTCATCCGGTTTTGCTTTCCAATGTGCCACCCGTTACAATTGTTTACTGTGACATAAAACTGCTGCTTCTTTTAAGCGAAATAGAGAAACCGTATGTAAAATAAAATCGGAAGGCGAAAGCATATGTAGTGGAATTGTGAAGCCGATGAGTGCAACATGGAAATTTCCTTGCCCTAACCCACAGGGTATTCCTATAGTGCTGTGATAATTTCGGCCGACTTTCCCACTGTTTTTGTGCGAGTGACCGAAACAGTTGGTGTCAGATTTCAGCTATCCCCAGACCTCATTAGTATCTCCCATCGTCTCACTCTGCAAGTAACACAGCACAATCTGTATTCGACAATATCTGACACCTATCATACCGTGTTAGTGAGTTGCAAATACGCAGGCGCGTATTGCGCCGAAATTTGGTAAACTCCCAAAGCTGCGATAACAACCTCATGGGAATCAGGTCAGAAGTTACCTTCTCAATGAAAAGGGGGATCGTACCAAAATATTCACTCTCAAAGCAAAACGCTTTTTATGAGAGTCTTCAACCATCTTTTGCTTATCTGCCACAGCTTTTTCGCTACTTATCGCAGCAACCTAAAATTGATGCAACTGAATATAAGGCGGCGGAAGCTTTGTTTGTAAAATCGCTGCTTACTTTGCGGATAAGATCTCGAACTACACCGTCAAGCCATACCAAGGACAGATTGACATAATCACAAATGCAGCTGGTAGCTCCAGGTTATGCCCGGATAAAACCTGACTGACTTCTTCGTAAGCGGTTAATTGCAGGTCTTATAAGGAAAGGGTGTTTTGCTGTACATGAAGTCAGGTAGAATCAAAACGAAGCATCATGTTACTGACCAAAGCTGCGAGCCACGTGCCAACTAGTTTAAAGCGTTACGACCCAATAACAGATGCGAGTAGATATCTCCGATTCAAGGTGGGCTGCATCGGGGCTGCGAATTACTAGCCTAGACACTCTCCTAGTGTTATAGGTTTGCACGCTTGAAAGTCAATAACCGTGCGGATACATACATTTGCAGGCCTCGTTAACTTTTGTCTACTCCCATAACGCGTGTACCACATCTTCAGAAGTGTGCTTAATCGATGTTAATCGCTTTCTCCATAAGGGGATTAATCTACAAGTCAGTCAAACAACACTGGGCTCATTAAACTGTACCTTCTCGGTACGTATTCGACCCAAATTCACGAGTACAGCCCGACTACTTTTGCCTTATCCCAATGACTTTTCTTTTTCATCCGGTAAAATACTTTAAAGGTCAAACAATGGTGCCCGAAATTAATGCAGTGCCATATTGCCAAATGTGACCGCAGGTCAGTTTGCCGTACTGCATTTTATGTTATCTTCACCCGCGTACATTACATCTGCATTCTAACCGCCAATCTCATACAGTTCCATCTGTAGTTCAGGCTTCATAGCCCTTGTGATCATTGCTTGGCTGTGATGCACTTACCAAAGCTTTGCTTGGGTGCAACCGCCAACAGCTCAGCGCACACATGGTTGTTAGAACCGCGTCACTCACCCGATCGTTGTGGGCCATTGACGCAACTGTAAAAAGTGCAAAACAATGATCCAACCACTATTTCAGATGTCAAAACCGTGCTCGATGGCGAAGACTCAACAATCACAAGGTCAACTGCCGTCCAGAAGAAGGAGACATGCGGCCTCGCAACTTACTTCCCAATAACCACTAATCAAAGTTTCTCTTCGCAGTCATTTTATAAAGCTATGAGCAAAGCCAAGTTAAAAAGCTGAAGGTATTATAATCAGACAGCATTCACTTCAAACAAATAGTCCTTTGCGGCAGGTTACGTCTTTGCAACGTATGAAACAGTCTCTTGCGGAGACAGCCCTTAGGTCAATAACCCAGCATAGCTCCTCTTTGCTGTAGCTACATACACAGCTATCATTACAAAGGTTACACAAGTTGCAACAAGTTCGCTTGCTTGCGTTATAACTGGGCCTGTGCAGTGACGTCAACCCAAGAGGTTGCTCTCTGAATATCTCAGGTTACATGAAGTACCTCAGCAATTTCCTAGGTACCCTTCCTAGAACGTAGTCCCAGAACCCAATTGTAAAGTCAGTTGGATGAAACACTCAGACACTTTTCATTGTCATTCCATTCCCCGCATGATAACAGCCAGTACTCCAGTACATGTAACTTAATTGTATTGTAAAATAGAACTACTGTCTGACATACCCTTAACAGGAAAAATTTAACATCTTTATAAATATGGTGAGGTTTGTATTGTATTGCAAAGTGTACGAAAATTTCAATGGAGCCACTCAATGGGATAAGCTGAGGATATGCTTGATGACCAGTTATAGTTCGCTGCCCATTTGTAATCTTGAGCGAATGAAATTACGGAGCGTTTGTCTTCGTTGGTTAACCGATCGGTCCGTTTCATGTAAAGAGAACCGTATACAAAACAAGCTGTTCAATAGTGTACCGCACATGCTTCTTGGTAGAGTCCTGTACCAACGTACTCCACGGATTTTTGAATTACAGTGTTCGGGATACTAAGTCTGCCTCGGATTAATGTCTTATACATGTGCTCTCTGTGAATTGTGTACCAATATTCTTGCTTCGGTGCATTTTTCAATCTGTGCTAAGTTGGTGGATATTATCTGGCTGGTTTCAGCGACTGCACTGGTTGGCCCAATTGCTGTCGGAGGTCGCCATCTTGGATTTGTTTGTGGCCTTGTCAATTAGCGCATTTGCATCCTCCTGGCACCGACGCGCAGACAAATCAACTCCAGCGAGCGCTCACTTAATCTATACAACACAAACGTTCGCTTGACGGATGCATACCGCCAAAGAAGTCGGAAAAGTCATCAGTCATCCCACTGGCATCGGTAACGACACCAGGCTGAATGGCAGGCGTCGAGTAAGTGCACGTCTAAAAGCGCTCCAAGCTAAGGGTGTTGCCTGCTCAGGAGAATCTAATCGATCAGGCAAACTAAGCTTATCTTGCTCGCGTTGTTCCAAGTCGTACCATTCGAAGTGTGCTAGCTACTTCCAACAGCAGGTAATAGATGCGAATAGCTCTCAAGGTGTCCTTTTGTTCTGCATTACTTTTCCGACCATCTCCTATGTCAAGTGTATGCCAGTCCTTGTCCAGAAATGCAACCGGTTGGCAGCAGAAGCCGAGCAGCGAATGAATTATAAGAGCATTTCATTGGAAGAAAGTCTGAAGCCTTTAAACCTAGGGACATTTAACCCAAGGAATGGTGCACAAGCTGTTGCTCATGCGTCAGCCCGGTTCCCATCGCGCTTTTCTTCCCTATCTTTCGCAGAACACCAGGTGAAAATTGACTTTGAGAGGCAACCAGTGCCGTGGCAAGTAAAAGCAGGCACCCACCGATACGTGTAAGTCATCCAGTACTCCAGTTTTGATGACACCTGTATGTGAAAACGACAAACCAGCCGCACAGTGACCCTCAGCATCTGCAGCGCAGGAGTCTATTGTAGAACCAAAGTCCCCTAGAACAACATTCACATATGAACAATGAACAATTAATTTATACGGGTTAAGAAGCTTTGCTTTACAAGTCCCGTTGGACAGTTGGTGGTGATAGCAACATAACAATAATGATAATAAGGATAGTAAAATAGTTAATACTTTAAATATGATAAGAAAGACTTATCGTTTGCTTCGTTGTAGTCTCGCGAACCACTTAGATTCACAGCACTCGCAGTTAACAACAAATAATTCCATGATAAACTCCAGTTGTAGGATGGAGACGTAGTGTTAAGTGACAAAGTGTAAGTGGATGAGTGCATCGTCCAACCATCTTTTAAATACTGTTAGTGTTGGTGCAGAGACGACCGATTCTGGGAGACCATTCCACGGGTGACAGACACGAATGGAAAAAAATTCCTGCATCACTCCAGACGACTGTATTGTCCTGCGAATTTTAATGAGTGGCCCCTCAGGTTTGTATTGCTGCTGAGTTGCAGTAAAGGGCGGCACACACGATGTGGGTCTCGCAGAATCAAGTATGCCATAATCGGGTCGCCTCGTAGTCTGCTATAGCTTCCACTGAACACCCCCAATCGTTGCAGCCTCTCCTGGTAGGAACGATTGCGCATTCCAATTACGTTCTTAGATGCTCGGCGCTGTGGCTACTCCAGTGCATTAAGGTCGTGTTTCAGCCATGGATGCCAGACTTGAATCGCATATTCGACATGGGGGCGAACATACGCACTGAGCATTTGTCGAAATATGGAGCTGTTTACTTGTCCAAACGCCCGCCTCAACAGCCCGACGTGTTAGTTCCCGGTCTTTGAGGCCTTTTCGGATTGACTGGAGCAACCCAAGTCATTTTGAACCAGGACATCCAAGTCACGTTCGAGAGTTGATTGTTGCAGTACATCCGTTCCGAGTCGGTATGAGTAGCTGCTCTGATGTCGGATGGAAAGCACCTTGCATTTACTGACGTTGAAATGCAATAAGTTTTGGGTCGACCATTGATACACCGTATCTAAGTCACTCTGAAGCACATGTTGGTCGGCGTTCGCCTGGATCCTGCGCCAGATCTTGATATCGTCGGCAAACATTAGGAAGTTTGAAGCGATTCCCTGTGCAAGGTCATTAATAAACACCAAAACAAACGTGGACCTAGAACCGAGCCTTGCGGCACACCACACTCCACTTGTATGGGGTCCGATAAAGAGCTCCGAACTCTGACCACTAATGTT
>OX104059.1:5068824-5163310 GCA_944474145.2 Dicrocoelium dendriticum
TCCAATTACGTTCTTAGATGCTCGGCGCTGTGGCTACTCCAGTGCATTAAGGTCGTGTTTCAGTCATGGATGCCAGACTTGAATCGCATATTCGACATGGGGGCGAACATACGCACTGAGCATTTGTAGAAATATGGAGCTGTTTACTTGTCCAAACGCCTGCCTCCACAGCCCGACGTGTTAGTTCCCGGTCTTTGAGGCCTTTTCGGATTGACTGGAGCAACCCAAGTCATTTTGAACCAGGACATCCAACTCACGTTCGAGAGTTGGTTGTTGCAGTACATCCGTTCCGAGTCGGTATGAGTAGCTGCTCTGATGTCGGATGGAAAGCACCTTGCATTTGCTGACGTTAAAATGCAACAAGTTTTGGGTTGACCATTGATACACCGTATCTATGTCATCCAGAAGCACATGTTGGTCGGCGTTCGCCTGGATAATGCGCCAGATCATGATATCGTCGGCAAACATTAGGAAGTTTGAAGCGATTCCCTGTGCAAGGTCATTAATAAACATCAAAATCAAACGTGGACCTAGAACTGAATCTTGCGGCACACCACACTCGACTTGTATGGGGTCCGATAAAGAGCTCCGAACTCTGACTACTAATTGCCGTTGAAGCAGAAATTTGGCGATCCAGCTTAAAAGAGGGGCTCCGATCCCGTAATGCTGCAGCTTGGATAGTAGTGTCCAACAGACTCGACCATCGAAAGTCTTAGAAAAATTCAGGTAGACCACCTCAACACCTTCTCCAGCGTCGGCTGCCTCGGTCCAACTACTGCGTGCATTCAGTAAATTCGTTGTACATGACCGCTGTCGACGGAAACCGTGCTGTTCAGTGGTGATGAGGTTGCGGTTTTCCAGATATCACACTAGTGCATCGGCAACTATGGATTCCATGACCTTTGAGAGTATAGGAATAAGGGTTACTGGGCGGTAGTTGGAGAGATCAGGTCTGCTTCCACCTTTGTGAATCGGGCTTAATATTCCAAACTTCCACATGGCGGAGCTTGGTTCTGGTCTAAGCAGCGCCGGAAAAACTGAGCTAAAGGTCCTGCCAGTTGGTTTGCTGCTGCTCCCAATGCCTCTGCATGAAGGGTGACGACACCCGGCGAGCTGTGTTTGCGTAGAGAAGTCAGCTTTTGCAGTACAGCCTCTTCGGTAAGATTGATGTGGGTTAGTCCTGGTGAGCAGAATACAAAGCTTGGTACATCGCTTGGTGGCAAAACTCTATGAAACATGGGAGCGTATTGCATCTGCAACGCATTTGTAACTTCCATAGACGTTCTTGTTTGGCCATCAGCCGTCTTAAGTGGAGGAAATCGTTGACTCACCTTTCATAGGCTATTAACGTGCTTGTACAGCAGTTTGTGGTTAGCACTGAAGGTTTTTGCGATGTTCTGCTGATAGCCGGCTTTGTCTTCTCTTAACAGTTGAGTGCAGTGGTTACCTTGGGCTATGTAGTTGTTCCAAGTTTTTGGTGCTGGAGCTTCTCTGTACACTCGCCATGCTGCGTTGCGTACTGTCATTTATTTTTGAGTTCAGCTCCTAACGAAAGAAACTGATTTGCACTTATTGCAAGCTTTTATCCCTGAAGCTTGTGCAATCAGCTGACTGAATGTGTTGACGAACTCGAGCCAGGCGACTTCCGGGGGTTCTTCTTCGAGGAAAGACCATGTTGTGGCGCTGACGAGCTGGGCGAGTCGGTCGTAGCTTGTGATGGTTCGCACAGTCTCATCATTCTCATTCAGATTTTCTGCATAGCAGACGAAGTTGAAAGTGATCACCGCGTGATCACTGCGACGTAACGGACAGTCTGAAACCAACACATCAATCATATGCTCCTCGTTGGCAAGCACAAGATCTAGCACAGATGGCCTGTTACTTATTCTGGACCGAGTGGGTAAAGTGATGTGGTTGTAAAGAGGAACAGTAGTTACTAGATCTTGTAAATGGGTTTTGAATTGACCACCGATCGTAGCAGTAGTTTCTACACAATGTACGTTGAAATCACCCATGATAATTATGTGAGTGTACTTTCGTTGTAAACCGAATCTTAAAGCAGCCGCTGGGTGGTAGTCGGTTTCGGGTGTTGAGTTAGGGGCGAGTTACACCAAGACAATAAGGCAAGCGTCCCTGCCTTTTGACTGCAACTGAAACCAAAGAGAGTCGGGGAACTGCGAGCCTGAATCCTCCACAGTTTCGCAATGTAAGTCTTTTCGGTAATCCAGGATTACCCCTCCTCCTTTTGTGAGCCTCTTGTTCTGGATCAGCGACATGCCCGGTAGCGAAACTTCAGCGTCCGTCATTCTCGTGTGCAACCATGTCTAGGAGATACCAACGACATCATACGATCCGGAAGCTTGGCGATCTTTCAGTTCAGCCAGTTTGTTAGAAAGACCCTGAGCATTTGTATACAAGCAGGCCAGTTTCTCGGTCTCTAGGAGCCCGCAGAGAGGTGAAGCTGTCAAGTGTGGAAAAATGCCGACCGATGGGAGGTCGGCAATTACTCGTTTTTTGATGGGTCAATGATACCTCGTTTGCAAATTGATTCGGCCAAGGTGCGTCCCAACCTTCGTTTAGACCTACTTCAGAGTCTATTAAAGCAGCAGTCAAGTTACGCTTCTGTACATTCGTCGGTATGCTTGCTGCTTCAGTTGCTTTAATATTTGTGCTATGCAGTGTTTGCGACCTTTAACCGAATTTCGAAAGGAAGATGTTTCCGATTTCTCCGCCATCGATCCAAAACATCCGTTGCTTGTTGCTCTGATTGAAAGACAAGTTTTAGGATTCTAGGGCCGCATCCTCTATAATTTGATGAGAGAGGTATCCTGGTGAGCGATATTGCCACAATATTATCCAAAGAAAGTGTTTCACGAATGAACCGCCACTGTTCTAAATCGTGCTTCCCGGTCTCTTGAACATGGTTAGAAGGAAGTTCTGGCACGCCATGTATGAAGATTGTACTTAGGTGGTCTTGTTTGCTGTGCCCCTCCTCGGTGTTTCGTTCGGTTGTCGCGCGCTCCAGGGGACATCAGGATAGATACGTATCCCACAGGATTAGTGTTTTAGCGCGCTTGCGGAGAGCAAAACGTTTTCTACGTCGGTGGAGGATACTAGAGTTACTCGAATAAGTCTGGGTTCACCATAGTGTGGCGAGTTTGGATGACGAGTAATTCGTAACAACTTTATGGGCTTGACTTTGATACTCATCTGCATACACAATGAGTCCCATGGGTCTTGGTCGTCCGATGACTTATCCCACAATGTGATGGCGGTAGATTCAGGGACATTTGAGCATACAACAGTCCGGGCACTGTTGTTGGATCCCTTTTTAATTGATCTACAAGGTATGGTACTCATTTGTCCTGACTTGTTGACAAGTGATTGTTTGATGTTTTTCTCTCCATTTGCGTTAACGGTGTTTACAATGGAAGAGGACGCAACGGCGGCCTCTCGGTAGACCCTTGCAGCAACCTCTGCATATGTAACCGATGTTCTGAGAGGCTTAGTCTCGACAAGAGATATTTGAGCTACAGGTACCAAGGGTTGGTGTTTGGCTGCTTCATCCTTGTTAATACTAGATGTCAGGTCTAGTGGAATTTGCTTAACCAGACGTTTTGAATGGTGCCTGATTTTCGTTGCCATGTGTACTATTTGATACACGTAAGTACAGTCTGTTTTCGCCCGGCGTTCTACCAAAGTTGGAGAAGACAACGGAGATGGCGAGGTGGCTGATTGCGGCTCAGGGGAAGCGGATTGTTCAGCATTTCGTTGCTTAGCAGCCGCTGCGCTTCTGTGGTCCATACTCGCTTCCATTGAAGTAATCTTATCGTTTATCCTCTGCTCTGATTCTGTGATTAACCGGCCGCATTTCTCAGCTAGGATAAGCAAGCGCTTAACGAGGGGGATGGTGGAACACGCAGTACAGAACCAAAATGCATCTTGGGAGCTATTTCGCTCCCGCAACTGTTGTTGGGACACATTTGCACATTTCGTATGGTACCATTCCAAACAGTGCGAACAAGCCAGACCGATTTTTACTACCCGATGACATTCTCCTAACGCGCAAATGCCTTTCGACGGGAGTCTCTTCGGTTTCGCCTTTCTGCTATTCAATTTGGTGTCGTTACCTGACCCAGTGGGTTGGTTAGCGTTCTGTACTTTTACAGCTTTGAGGGCGGCGCACATCGGTCAGGCGAGCGTGGTGATTTCAAGGTCAAATGAGCGGTCGGCGTGATCGCGCGGTCCGTGTGATGGATTATGCAGCCGCACTGACTGACAAGGTCACAAGGATTGGCGAGTGACTGCAACCTGAACAGAGCACTGAACACAGATTATTTCACAGCTGTGTTGAGAAACACTGGATCGGAGTAAGCTAAGGCTTTTCGGCCTGCCTCGAGAATTCTGTGTAGAATGGTGTCACACAGAAAGGCAATCGACTCAATACGATTGAATTAAACGCTTGCGCTTAATCACGGATACCAATGAAAACGGTTAGCGATGGCGCAGCCTCTAATCGTAGGAGATATTTCCACGTATGATGGATCACTGTGTAGAGCTGGTAAATCCGGTTCGAATGAGCGTACAGTGACAACGCTTCGAGAAGATGGAGAGAGGATAGAGGGGAATAATCCAAATGATCCAGGAGCACGCACGTCACGCGTGTGTGAGGGTGACCTTGACATGCCGCCATTGCTGCAAAGTCCACCCTAGAGGCTACTCTTTCAGACCCTACCGTTATAAATACCGCTAACTTGAATAGAGAGCCAAGAATAAACAATCACGACTTAGTAAAGAGTTAGGACAAACGATTCCACAACCTTATAGCTCAAGGAAAATGGGATCTAACACTAGTGCCCTGACTGCTGTGTGCTCGAACTTACCTTAGGCAGCAGCTATCACATTGCAAGGTAAATTGTCCAACGACCTAAACCCGTGGGAGTCGCTGTGCTATATAATGAAAGTAAAAGCCTGACCCATAAAGTTATCACCAATTACTCTTCACCCGAGTGCTGCACACTTTGGCGAACCCAAATTTCTTAGTGTCACTAGCATCCTCAACGTTATGCTATCCGTAAACGCGCTGCAACATGGATCGTGTGGGATACGTATCTATCCTGATGTCCTGTGGAACATACAACAGTCGTAAAGAACTTTCGAAGAAGGACACGGCAAGCCTTATCGCCTAAAGGATATGTTCATCCATAGTGTGCCAAAGCTTCCTTTACATGATAGTCAAGAGACTGGAAACCATGATTTAGAAAAATGGCGATCCATCCGCGTCCAGTGTTCAACCAGTGTTCCGCTTCATAATCATGTCATTTCGCCAACTCGGTTCTGAACAGATAATAGGTCATCTGTACTTGATCTCTTGCTTACCAAAGAAAAACATGTAATTGATGTGTTGGTTGTAAACTGCTCTTTAGGTCGCAGTGATCATACAGTTATTAGTTTCAACTTCATCTGCTATGCAGAATACCGCGGTACGGACCATGAGACGGCGCGAAGCATCACATGCTGCGTCCTATTAGCCCACCTCGTCTGTGCTACAACCTGTTCGCTCCACGCCGAAGACCCGTTGGATGTCGTCTGGCTCCAGTTCGCAAACAAATTCAATCGGTTGGTTACCGATGCTTCAGAGACAAAAGTTTGCGAACGTTCTGAAACAGTTGCTTACGTAAGGAGCAGAACTCGAAAATTGCTGGCAGTACGCAACGCAGGGTGATGAGAGTATAGATCATCCCCAACACCAGAAAGCTGGAGACACTACGTAGCCCAACGAAACTACTGCACTAAACTCCTAAGAGAGGACAAAGCCGCGCGTCCGCAGAACATGGAAAAGCATTCAGCCCTAATCATAAACTGCTGGATAAGTACGTCAATTCTTTACGGAAGGTGAAGCAAGGAGTTTCACCACTCACGATGGCTGATGGCTCAACACGAACGGCTACAGAAAAAAGAAAAGGCGTTGCAAATGCAATACGTCATCACCTTCCAGAGGGTGTTGCCTTCAGGAGATACTCCAGCATTGATTGCGCCGCCTCCGGGACTCACTCACATCTCCTTTATCACCACTGCTGTCTTGCAGTAGCTGACCAATCTACAAAAGCATAAATCCCCAGGGGTCGATACTGTTCATCCAAAGGCACTGGGAGCAACAGCAAATCAACTAGCAGAGCCACTATCTTTATTCTTCTAGCGCTGCTTAGACCAGAACTAAGTTCCGGCCATGTAGAAGCTTGGAATAATAACACCCATTCATAAAGGTGGAAGCAGAACCAAAGCTTCAAACTACCGCCCAGTTTCCCTTCTCCTTATACTGTCCAAGGTGATGATATCTATCGTAGCCGATGCACTGTTGGAATAACGGGAGAAATCTAACCTCGTTATTTCTGAACAGCACGGATTCCGTCGAAATCGATCATGCACGACGAATTTACTAATAGCACGTAGTAGCTGGACCTAGTCAGCTGGTGCTGGAGGTGTGTTAATGACGGTCGAAAGCATTCGACCGTCTAGATAATGGATACTCGTTTCCAAGGTACAGCGTTACGAGATCGGCGACCCTCTTCTAAGCTAGATCGCCAGCTAGCTTCTTCAGCGGCAATTGGTGGTCAGACTACGGATCTAATTCTCTGACCCCATACCAGTTGAATGTAGTGTGCCTCAAGGCTCGGTGCTCGGTCTCCGAGTGTTTTGGCATTTATCAATGACCACACATTAACAATTACACCTAACTTCCTGCTGTTTGCCAATGACATCAACGTTTGTCGCAAGCTTCAGGGGAATACTGACCTGCCTCCGAGTGATCTAGACACGGTACATCAGTGGTCCATCCTAAATTCACTATAATTCCATGTGAGAAAATTCAAGGTACTTTCCATACGACATCAGAGCAACCAATGTTAGAGGCTCGGAACGCATGTGCTGCAGCGAGCTGCCATCGAACGTCATTTGGGCGTACTGGTACAGGATTATCTGCGTTGTTCCAGTAATGCACAAAAGCCTCGAAAATTGGTTACCAACATATGGGCCCCTTACGACGGGGGCTCGGACAAATAGATCGCTCTATTTTCCTGCAGATGTTTAGTGTGCATGTTCGTCCTGATGTAGAATATGCAGAAATGTAGAATATGACTAAAACACGACTAGTGCATTGGAGCAGCCCCAACGTCGAGCATCGAAGTAGGTCGTTGGAATGCGACATCTTTCATACGATGAGAGGCCGGAACCATTGGGTTATTCAGCAGACGTTACCGCCGCTTTCGAGGTGAGTTGATAATAGTGTACTTGATTCTGCACCATCTGCAACATGTGGCCGCTCTTTACTGCAACTCAGCAGTAATACCAAATTGAGAGGTCATTCACTAAAACTGGCAGAACAGTACAGCCGCCTGCATTACTGCAGGAATTTCTTTTCCGTCCGCGCGTCATACGTGGAAGACTCTTCCAGAATCGGTCATTTGTGCACCATCCCAACCATATTTAAAAGACGTCTGGATGACGCACTTACTCACCTACACTTTGTAACCTAGTACTACATCTCCATCCCACTGCTGGAATATATTTGGATTTATTTGCTACTACATGTTTGTGCTTTGAAACTACACGGTTCGCAGGACTACAGCGAAACAAAACGACATCCCCCATTTTAAGTGTAAATAACCCACTGCTTTTCATCTTTCGATAACCCCGCAAAACCACCCAACATGACATGTAAAGCATTGCTACTTAACCTGCGTAAATTCATTGTTCATTTGTATTGCGTTAAACATTTAGAATGAAATGCAGCGGCAGACTGTAGCACTGAGGTAACGGGAGCCATTTCACACAGCGCTTTCCCCAATTAAAACACTTATAAACTACGTAAATCGTCCCCGAATCCCTCTGGAAAACAGTTTTACTCTAGAAATTCACGACACATGTATTAGGGTACAAACATTGCCATTTTCCCAGTTTGTGTGGTGTAATACAGTGCCTCTAGTCATCGTGTTATTTTCACTGAGCGACCACTTCCACCTGGTTGTACAGCGGGATAGGACCACCAAAATTGAGTGACCAAGTTGTCAAGCGTAGAATATTCACTAATCACTGCAACTCATAAACGAACTCTGAAGGATCATTCTGTAATATATGGATTGCACTATCTTGTTTGGCTGAATCGTTGCGGAATTTTTGCGCCATGTCGGCTGTCAATGCCATTCGATTTTTTGAGCATTGAACTCCAAACGGTATTTCACATGCACATACACACATACACACCTAGTATGGTTTAAACTTGAAGCATGAGTATAGCGACTTTTGTTGATGCACCCACATTGTTATCTGAACTCAGTTCACGAAGAAGCAGAAAGGTAGGGATAGGTGAATCTACTTGTTAAAGCTCCATGGCCTAGTGAGTATGGATAGACCGTTGACACATTTTGCATGAAGAGTCCGTTTGTACATCTTGCAAATGGTTAACTCTTAATCGGCCAATATCCGACACTTACTCGCAGCATCACTCCAGGATGGGATATGTACCAGACGAACACAGGTTGCAAAGCAAGCCGCAATCCTTGCTTTGGTTCTGCAATTTTCATGCCGAACATGGTCGCGAAACATAGGAGAACAAGTATCAAACTCCTGTGCTCAGCAATCGTGGCGGTTTTGCCAGACTGACGAAGGCCTGAACAACATTCATGTTCGGCCCACCTGACCCTACGGGTGGTACAAGAACGCAATAGCAACTACACGCTTACCGTCATGTAACCACTGCCTGACTCAGGGACGAGGTGAGACGTTGACCATGTCGGCCGCAGTCAACTCAAGTTAAGTCAGAATAAGGTTTCTGTATCCAGGTGGGTACATTTTCAGCCCTGTACCATATCGACTACGGATGACTAAAATTACATTATCAGAGCTGTAAATTGTATGAATGGAACCAGGACACCGTGTAGATGTGTCACTTAAATAAACGATCAGTGTCAACAAGGAAGAATTAAACAGTTCCAGACAGAATAATCTAAAGCCAGCGTTGCAAGCTAGATTTATACTCGAGATCGTCCACCTTCACCTGCGTAGCGTCTTGCGTTTTTCACAAAAATTACTCGAAGGACAGCAGTGGTGACCTTGCAAATAGTTTGGCAAACGTCAAGGTTGAAGTCTTCCGACAAAACTAATGTATCCGAAGCAATATTGTAAAAAGATGTTCAGTGATAACGGCACTGCCGGTTTAAAGGCTCCGCCCCAGGTGGTTAGGTCTTAAATTGAGAAAACTACTCTGCTAAGTGTTTTATGCCAATTGAGGACAAATCATTGTATGTCACTTCGCTGATGATTCTCCGCAAGTCCGCCAGTAAAGTATCAGGATAACTCGGCGGCTTGCATACCACTGAAAGCACCACTGCGCCATGTGAACATCTAGTAGGAAGATGGGTTTAGTCTGTTGGCAAATGCTGCTTTCTGATTGTGCGCTCTTCCTCCCGATGGTGTTCTCCTCCAGGCAGCTAGAAGACCTTATTGCTGAGATCGTCACGTCTTCGCTGGCAGGTATCTGAGAGCACTGACAGCTGATGAAAACCCACTCCGCTTGCATCTTGCCAACGTTGTTCCAACTGTATGCATCTCTCTCACCTTCGCACAGATGACCGCATCATACTCGTAGCAACGTGTTGATCATATGCAAACGACGCACAGGAAGAAGACTCTAAAGATACTGACGTGGCAACAGCCCACAGCCCATTCGATGCACTTCTTCCCTGCATCTTATCGAGGTGGCCCCTTTCATCAGCGGATGCGTAATCCTAAGTGCGCTTGTGATGGGTGGAACCACTGAGCCATACGATCCAGCCGAGGTTGCTTGCAAGATGAATATGCAACTTTCTTTTCAATCCCGAAAATCGAATCGCTGTTCCTCCAACCCAAAGTTGCAGTTAAGCGAAGTGCTGTTTATCGTGACACCATGAATTGGCATTCGTGTTCTGTTGACCGTTTTACATAGCCCACTACACAGCAGTTCCCTGTGGGTGTGGGCACCAGAGAACACGCACTCCATGAAGTGTAAGGAGTCGTACCGGCACACCGAAAGGCCAAAGAAAAGCATGAACACAGATGCGATTACGCCGCGGCCGCACATAGGCATACGCGCATAATGGCCTGTTCACAAAGTATCTGACTTGTATTTGTCCTGTGTGAGATAATGAACCTCGTGAGACATGTTTGGTTGGAGCGTCATTTCGAAGTAAACGTTATGTGAATGGATTGCGACGCGCAATGTGATTCGGGCACTAAGACCGCAGTTAAAGCGGAGCAACGGAGAAATGGTGTATTACGGGTAAAAGAAAGCAATGATTGACAAGTCCTGTGGGATGGAAATGATTGCGAAAATAACAATTCATAATAAAATGAAAAGCGTTTTGGTGAGCTCACCATAGACTTACGTAGAAGAGCAAAGATGTTTGTGTATTAACTGTATGAACCTATACATCAATTGTTTGGGGCTTTGGAAATACATGCTTCGAATGCGTTTTGTAACCCTTGGCTAACAACTTATAAAATGAAATGAGACAACGTTTTATCATGTCCCTTTGTAAATATCGCTATATTGGGACAGAAACAACATAAGCTGGGAGAGCGTTCTACGGCTAACACACTCGGACAAAAAATAAATTTCGACTGAATTCCAGCCGGCTATACTGCATTGCCAGTTTCAGAGGATGACCTCTCAGGTTAGCGTTGTGGTTCCGTCTCAGTACCGCGCGGCAAATGTGGTTTGGGTTCTTCAGGATCTGGCAAACCATTATATGGTTCCCCTGCAAACGCCGATATCGATTGCTATAATTCTTATAGACTTCAGTCTAACCTGATAGGACAGATGAAAGAAGCCCCTGATGTTCTTGGTTACCCTTCGTTGAGAAGTCTCGAGAGCAATGAAAACTACTACGGTTGCCAACTTGGGTGGCGTATTCCACGTAAGGTTGCACGTAGGCTTTAAGTATTTTGGGGAATAAGATTAAACCGACCGTACTCTCTGTGGAAAAAGCCAAACTGTTAATTGTCGGTTCTCGACGCCTTCTGCGCTTGCTTTGAGCTTCCGAGATCTTCCTGTACCAGTACACCCAGGCCAAGCTCTAGAGAGTCCTTCTGCAACGTGTGGTCTCCAAGCTTGTAAACGCTCACAGGCTGGTGAGGTAGATGGATCACCTTGCACTTAGTTGTCTTCAACTGAAGTAGGTTTCTCGTTGACCATACATAAATGAAGTCTAGGTCATTTTGGAGTAGATTGTTATCTTCCTTGTTAATAGTCTCCCGCTGTCCTTGACATTATCGGCGAAAAGCAAGAAATTTGAGGAGATAACACTTGTCAGGTCATTGATAAGCACAAGGGGCAGGCGCGACCCCAGCACCGAGCTCTGTGGGACACCACATACCATCTCAGTCGGGTTAGAGTGTGATCACCTAACATGCACTTGAAGCTTCCATCGGTGAAGAAAGTTGCCAGTTCAACCAAGAACAGGATCTCCGATTCCGTAGCTCTGTAGTCGTTGAAGTTGGATGCGGTGATTCAGGCAGTCGAAAGCTTTGGAAAAGTCCAGATAGATGAGGTCATTTCTGACCCCACAATCAGCCACTTCGTCAAACTACTTCGTGCCATCAACAGGTTGGTGGTGCATGACCGGCGTTAACGGATGCCATGCTGCTCCGTTGCCAAGACGTTGCATTTTTGCAGGTAGTCCATTAGAGCCTCAGCGACGACTGCTTCACGAATGCGAATCACGGTAGTGTTCTACCGGTCTGTATTTCAAATCGATATAATGAAGAGCTTTCTATAAAATTATTGGTGGGAACACACATTTAATTAACACTTAGTATTTGGGCAATAGTTGAATGCAATTATTTTTCTTTGATGTTTCGTAAACACCTCATTTTTGTTGTAATGAACGATATCTGAGATTTTTTAATTAAGGTATAAATGTCTGTTTTTGACCAAAATTTCTAAATTTTGGCTGTGGGAGTGCAGCACATATGCTTCTTAAGTGGATTGTAGCCACACACACATACCCAAAATATTTCACTTTCGCGGTCGCCTATTCATCAAAATCGTCCGATTTAACCATTTTCCATCCATCGCAACGAGGCACTTATCTGTGTTCTCACAATAAAGTGGACATCAAGCCTTTATGCAATGTGAAGTATTCTTCTCGCGTCTATTCTTTGATTTTGCATGTTCGCGCTACCGCGAATAACAGTCCACATTCAGATCGTGCGCCGTAACCAAATCACTCAAGGGCTACTTCAAAATAACATTTCAATCGTCGTAAAACTTTGTACTAAACGTTACTCGTCTTGAACAAGTAGCCAAAGGGTTGAGTTTTCGGCTAATATCCTACTGGTCTAGCTGTATTTGATGAGCTCAATTGAAGTCTAAACGCGTCGTGGTGTTCAGTGTTTTCGTGTGAGCAACCCCCAATATTTATCAGGAGAAATGCACGTAAGCAGGTGACCCTTCTGAGCATAAGCGCATCTTTTCCCGCATCAGAGAGAAGTTGCTTCTCCTCAAAATGCAGTTGAGTGAGGACGTCTAAGTGCTCGTCATCGGATTTTCGTCTCCAAGCTGTAAAGCACCGAACGGAAGCAATTCCGATTGGGGATCGCGAAGGAAATGCTATAGAGACTGTTAACAGTAATCATAGGTGGTGAGATACGGGTTTTTGCATACGACTCAGAAGCTAATATAAAGTCACAACGGAAGATGTGTTGATCATCCCCGATACCCAAAATGAAGGCAGGTCCGTAGCAGTGTCCAATTCATACTGACAATGAACAATCAACAATGATTTATCGCGGGATAAAAGCAAGTACTTGACACGTCCCGTAGGCTGGTTGGGGTGAATATGATGAAATCAAAATATATGTGGGTCATCTAACAAAGGTCTGCCGAGATGAACACATTGATAAATAACATCAGTGTAAAATTAAAAAAGTCGAGCGTAAACGTTCAGAAATACACTGGGGTGCAGTGGTCGTTGATATAAATATGGTCGCTCACTTGGGTCCATTTGATACCTAAATCCTGTAGAAAAGTATGCTTGGCGTAATCCACAATAGAACAGTTTAGGTAGCAAAATGCTGGGAGCTAAGAGCCACATCTAACCGTTTTTTGAAAACGTCCAAGGTAGGAGAGCATACAACTGAGTCTGGGAGTGCGTTCCAGGGTTGGCAAACCCGAAGGGAAAAGTAATTCCGTCGACACTCTAGACGGCTATATTGTTCCTTCAATTTTAAGCAGTTACCACTGAGCTGTGTGTTGTGGCTAAGTTTCAGCAAATGGCGGCATACGTGGTTGGGGTCACTCAGTAGCTGATACGCTAATATGAGATCGCCGCGCAGCCTTCGATAGCGTCCGTTGAAAATTCCCAGCAACTTCAGCCTTCGGTGGTAAGAGTGATAGCGCAGGCCCTTTACATTCTTTGTTGCTCTTCGTTGTGGTGCCTCTATCGCTTCTAGGTCGCGCTTAACCAAAATTACCAAGCTTGGATAGCGTATTCAAGATGCGGGCGCACGTAGGAATTGTGCATCATTGGGAAGATTGATGGGTCAAATCTCCCGAATGCCCTTCGCAGCATGCCGACGTGCTAGTTGCCTCTTTTCGCAGCTACCTCAGCCTGTTTTGAACAGTTGAGGTCGCTCTGTACGATCACACCAAGATCACGTTCCTGGGAGCTGGTCTGCAATCCGTTTGTCCCAAGTAAATAGGTGTATTTATGTCTATGGCGTAATTGTACAACGCGATATTTGTCTACGTTGAATGGTAGGGCGTTTTGAACTGACCAGTTCGACACTGTGTTAAGATCACACTGGAGCCATTTGTGGTCGTCAGGTCCTCTGATCTTTCGCCATATCTTGATATCATCAGCGAAAAATAGGAAATCGGAAGCAATTGATCGCGCCAAATCGTTAATGAACACCAAGAATAGACGAGGTCCAAGAACCGAGCCTTGTGGTACTCCACACGCCACATCGATTGCATCAGACAATGATTCTCGGACTCTCGCCACTAGCCGTCGTTCTTGTAGAAAATTGCTAATCCAACTCAGGATTGGGTCGCCAATGCCATAGTTCCGAAGCTTCTGAAGGAGAATGCGATGGTCTAAGCGATCAAACGCTGTTGAAAAGTCCAGTTAGTTGACATCGACTCCTACTCCATCATCAACAGCTTCAGTCCAGCTATTACGTGCAATTAATAGGTTAGTATTACACGAATGCTTTTGACTAAAGCCATGTTGCTCTGGGAGCTATTAAATTGTGGCTTTCTAGATACTGCATAAGCGCATCTGCGATGATTGATTCCATCAATTTGAATAGTACGGGAAGTAGTGTTATTGGACGGCGGTTGGCAGGATCAGTGCGGCTACCTCCTTTATGGATAGGAGTGATGACCCCTCGCTTCCATACTGGTGGAATATGGTTCTCTTCTAGACATCGCTGATAGAAAACAGCCAGTGGTTCTGCTAGATCACTAGCTACCGCCTGCAGAGCATTTGGTCGGATGTTGTCGGCTCCGGGAGAACTGTGGGTACGCAAGGATAACAACTTCTTCAACACAGCTTCTGCAGTGAAGGTGATGTTGTCTAAACCCGACGGTGGAGTATTAGAAATAAGGAGAATTTTTGGGCTCGTTACCTGCTGGAAAGTTTGGGAGTAATGGAGCCGTAGGAGATCAGCTACTTCCATTGCTGATCGCGTGCACCCATCAGCCGTGACTAGCGCTGGAATCCCACCCTTCTCCTTTCGAAGGCCGTTAAATTGCCCGTGCAAAAGTTTGCGGTTCGTGCAGAATCGCTTCATTAACTCCTGCTGATGCGTGACCTTGCTTTGCGGATCAGTATCCTTTGATTCCAGGGTCATGGTTTATCATGAGTACGCAGCACACAATCACTCAGCAGTACTACCGGGAGGTTTCTGTCACTTTCGTGAACCTGTGACGTAAATTCCCTGACCTGTGGGTAACAGGCAACTGGCGGCTCCATTACGATAATGCACCAGCACATTCTGTGAATTTGATCAGATGTTTCCTGGTCAAAGACAGCTCACACAAAACCGATTGCAGTGGAAACAATGTGTACAGATTTGTGTAAACTCCCATTATCAACGAAAAGCGAAAAACGGCGTACGAAAAAGACGGAAAATGTTAATGCCCTTTGTCTTGCCTCATTGCTGGGTATTTTTTCCAAGCATTGTTGCCATTTTTCAAAATTCCTAATTCCATCGTTTTCAATGACTCGATGTCTTTAAAGTTCAAATGGGATCGGGGGAAATAGGAAAATCCTGTGGATGTTTCACCTTTGAAAATTGCGTTGATCCAAGAGCAAAATTAGTGAAGCGACCTGTAAGGAAGTGCGAAATCAACGCACTCGATGCGTACCAGGGTCAACCGAACAATGCGTCCGTGCCCTTCATTAACAAGCCTCACGTGCAGATAGGTAATAGTGGAACAAAAACAAAGCGAACACAAGTTGAAACGGCGAATGCGACAATAATGAAATATAAATTAATAGTTTCCTAAAAGTAGCCGCAATAGATGAGTAAAAACCTGGGAAGGTTTTAAATAGTAGACCGAAAGATTCAAATCGCTACTTAAACGCCTTCACCGTTGGTACCATCAACACTTCCGCGGGCAGCGCGTTCCATGACTCCATGCTCCTGCTTGATAACCGGGAATCAGTTCTCAACCAGTCTGACTGGGGTTTGTACAACTTCAGTGATCACGAAGAGCATGTCTGCGAGTTGCATGAAACAGTCCTGATAGATCACGGACGATCTGACCTGTCAGTATGCGATAATTGAGGGTCAGGTCTTCCCGAAGTCACGACTGGTACATCGAAAACAGGTCCAGCTTGAGTAGTCACTCAGGGTATGACAGTTTCCTGAATTCAGATAACCTGTTCATCCAAGACCGTAAGACTCGTTCAACTGCCAGCCCATCGTGGGCTACATGGTGGGAAAAATCCTGTACACAATATTCTAAGTGCGGCCTAACAAAGGTCGCAAATAGCCTGGTAGACATTCCAGTTGTCATGTTTCCTAATGATCTGCGGATCATCTATCACCCATACCAATACACTGATGTCTATATTTAAATCTATAAAAAATGCACATAGTCACGAATTTATCAGCATGAACGAAACCTCCTTCTGGGACGTTGATGAGGCACAGCGATTTAGTAGAGAAAATGGTTCAGTTAGGGGCAACAATAGACATATGAAATGGCAGCATAATACATCGCTGCTCGATCCCACTACTGCACTGGCGAAATACGTTCGCATCGATCAAGTGACTCAGGTAACCCCAGAGAAACACGTTTCAAGTTGAGCGCTCTTATTGCGCTCCATACACACAGTAGGCATATGGGATCGCATAAGGCAAACACACCGGTGACTCTCTGGGTTCATGTCACAGCCAAAATACTCTACACATCGAACTAGCTGGTCGCATCTCCGCGATTTCATACAAGTTATCTGATGTGCACTGACTGGCCTCTGGAACTCTACTTCACTTTTGCCAAACCTACCCGACTAGCAGAATTGGCACCGAAATGTTCTGACTAGCTGTCGTGTCATAAATTTTCTCCTCATACGAGCCCACCATCCGCTGCATGCATGCCCCCACTCGCTCAGTCTCATTGAAATGCCCTCTCGGCGTGTTAGTGGGTCGTATATCAGCACGAATAGTCCGGTGCCTTCCGACCAAGAGAACATATAACACATCCAGTCAGTTTAGGCTCGCCATGGCGCCAGACAGGTGCGCATGTTCGCTTAAGGGCCAGCTGGTGATATATGTATTCCCAGTTGAGCGAAGAATGGATGAATTCCTACACACCACTGTCATGTTGACCTTGAAACCATTGCACTACTGTCGGGTCTGGGCCCCCTAGCGTGTGAATCAGACAGTATGCGTCCAGAAGCTAGAATGCGACTTATGAGAAGGCACAAAGTCCAGTATTGGAACATTGCCGGCTTGCAAAGTACTTTTCAGCTCAAACATCGTGACCCCCTTGTCCGTGGTTGAGTATAGTTATGACAGACTAAGGCCGATCGGTTTGTGTGTGGTGGGTATGAAGGGAGCATAGAGTCGAACAATTAGTGCAGCTGTGTCATTAAGCCACAGTGCACCACAGAACAGTTGCGTCTGCTAAGTACTTGGACCGTCCTCACGCGTGCGAACATTATGTGCTAGCAGACAAATAGCAGTGGCGTTATCTCCACCACCCGGCAGACGTTTTCTTAGCCAATACTTTCCGAAGCTGCATCGTTCATTACGGTCACAAGCGCACAACAGCATTTCACCGACTATGGGGAGAAATCACCATTGAAGTAGAACCGATCGGAACAGATGCGCATCTGACATTTAATGAGTGTTTTGATCGATCAGTTAACTTACATGGCAGAGTGACATACACTAATCTCAAGCTATATCGAAGTGGTATCTTTGGCTCATGTATACTTGTTTTGGAAATAACACAGGAACCAGACTGTGGCGGGAACAAGTTTGATTAGGTCAGGGTCGCTCGATGAGTTGAGTTGCACCATGATCCGAACGCAGGGTTAAGGAAGAACGGAACGAAGAGTCAGCGCTATACTGATCTCTGATTTTTGCGATAGAAATGCATTTCGCACCGACACGACCACCCAATGTAAGCGTTGAGATGGAGGCAGAGCTGTAATGCTCCCTGTCGTCTGCTTTCAATAAAAACGCAACATTCATGCAGCCTGTCATTGATTAGTACTTTGTCGGAACACGCCTTTCGTGTTTCTAGCATATTCCATAGAGGACCGAGACAAATTGCGTTTAATGACCTCTAAACATTGCACAAGGGTACTCAAATGTAGCAAAAATTTTGTCGAAACACTGTCGTTCACCGGAATCTGCACTGCATAAAGGTCCCATTGGAACAAAATTGAACCGACAAGCGCTGTGATAGGTGCACTAAATTTCTTTTCGGTGGTTGCACAAGTACAGTTGCCGAAACATGACTACAGGACTGGGAAGTCAGAGAACTAAATCACGAGGCACGAACTTAAAGCACGGATGGGTTAATGTCAGTTCTTAGCATTGCATTGTCCCATTCCTTCGAAAAGAAATATGCTAAACACCAGAATGCCTCGTATCTGTCTCAGCAATGTATTTACTTGACTAAATGAAGCCTACGTTGTTCTGACTAGCCTGACTTGGGCTAGTTTTGAAAGTGGTGACCGGGCTGCTTCCATGATACTAGACTTGTCCTGTTTCGTCTTACCAGTTCCAGATGTGGATAGGGCCCGTGTGCTCATAGCATCTGCTGTTGGCCAGTGTGGATAGCCAGGTATGCTCACGGAGCCCTCCGTGAATGGGCTCATCTTCCAGTGGGCAGGATGAAGGTTTCAGGTTTTGACAGTCAAATAATCTACTTCCCTCAAATGAATGCTTTGGTTGATAGTTTGTCAGCCGTCAATATTTAAAGTAAAACTTACCATAATAGCATGGGACGCAATTAACTAAAGGGCAAGTGACCAGCATACCAGAGTGTTCGCGGAAACCCATCTCAAGCTAACTATGATTTAACCACCCTTACTATTGTGGTGGCACGGGCTCGGGTGAACTAGTTGCTGACTTGCGTGGCACAAAAGTGAATCATTTTATGCTACTCTTTTCTTAAGAGTAGTTGAACTGTTACGGCTGGATGATATCCGTCCTACTTGATTCGCCATGACGAGGATAAGAAAAATGGGTAAATTTGACTGTGAATCTATTATGCACAGAAAGATTGTGGATGACAGCGGTGCTGATACACGCCCTTAAAACTTTTAGGTATAGCTAAAGCTTGTTAACTATTACACTGATTCTATAAGCTATGAAGAATGAACAATGATTTCTAACGGGTAAAAAAGCATGTGCTTGACATGTCCCGTAGAGTGTTTAGCGTGAAAAAACATAGATCAAGGGATAATGGAGTCGTCAGTTCGGACTCTTACAGATTTAACTGCATTGTCGTATAAAGAAACCTTGAAATGAGAATGTACGCACACAAAGCAATAAGGGGAGTGGTTATTGATCACATAATAAGTGAGAAAATGGCAAAAAAGATAGCAAGGACAACGTTTACTCGTGTGCAACTATCTTAGGTCGAAAGGATACAGAAATCCAGTTTCGATAGTAGTAGCGTTTATCAAATTGCATGCAAGGGGTTTGGAGTGATTCATTCTCGAGTAGGGTTATGGCACTATAAACTGTCTGTAGTGCAGTAGTGCCAGCATCTGGTGGTCATGGGCCATAGCATATGGCGTATCTGTGACAGAGTATCGTCAAGGCGTTTTTTGAAAAGGGATAGGGTGGGTGCATTAATTACATGTTCCAGGAGTGCGCTCCAAGGCTGTGCCACTCGAAGGGAGAAATAGTTTCGCCGACATTCCACGCGGCTGTACTGTATGACTAACTTAAACTGGTGACCTCTTAGCGAGGTGTTTCGACTGAGTATTAGAATGGAATGGCACTGGTGGTTGGGGTTTCTCAGGATCTGGTAAACCATTATGAGATCGCCGCTTAGACACCGATAACGTCCACTGTATATTTTGAGGGTCTTCAGCCTGAGTAGGTAGGGGAGGCTGGTCAAACCTCTGACGCTCTTCGTTGCCCTACGTTGTGCAGTATCGAGCGCGGTGAGATAGTGCTTGATCCATGGTTGCCACGCTTGGATAGCGTATTCCGCGTGCGGCCTCACGTACGCACTAAGCAATTTTGGTAGGACTGAAAGATCAAACTTCCCGAAGGCTCTGAGAAGAAGGCCGAGGTACTGGTTCGCTTTCTTAATCTGCCTTTTCAGTCTGCCTCAAACAACCGAGGTCATCTTGAGCTATCACGCCGACATCGCACTCGTGAGAAGGCCACTGTAGAATTTGTGGTCCTAGGCGGTAGTTGTGCATACTGTTGTGCCGCATGCTGAGAACTTTGCACTTGGTGACGTTGAAATGCAGCATGTTCTCGATGGACCATGTGGACGCTTTGTCCAGGTCCTCCTGTAAGACTGTGTGATCCTCCACTGCAGCTATAGTGCGCCATACTTTTAGGTCATCAGAGAATAGCAAAGAATAAGAAGATAGCATGCTCGCGAGATCATTTATAAAAACCAGGAACAGGCGGGGTCCAAGTACCCAGCGTTGAGGTACGCCGCACTGAACTCCGCTTGATTCCGACAGGTTGCTTCTAACCCTCACATTCAGGTGACGTTGCACGAGAAAGTCTCCCATTCAGCCCAGAAAAGGATCGTCGATTCCGTATACCTAGAGTTTGTGGAGAAGAATGTGATGGTCTAGACGGTCGAATGCCTTAGAGAAATCCAAGTAGGCCGCGTCGACTCCTGCACCAGCGTCCACAGATTCCGTCCAGCTTACACGAGCAATCAACAAATTAGTGGTACACAAGCGATTTTGGCGAAATCCGTGCTGCTCCGAAACAAGAATTTTGTTGTTCTCCAGGTACCCCATTAAAGCTTCAGCTACAATGGACTCCATAACCTTGGAGATCACAGGAAGTAGTGTTATCGGGCGATAATTTGCTGGTTCAGTACGTCTGCCACTTTTGTAGATGGGCTTGATGATTCCGTGCTTCCACATCGTGGGGACGTGCATCTCGTTCAGACATCGTTGAAAGCAAATTGCTAGTGGTCCTGCCAAACTCATGGCAGCAACTTTCAACGCCTTCGGGCGAATGCTGTCCGCACCCGGGTAGCTGAACTCGAGCAGAGACATCAGCCTCTTCAGTACAGCTGCGGTGAACGATAAGTGATTAAGCCCTGATGGCGGCGTTATCTGCTTAGGCAGGATGTATGATGAGTGCACGTTTTGGAAGGTACGGCCAAATTGTTGTCCAAGGATGTTGTCCGCCTGTTGTGCGGTTTTGGCTAACCCGCATGCTGTGTGCAGAGCAGGAATACCGCGCTTAACACGACACAAATTGTTTACGTGTCTGTATGGCAGTTTGGGATTGGAGCAAAACTTTTCCACTAGACCTTGTTGGTTCTTCATTTTATCCTCCCGGACGAGTTTAACACAGTGGTTTCTTTGTATTGTGTAGACCTCCCAGGTATGGTCGTTCGGGGAGGCTATATAGGTGTGCCATGCCAAGTCCCGTAATGCCATGCATTTACGTGTCCTGCTCCTTACGAAAAACTTCATCCTTTTAGGCCGGCAGAGTTTGGTTTCAGATGTCCTTGCCACGAGCTTGGTAAATATGTTGACGAATTCTCCACAGTCCTCCTCAGGGGTTAATTCAGCTAAGAACGACCAGCTAGTTGCATCGGTGAGGTCGGACAGGTCGTCATAGGTGGTTACGACATGATATTCCTCGGCGTGCTCTTTAGGATAATCCGCGTAGCACATGTAATGAAACAATAGCGTCGCATGATCACTGCGGCCCAAAGGAGTATCGGTTATCACTCTCTCGACCATTAATTCTTCATTGGTGAATATTCGGTCCAACATGGATGGCCTGTCAGTTCCCCTGAACCTGGTGGGCGTGGTGACGTGGCCGTAAAGCGGGAAGTCTGAAACCAGATCTTGCAAATCTGCTTTGGATTGCTCTCCTAGTGTGGCCTGGGATTCGAGGGCATGTAAGCTGAAGTCACCGGTGACTAGAATGTGACTGAACTTCCTGTTTATCACTTGCCTCAACACAGCCATCAAATTGCAATCCATCTCAGGAGTAGACGATGGTGGGCGGTAAACAACAACCAATGGGCTAAGATCGTTCCCTCTCAGCCGGAATTTACACCAAATGGAGTCAGGTACGTCGGTTTCCGAATCGTTTATGGCTTCACATTGCATGCTGTTACAAAAGTAGAGGGCTACCCCACCACCTTTGCTGGCTCGATCCTTCCGGACAACGGACATGCCCGTTAGCGCGATTTCAGCATCCGTTATCTCGCAGCGCAACCACGTTTCGGTGACAGTGATGAGGTCCCAAGCTGCTGACGCGTGTCGAAGTCTTAATTTAGCTAATTTGCTGAGTAGACCTTGGGAATTTGTGTACATGCAGGAGAGCTTCTTGCAGACCAAAAGTGTGCCAGATTGGATGGATGAAGCAAGTGAGTTTACGCCGACCAATAAAGGGTCGTCGACTAATTGTTTTCTGGATGGGTTGCATGCTCTCGAGAAGTATTTGATATATAAGCAGGTATCAGATGCCCCGGATCCCGGTGTTTGCTCGTGCTCTGCTGTGTCCCTTCGGCTATAATGGCTACTGTTGAAACCGTCCCCGAGTCGGGTCCTGCAGTTGACGTTTTCATTAAGTGTTCTGCCTCTACTGAATTGTCATTAGAAGGTGTTGGTGTTCCTGCTGCTTTTAGACGAATTTATGTTGACAATCTGCAACGGAATTAAGTCCAGTTCGCTAGTAGGGTTTGTTCCATTTGTTCTGACTGTAACACAAGTTTTAACAGCCTGGAACCGCACCTTATTATAGTTTGGTGATATAGGGATCCTTGTAAACGAGGTGACCACGACATTTTCGAGAGAAAGAGCCTCCCGGATGTGGTGCCATTGTTTGCGGTCGTGCATCTGAGCGTGGTCGGAAGAGGAATTAGTAAGCTCGGGAACACCGCAAGCAATCACTGTTTTCTTATCTTGACTTTTTATGTACCTCTCTTCGTTAGCGGGATCCCCTGAACGTTCTTTCCACGGGATTTCGGTTAGTATGCGCACTCCACTTGAGTCGTTGCGGAGACGATTCGCAGACAGCAGAACAGCCTCAGTCACGTCCGTCGAGTTTAGTGTTACTCGAAGTAACCGGGGTAGGCCGTAGTTCAACTCGTTTGGGTGGTGCGAAATGCTTTTTACTGTCGTGGGAATAGCATGGACACCGATCGACGTACAGATGGAACCTCACTAATTTCGATCGTCCGTCAACTTACCCTTAATTGTATTGGATTTGGATTTTGGGACATTTGTGCATACAAGGTTTAGGACACCATGGTTGCGCCTGGTGGCTACTGGTTTTGGATTTGGAGGCTTAGTAGCCGGTGTTTTTGGTGAATTTGTGAACGGCACTGATGGGCGCCAACCGTGCTGCGGCAGTTTTGTTTTCCCTAGTCCGGGCACAAAGGTTACCGGTGCTGTTCCCGGTGTTTGCTTGGTGGCAACCGATGCGTGCGTTGCCGGGTTGTTCGCTATTGCTGATTGACTGTAGCTTACGGTCTGATGTGTAGCGAACAGACTACTAGGTGCAGCGCACTGTACAGAAGTTGAGCCAGGCGCGCTGCAGGTAATGTTTTTACTTATAGGAGGGAGAGAGAATGGAGTTGATACTGCTGGAGGCTGAGTCGTTGGGGTTAGGTTGGAACGCCTGGCTGGCTTCTTCGGCCTGACTAGGGAATTCGGGGTGTTGTTTTCACTCACAAGTGCAGGTCCGTTTCCTCCCATGGGTGTAACTCTGGCGCTCACCAGTTGCTCGATCGCTTCGGTTAATCTTTCACACCTCTTCAGTAGCACAGATAGACAGCTAACCAACGGGATAGACTTGCATACTTGGCAGAATCAACACGTCTCTGCGGTGTTTGCTTTTGTCTACCCCTTCCCAAGGCAGATAGTGTGGTAGGATTTCAAACACATGGTACACACCAGACCATTTTTACCACTTTAGCACATGATTCGCATTTGATCTTCATACGAGACGTGTTCACAGTAAGCGTTAGCCATGTGTGTGGTTGTCTCGATAACAAATTCTGTACGGGAATCGTTTAAACTTCCCGATATTTCCAATACCGGTTTGCAACTTCTCTTTGAAGGATGAATACTGGACAAAAAGCAGGTGCATTTGCTGCTGTTACCACTTCACTGCCAATGCCTCGTGCGAGTAAGCCACTAATGTTTCGGCCAGCATGAACCCATTCACGAAAAGCCATTGTGCACGGCGTTCCCAGGATTGCAATGACATGTTTGGGGGCACAGAGTGGGTGTACACATTTCTACACCATTTTTCACCATGCATAGTACCTAGAGATGTAGATTATTTCGGCTAGGCTACTTCAGGCGTTTGTCCGCCAGTAACAACATCGTCTCGGACGATCCAAGATCAATACCCTTTATGAATCTGAGGATCGCGCATCGCAACTGTCTGTCATGCGGAACAAACAGCCGTTTGGCAACCGTTCCAGCGTTCGATGATCGTCCGGTTGAATCACATAGTGCAGTACATTACTGTGTAACATAAACAGAAATACACCAAATCTAGAACTAGTCAGGCGACCACCGCACGCCTGGAAAAGAACTGTGAGGTCGATGAACACTAAGTGTTACCCGCTTCGAAAACACCACACTCCATGGCTGGTTTCAAAATTTTTTGTTCTCATCAGGTATCGGATCCGGCTCCTTTGAAGCGTCAGCCGAAAACCGTACCCATATACCACCGAGCCAGGACAAGCGACACGTTACAACACCTAGTGACTGTAAGATCTCTTCACTTTTTATGGAATCGCCAGCAACGCGCATTCCACTGTTACCGGGGACGGTAACCACTGACGCGACTAATTTACTATGTGGGATTTAGCGCTTCTCGCTATCTACTAACTTGCAGGTGACTGCCGTGCAGAGGAAAGGGTAGCCCCCTCAGGTTGCAGATTCGAGACTCACAGGATTAACACAGATACGCACAGCTGACGATCCCGAACGAAATCAACGGCCGTACAGTGCTATTCCGGGTATGCGATGATTTTCTGACTGACTCTGTAGATGTGAAGAATCATACCCATATTATTCAATTCCCCCTCCTACTCATTTGTAAGCAGTACGCAGACCAAACCGCCTATAATGCCACAAATTAATCTGTGGCCTAAGTTTGGTCTGTTCATCGCTTGCTAAGGGGGTACCCTGTTCATTGCACGACAAAACTTGCAAGTCAGCGGACAGCTAGCGGCCCTACATAACATCTCGTAACTTAGTCACCACGGTCGTTGCCATCGTTCTTAGCTTTGGGATCTCCACCACAGACTGGCAACCGTCGAGTTGGGGGTTCAATCACTGCAAAGGTCAGATGGAATGCGCACTACAGTAAGGTGCTATTCCGTGCTCGCCATGATGTCTAAATGAGCCTAGATATGGTGAATTCTTACTTCTACTATTCAACCTCCCATACCAGTCACTGGAGCAGTGACATGCTCATCACTAACTGAAAAGGGCATTTCCACCTGGAGCATTCCATCGGCTGACCTTGTCAGCATGCGCGTGCTAATCATGCAATCCTGTGCTCTGTGTTAAATTGGACCTATCCCCTCAGATTCTTGTGCCACCTCTTCGGAAGTACGCTCAATCGATTCGGATCACCGAGCTCTATCCAACGAGGTCTATACTTTTGAAGTAAGTTCAACGACACGCTGGTACGCCACAAATAAAGTCTTCTGAAGAATATTCACTTAGGCCAACGTGAGTAACTCTGCTTATATAAGTTTAATCAGCACCTTTGGGTTACCATTCGACAGAGCTTTTTTAAGGCTGTCAGACAATATATAACTGCGTACTGTGCACTACCGTATACCATAGGTACAGGCATTTTTTGTCATCTGACGTTACCACCATATTTTTATGTACATTTCACTGCACAAAGTCTGTGTGATTTTGGCTACTCGTGTGCCTGGTGACGCACCATCACCAAACCCGCTGACCGGAGCAGACAACTGAGGCAGCTCAAACGGCGTGACCAGTGCAACCTAAAAGTGCATACCGACCATCGATCCATGGGCCGGAAAATTTTGTCAACCGGGAATCCAGTGAGCAGCAAATCCAAGGTCAATCGTAGCTCAGACAAGCGGGGACCTGAGGTCCTCTCGAAAACCACGTGTTCGTCCTGTGCCAATTGCTACGACGCAACAAATATGAACATTACACGTAACGGAGCTAACAGCGTATCGACAGATAGCTTGTGGTTATGTGACTTATGTTCGGATTGTCCGATAATTAGGATTGTTCAAACGCTTACGATAAGGTGTGAAACGTTGACTGTTTTGTCGGCAGACCAAAAGGAACTGATCGAGGTATTAGGAGGGAAAATCTCAGAACTCGAGTTGCAGCTTGGTGCATTACGTAGCCCGAATCCCTGGCCTGTTAAAAGGCAAAAGCTCTCTAGCAACAATGCTACCCAGTCCAGTGAAATGCAAAGACCGTTAGTGAAAAACAGCAGTGAAAACAGGCCGGTTGAACGGTCACTCAAGTCTCACGTAACGCTCCAGATCATGCAGTTACACACAAATTGCACGACCACCACCATCAGTAGCTGAGCAACAACAATTGGCTCCTACAGATGTTGCAACCAAAGGCGTTGCTCGTGAAAAACCTTGCTGTAGCCTTGGCCTATCGTCCACGGAAGACAAGCCAGACACTCCCACTCGACAAACCTACGCTCACAAGGAACTGCAAAACAAACAATTACTACGCAACCAAAAGGCGATGACAGTGATATGTTCAAACGTCCCAGAACCCACTAGCGAATCGTTAAAAGGTAGACAAGCCAAGGAGCAAAACCACTGGGCTGGAATAACCTGCGCACTCGGACTGAAAGTTCTCCCAACTAGTCTTACACGCCTTTCACGAAATCCATTATCTCGGCACGTAGGAGAACCTCGGTTGCTGCGAGGAACGTTTGACAACACACTAGACCTGGAAGATGTTCTCTTAGCAAGCCACACTCTAGTGAACTCTTCTGTCAGTGCCCGCATTTTTCCTGACAGGCCATGGGCAGAAAGGCAGAAGCGGAAATCCAACCCTAATTCGTAACGTCAAAATGAGATGAAGAAAATGGTACTGGTTCATGGTGTGCCAGAATTGAATCATGACGATATCAGTGAACGACAAAAGCAAAACATCGAAGAATGGAGGTACATCGCAGAGATCTAGGACATGCAGAATGTGGTGTCTTTTGACGTCACCAGTTTAATTGCCTCTACAAACTACCAAGGTAGCGGGCCACGAATTTTGAAGTTACCTTGGCTGCGCCCGAAATAGTATCAGTGGCAATCCAAGCATGGTATGAAAACAGGAAACTGGGGCCACCGGAAGTACGGTTAAAACCATTCCTTCAATTAGTACAGACCTCAGATACAGATGAGCCAGCCACAGTTGTAGCTATGTCAGATCAGCCATCCGTACAAACAACCGTTTCAAAAAACTTCAGCAGACCGGCACTATTTGTGCCAGTCACTCACAGCGAACCGAGCTCCTGCTGCGTCAAGAAATACAACGCTGCTACATCAACACTCAAGGGTTGTATTCTAAGCTCTCGGAACTGCGCCATCAACATAAAACAGCAACTTGGGACCTCGTAGCAGTTACTGCAACTTGGCTCGCAAACGACATACTTGATCCAGAGATCGAACGCCGTGAGATTTCAGTCATTCGAAATGATCGTCTATCTTGCGGTGGCGGTGTTGCTCTCTACTATCGAGATTACTTGAAATGTGAGGTCATTACCGAAATTACCCTTGTTATTCCCGATGCATTAGTTTGCAGACTGCACCTAGAAGGTAGAGATGTTGGTTCACAGAAGACGAGTGATGCTTGCCTCTTAGCAGTTATCTATAGGCCTCCGAACTCGTCAACAGAGAGCGATAACATTCTGTTAAACGCCCTCCGCTATGCGGTTTCACGAAAGTACTCTCTATCTTATAATGGGCGACTTTAATGTTCCTCTAATAGCATCAATGTCCCCTAATGGGCCAACATTTAAATCGAAGCTCCTTGAATTCATGGATATGGCAGTTTTGTATAACCATGTGCATCAACCAACCAGACACCGCAGTTAAAACAAGCCATCAATTCTGAACTTAATCCTGACTAATGAAGAGTTGATGGTTGAGTCAGTAGCATATGATCCTCCACTGGGCCGTAGTGACCATTCAGTCCCAACATTTGGTTATGTGTGTTATGCCAGTATGGTTGATAAAGAAAGAGCGACTCAACGAACTGTTACGGACTATTTTAAGCTGCACAACTTAGCAGCAATCTTTGACTGGGACCTACAGACGCACAGCTCAGCGAATGACGCGTGGAATGAACTGAAAGATAAAATTAATTGGGTCATACAGTCAGCATCGAAGGTTGTACCATTACGAGCATCGCGCCGGACCAAAACGTGGATCCGGAGCAGAACACGTAAATCGATCCACAGAAGAGATGAAATTTGGAGGCAACATTCGCTAAGCCCATGTGATATCACGTGGCAGGATTACAAAGTCATCAGAAACTACTACACGTCACTCATTAGAGTCGATAAGTACGACTGACAGGAGAATATGGTGCTGAAATTTACGAGCAACACCAAACTGCTATACAGATTTGTGAATGGCAAAAAAAAGGTTAAACCAGAAATACCACCACTCGAGACGGCCAGTGGCCTAACAACTACTGCTGTGGATGCCGCGAACGCTCTACTCTTGCAGTTTGGCTCGGTAGCTACAAATACCATGGAACCTTCGCCCTATCAACTTCCAACAAATGTCGTTGGTTTATCCAGCATCACCTTTACCCCATCAGCTGTTACAAGCAAATTACAGTCTCTCCGGGAGTACAATGCCTCTGGGAACGACGTGATCTGCTCAAAAGTACTGGAAACCCTTTTTTCACCATAGCAGCAACACTTGCAACCATTTTCCAGGGTCTGCTTAACTCCCATACACTCCTATCCGAGTGGAGAAATGGAATTATCACTCCAATATACAAAGTAGCTAAACGATCGGATCCTGCCAACTACCGACCTATTACTCTCCTTCCTGTTTTATCAAAAGTGACGGAATCGGTAATCGCAGGTGTACTGACGCGACACTTCGAAAGTCAACAGATAATTACTAATGCCCAAGATGGTTTCAGACGCAGACGATCTTGTCTCACCAATTTGCTGCTTAGTCGGGACTCATGGACCAGGGCGGCTGATGAAGGAGTGCTCATAGATCTGATTTACTTCGATTTTTCTAAAGCATTCGACAGGGTAAATCACTTTTTTCTCCTCCAAAAGCTTGCTGTCTATCGTATCATCGGTTCCATGCTCACCTGGTTAGAAGACTACTCACACGACAGAGCAATCAAGGTAAGAGTAGCCGACACTCACTCTGCAATCCTGTGCGTCTCCAGTGGTGTACCACAAGGATCCGTCCTCGGTCCCCTACTGTTTTTATATTAATGACCTTCCAGCAGACATTCTATCTCCGATGCAAATATAGCAGACGATGCTAAAATATGGAGAGCAATTCGCTCAGCATCCGGTCGTGTCTACCTTCAGGAAGATCTGACTAGGATTAACGAATGTACAGAAAGGAACCAGCTCCCACTGAACCGTGCAAAGTGCCACCTGCAGACGATGCGTAGCAGCTTCATCAACGCGTACCTTCTGGGGCAACACGTTCTGCAACACGTGACTAGTGAACGCGACTTAGGTATAATCGTGCAAGAGTCTTGGCAATTCGATCCAAAGTCCGAAAGCAGCAAGTGTGGCCAACTTGAAGTTGAGACTTTTGTGGCGAGCTCTCGGAACCTTTGAGCGACGGCTAGTACCAAGGCTGATTAACTCCTGTATTTATCCTTACGTTGGATATACAATTCAAGCCTGGTGTCCATGTTTAAAACGAGACATTCATCTATTGGAACAAGCACAAAAAATAGCCACAAAGGCAATGCGTGCACTATCCGGTCTAAGTTGTGAACTTCCTCTTCGTGTACTCGGTGTGTTCTCATCAGAATACCCACGGCTTCTCGAAGATTTTTCACATACCGGGTACTAACTGAAAGCGAATATCCATGTACATCACTGTTGACCCTAGCCCCTTACAAACAAAATCGAGACAACCGCCTGAAACTAATGACGCAACACTCCCGTCTGAATTGTAGACAGTATTTGTACTCACTTAGAATCTGTTCTTTCTGGAATGCGTTACCAAGCTATGTGCTGAAAGCACCAGACATGACGACATTCGAAAGACCCTTAGACTTTCATCTTAGTGATAAACGCTACACAACAGTTTGATAAAGTGCAATGGTTTAGCCACTGCTACTTCACGTTCCATGTTGGAACATTTCGATTTTAATTTTCTTTTGCACATCCATCCTGTGGATTTTGTAAAGTTACGCTTTTTATTCCATCATACACTATTAAGCTACTGAAGTTCAATATCAGCAGTTCCAATACAAACGATTAGTTGCCGACCTCACAAGGGTCAGCGAAAGATCGTACTATCAGATATGCTATTGACATTCGAATAACTCTCCTGTATGCGTACGAATGCTTAGACACTCCACGGCAAATTATCTGAGCTTCTGTCTCGTCAAGTCCTGATGTAAGTGGACCTGATAATGACAACTGAGACATGGCTGAGGGAAGGAATAACAGATACCGAGATCCCTCTACTAGGCGTGTCAGACCTACGTAAAGATCCCCTTAGTAGGTGATGTGGTCTAATTTTGAACCGTCGCAGTGACCTACGTCTTCAAATCGTTGATGACTATGCGATTCAAGTTGTGGACTCACTTTGGTGCCACCTGCGGCTAAGTCGTGACGACAAATGTTTACTTGCACTCGTACACCGTCCCCCGATGTTCACTCTAGAAATAAACAGACTTCTAACTTTTACTACATAAACTGTTCTGACTTAAGCTAATACTCAATGTTTCCATGTGGGAGACTTCGAATTGCACGCGCTAGTGGTTCCGGCCTTTATTAGTGAGCAGTTTAAGGCTGAACTGCAAGAAATAATCACTGGTCTACCAGAGTGGGAGCAGACGTTGTGTACCTGGACTTCTCGAAAGTGTCCGATCGTTTGGACCACGGCATTCTCCTTCACAAGCTTCGAAGCTATGAAATCGGTGACCCTGTGTTTGGTTGGATCGGCAACTTCCTTAGTCAATGTCAGCTGAGTGTGAGAGTCCGCAGCTCCATTTCCGACCCAATTGATGTCCAGTGTGGAGTGCCTCAAGGATCTGTACTGCGGCCACGTTTATTCTTAGTATTCATTAACGATCTTGCCAGTCTACCGCAGTCGAATTTCTTACTATTTACAGATGATATCAAAATTTGGCATGATATCAGGATATCGGATGATCACGTGGCATTGCAGAGCGATCTCGACAGGACTTATACGTGGTTATCCGACAACCGGCTCCAATTCAACGTGACCAAGTGCAAAGTCGTAAGCATACGCCATCAGCTTATCTATAAATATCGACTTGGGGACCAACAGTTACAACGTGCTTCCCAAGGAAAGGACCTCGGGGTGATCGTGCAGAACGACTTTGGTTGCTCGAGACAGGCTGAAAAGGCACCAAAAAGAGCCAGTCAACATCTTGGACCCTTACGGAGGGCTTTCGGCAAATTTGAGCCATCAATCTTTCCGCAAATGCTGAATGCCTACGTGAGGCCTCACGTGGAATATGCGATCCAGGCTTTGCGTCCCTGGCGCAAGCGCGACATCGACGCACTTGAAGCTCCACAACGTAGTGCAACCAAAACTCGTTAGAGGATTGTTCCATCTCTCCTACCAACGCAGACTACTGTCCCTGAGAGTGCGCAATGGTGAATATCTACGTCAACGAAAAGACATAATCATGGTTTACTTAGTATTGACGAACCTAATTCACCCATGTCGCAATCTGTTGCAGCTGAGCCAAAATACCAACCTGAGAGGTCATCAGGTCAAACTGGCTACGCACTACAGTCGACTTGATTGTCGACGAAACATTTTCTCCTTCCGTGTGTCCCGTGCCTGGAATGTCCTTCCGACTCAAGTTATCATTGACCCTACATTAACCCTTTTCAAAAAACTCATTGATGCAACGCTTTCAAACTTGCATAACTTGATATAGTCCGTTCCACTTCGAGGATGAATAAACGCAAACCTAACCATGTGCTTAATGACCCTCTCCACAACGTGGTGGTGAGGATACACGCCAAAGTGTCCATGTGATTAGCCTGGATGTAGCTAAACTGGATTAACCTATCCCATCTGTCAACTGAAGAAACAAACGAATGAAGGTTGTCGTTTCCTTTTTTATTTTGCATCCACTTACTGAACTATAACAGCTCCCCATATTATTTTGCGTGTGCATATCCCATTCCCACTTCAAACTGTTATTATGCAGTAGTGTATTTAACTCGGTGTGCCCCATGCTGAGGCTGATGTTGCATTCTTGATGCTTCTTCACCGCAGTTGGGCTAAACCAACTTACACTTAAGCTAGGTCTTTTTAAGCTGGATAAATTTCATTCCGCTTTATTTGGTTTGTTCTGCCTCCCTGAATAATGTTCTATTAACTGGCCACGTTGCTTACACTAATTGCGCTTGTCTTCGGTAATCTTGTTGCGTTTGCAGCATTTTAAATAACTTGTGGACATTTCTTACTTATCACGGATTTGTTGCTAACCAACTTACTTCATATGGTAAGTTAGCGAAGAGTTATGCCACCGTATCTGTATGCATTATTGGATTTATTTTATTTCAGCTTGTCGTTTAAAGTGAATGGCTGTTGTTTGATATCCCTGGTATGGTTGCGTTTGATGTGTATGTTGACAAGGTGCCTACCTGTCTATTACCCACTACATCGTTCATACTGGCTCCAGGAGACAGTTGATCGTTGCTGGAGGGGACGCGGTGCACGGTTCTTGTGGCCGTGCTAGGCTCGAAGAGCGGTTCCATGCACTCAGTGTGGAGCGGACTACGGTCCAGCCACCGCCTTGGGTGTGCGCTTGATTCCCCAAATACAGCGTGCTTGTGTTTGCCCGTGAAGGAGTGTGGGCCGGCTCCGTTGATGAAACGTGGTTCCCATCCGCATGCCTCCCGGTCTTATTCCTTCGGGTTTACACTGGATATGGGGTATGTGGTTGGAGCTGTGGGTGGTGCAGCGCAAGCCATCCATGGTCCCTCTGTAGGCGCAGACGTCCTGTGGCTTGCCACAGTGACAGGCAAATCCGAAACCGGATGCCGCCAACCATTTAACTCGGTGGACGCTCGAAATAACGATTAAGTTATTCGATGATCCTCCAAATTTTAATTTTTACTCCAACCATCCTACGGGACTTGTCAAGCACATGCTATTTTTACCCGTGATAAATCATTGTCCATTGTTCATTGTTCATAATCATGTCACTTCCCTTATGAGATTCAGAACAGGGAACCAAGCGGTCATTCTGGACCTCGAGCTTACTAGTAAGAAACAATTGATGGGCACAATGACATTGAGAATTCCTTTGAGAGGCAAAACTGATTTTTCCGTTACGTTTGTTACACAGAATACCCTAACGTGGACATCGAAGCTTTCCGTATGGTAACACGTCACAACATTCTAACTCATCTCATCAAACACAACCAACTGGTCGTTTTTAGCGGGAGAATCTCCTCCCCGATGTCGCTTGGGGTGCATTCGTCAACAAGTTCACTTCATAAAACAAACTGATCCGAGCCTAATACCCGTAGCTTAAAAAGGTAAAAACATTCTTAAGGAATACGACCTAGAAAAGAAAGACCAAGATAGATTCACTTTTTAAAGCTTACAAGGTCAATCAAAACGCCGAAACCTGGAATGCCGACATAGCCGAGTGAAACCATTTTGTCAGACTGGTATAATGAGGACAAATAGGAATACCAGTAGGATTTGCCGAAGAAGCCCTGTTGCAAATCTAAGCTACTTTACAGGTATGTTAACAAACTTTGTAGATTACAGCGTGGCATCTCTCCTCCAAACACCGTCTGTGGACAAGCGCGAAATGCTCAAGGAGCAGCTAATGCTCTTAGACCTCAGCTTTCTTGTACTTCCCAAAACGCACGGATATATCATAGCTTTCTGACTCAGCTCACATCACCACCAGGACTTAGCCACATCTCCCTCACTGCCGAGGATATGCTGAAGCGTCCGACGTCACTACGCGAACACAGTTCATCTGGTCCGGGCAATGTGCGCGCCAAGTCCTTGAACGTGGCCGCCACGAGCTTGGTTGAGCCGTTGTCTCCGTTTTTCCAATGCTGTCTTGACGACATGCAGGTCCGAGCTATGTGGAAGTCTGGAATCGTCACCCCATTTACAAGGAAGGCAATCGTGCTGTGTCCACAAACTAGCACCCAATTACCCTCCTTTCTGTGTTTACTAATGCCATGAATTCTGTCGTTGCAGATGCAATTACGCAATATTTAGAAAGCTGCAATAATATCGGGCAGATACAGCATGGAATTCGCTAAAACCGTTCATGCATCACGAACCTTTTGTTAATCCTTGCCACCTGGACGGAATCCGGCGATGCTGGGGACGGTGTCGACGCCGCCTAGCTTGATTTCTCGAAGACTTTTGGTCACCTAGATCACCACATTCTCCTTCACAAACTCCGGAGGTATAGGACCGATGAACGCATTCTAGTTGGGATACATTACTTCCTACTCCAAAGCTGTTTGAATGTGAGAGTTCGAAGCATCCTTTAAGACCCAAAGCAGTGCACTGCGGCGTCGGTCAAGGGTGGGCATTTGGATCACAGGTATTCTTAATGTCCATAAAGGACCTTACAAAAGTGCTGATGTCAAACGTTATACTCTTTGATGCTGCTTGCAAGATTTGGTGGACAATCAAGAGAGTTGACGAACCCGTAGCGATGCAACGTGATCGCAATAGGGCTTACGAGTGATCAGCTCAGAAAATACTGGAGTTTAACTCTGTCAATTGTAAAATAATGAGCACATGTCATTACAGCTTTTAAGATTATCGACTAGCAGAACACGTTTTGCAACGTAATTCCTGTGAAAGTGGTCTTCGGACACTCGTGCAGGACGATCACGGAGGCTTAAGACATGCCGAGCAAGCTGTGAAGTATGTTAAGCAGCACTTGGACTTTGTGGACAGCATTTGGCTGATTTTTCTCTGCTATACTTCTGTAAATGCTCGATGCTCACGTGTTCGGCGCCTTGTTTAAGGCACAGGAAAAGGAAATGAACCGATCAACACCGTTATTTTACTCACCAGGCTCCGATGGCTGGGCCACGTGTTGCGCATGCCATCCCACTGACTCCCGCGACGTCTTTGTTCTCGCGCCGGGGGTGTGGATGGAAGAAGAGGAGAAGTGACCGAGCGATGACTTGATCCAGAGGAATGAAGGCCCTTATTTCGAAGCTGGCCTCGGTTGGAGCGTCTCGGCTCCCTGGTTGGGGTCCGAAAGACGATGAACACGTTTGACTGGATACACTTGTTGATATGGTTTGGAGTCGACCTCAGTGGCGTTCTCGCTGTGAGTTTCTTTGTCCAACGCGATCCCTCTTAGCCCCCTCCTTCAATCACGATCTCATTATTTAGCATTTTATAATTTTGCATGGTAAATTATTTTTTGCTGCTGCGTAGTAGCCTGCAGGTAGCTTACCGGAACGATGCCCATCCGTTCCCAGTAGCTCAGTTGGCTTGCAGCTGTTGCGTTTTATTCCCTTTTTCTCTTAGGTATTGCGGCACAGTAGCTGAGGTGTTTCCCACCTCTAACTAACGCGTATAGTGTGTGTGAGTGGAATACCTCATGCAATCTGTAAAGTTGATACAAACCTGACCTTCTCCCCTTGGGAATCTACAACAATGACGAATATTATTAGAGAATTGTACTACATTCTTTAACAAATTAGACAAAAGGCCCCATGAGTTGATAACATCATCGCCTGATATTATGTTGGCATATCAGATCCTCAAGAGTCCCAAAGCCCCTTTCTGACCCTTATTGAAAATTGCCTTTAACGCCTCACTGAGGGGGCACCGATTGAAGTTGGCGACACAGTACAGCCGGTTGGAATGCCGCCGGAACTTTTTCTTAGCCGTAGAGATTACGTCCGCATTTTTACATCTCCGTTGCTACGTTATCCGAGTTCAAAATTCGACTTGATGATGCATTACACACCATATGTCATATGATTCAACACTGGACAACTCAACCAAACTATATCTACATGTGAAAATTACAAGGAGTTCAAGGTTATGCGCTAATATTTCCTGAACACTCACTATGTTGAGTTAATGTTTGACAATGCTATCTGTTAAGCGTTCGCTTTAGTATCTGTGATAAATCCACTGTTACACTGTTCTAACGTTGCCATTCGTTGATTCAACATTTTGCTGAATGGATCATCAATTTGAAAACTAATGAAAGAAGACAGAGGCTGGTAGAGTATGTATTTGGTATTGTCTTCTCAGTACCATTAACAATAACCGATATACATAGATATAGTTAACAGTGCGTTCTAGCAGACAAGCTTGAAGTACCGAGGAAATGACAGATGTTTAGCCATACATACAGGGCAGCTAAAAACTGAAAAATAATTGTTTCTGAACGCACAGGACTGGCTTCATTCGGCTTACGGCAACGGCCTCAACAAACTGAAAGAAGCGGGGATTAGCGCGGAGTGAAATAAGCGCTTTAAATAGATCATCAATCAATTTCCATACCATACTTAGCCGGTGTTGGAAACATGCCAGCAAAGTATCCCAATAAGTCTTCCTAATTGCAAGCACCAGTTTGAACTATAGCCAACACGAAAAGCAACCGTCTGACCAGAGATGCGATCCAAGAACCAATGCACATTTCCCAATCAACTACTCACTTCTACTATCGAAGTGCATAGACACAAGCATTCAAAAATCTACGGTTCACTTCGCCACTTCTTCCTCACCTGCAAAATCAAGCAGTCGATTCTGAGGGTACTACTAAAAATAGTGGGTACTTGAACCCTCGCTCTGGTGCCCTGAGTCCCACAGTCGTAAGCCCTCAGCCTGTTGCCGGTTAAATGTAAGAATTTTATACTACTCAAGTAAAGCCAATAGTTGGGATTATTTCAAATTTGAACACGTGCTGGTAATGAAGCATTCCACTTCTGTAGCGCGAAAATTCAAATACCAATAATGGCAGAAAAGAAGATTGATTCCTTTTATCTAAATTTTATGGTTCCATTTATTACAATGGACATTTGTTCTATGCCATTTTGTGAAACTCCCACCTTTAGCATGGTTCAATATGTAGGTACACAAGAGGACGCAAATAATTGCTCTGTTACGATGGATAAACAATTGTAAAAGCGGAAGTTTTTGATGGTTGGACGGTAGTCAGCATTATATATGGGGTGAATATGGCTGCAAACACCTTAATAAGTAAAAATGCTGTGCTCCTACAGTCAGAAATAAAAAAGTATGGGCGAAAACAAAATTTATCCATTATATTTAAAATTTAGCAATCGTTCGAATAAATTGTGATCGCAAGGATGCGAAAACTTGCTCATTTGAACTGAAAACAGCCCAAGCTTGTCATGGCATCTTTAAGCTATCGGTCGAGGTGTTTCTAGGGTAGGGATGTGAAGGGCTAATGCCTTGGTGATCAATCCGCTCCACCACGAGGGCTTGAATCGGCCAGTTGCAACCACATAAGTCTATGGGGGCTTCAATTACACGGTTGGACACATTTAATTTGCTAGCTGTTTTGCGCTACTGAATCGTTGGCTAATTCCCACATGGTCACAAACTTAGGACAGTTTAGACCGAGTAAAGTTGCTTACCTAGACGGATCTATACCACTTCCCAGACACTTTGAGCCACAGGGCATACGACTTCAGCAGTAAGGATTTCGACTTCATCTAATACTCTTACAAGTACTCCCGTTCATGCGCCGGTAGTTGTTTTTGCGCTCCCTGTCGTGTAGCTGTCTCATTGGTTATGTGCCGTCAGCCAATAAATCGGATTTAGGTATAGAGGGAAATCTAATCACGGATGGGGCGAAACGGTGCCGACAGCAAATGCTCGAGAGGAATTCATCATCAGGACGAAGACGGATGACAGGACGCGGGTGAGGCTAGTGAAGCTTTGGGTCAGCAGATGCTTAGTAGGATGAAGTTGAGACACCGTAGGACAACGGGTCGGAGCATGCCCACGTTATCCCTTTGACAAATCCTGTTGGCGAAAAGAACTGATAGTTGTTACGCATTCCATCAAAGCCGGTAGCCAGTGTTATTGCACGTAAAGTTACTAGGTGATTGCAGTGGCAAAGCAACTACGCTTGCCGCCCGGGGCGGACGTAAAATTGCGCCCCCCCTGGCGGTTGTAAATCCGTACACTCTCATAATTTCCGGCAGCACAAATACTTTGTCTCATACAACAACAAGCAAAGATCCAATTATACAGTGCTGCCGTAAATTAAGGATTTTTTTATTGTTACAGTACTCGTGAACCAGATTTAGATACACTTTTCGCGCATTACTTGAGGCAGTAGCATTGATAACACTCTCTATCGTCAACTTCGCTCTCTATGTCCAGAAATGCGACTACGCGAGCCTTGTCTGCTTCAGTGACGATGGAAGGTAGTTCGTTATGAGCTTACCTTTTGAGAATGCACTCTCACCGCTGCCTATGCTAATAGTTTGAATAAGAAATATGTGTAGCAGATTCCCAAGTGATATTTTGATATGAGGCTTAAAAGCTTAGAAGGTCCAATAACTCAGTATTTCAATGAAGTTTTCACAAAATATCGCAATTTTCTACCGGCAAGGACTCCGTTTTTTCTATATCTTCTTTGCTTTTACTAAGAGTAAAACCATACTTAATAGCAAGCAAATTTGACGGTGTAAGAAAAGCATATTTGTGCGCATGGTCATGAATTTTCTCAAATCTATGGCGCTTCATTAGCCAAAATGTATGAGAGACAGCATTTCCCGTTTCAACTCTGCATCAAATCCAATCTAGATCATCTGCCAATCAGATATATTTGTTATGTCCTACAGTCTAATCTACGGAAATCTGACCAGCACGCTCTTGAGAGGGTCCAGAGACGCTTCACGAAAAAGCTATGTGGATATTCCTCAAAGCTGACATACAAGGAGCGATGCGATAAACTTGGATTTGACCCAGTTGGGCTTCGGATAATGAAGCTGAACCTGTGTTTTCTTTACAGAATCATAAATTGTCAAATTCGCAGTCCTGAAAGCGGTGTTCACATATCTGTAAACAACAGATACCCAATACGTAATAAAGAGGTAAAGGTCATGATTCCAAAATTTTCTACGAGAATCAGAGAACGTTTCTTTCTAACCCAATACTCAAAGATTTGGAACAAACTCCCAAGTGATATCAGAACATGCTATCCTCTTTGCAATTTTAAGCTTGCTATTAGTAAGCATTTAACCGTCCAAAACGGGATTAAGATGTTCGGGACATCACAGTCCCTAGATAACGCATTCGAAAACGGTATCCATGGTGTCTGAATAAATTTCTGAAACACATACACATAACATTTCGGACAACAGCCCCTATCATTACATTTTTTTTCTCTCGGCCCATATATCTATCATGTGATTGTGAAGAATCCTGATTCAATGGCAGGTAAAAATAAGAGAACGATTCTGATTACTCTGTGTAACATAATTTGCAATTGCATCCATGTTTATCTCTGAAAATGTATTGATGAAATGTCATGGCAAAGTTGTACCATTATTTGATCTGTTCCTTATAGAGAACAGCTTCTCGCATCGTCGAGGAATATACAATTTATTTATTTATTTATTTAAGCTAGACATCATTACAAATCTCTTTTTTCGACATTGATGCCATCGCTTTTCTTCTCTCTTTCCATGAGCCCACCATTTATCGGGACCTGTAATTTACCGAAAATGGCTAATGGAGCTGGAATGTACATCACTAAGAGACGGTTTCTGCGGTGTTGGCGTACGGAGATTAGGTGCACAAACTGGCTCTTGTGAAAAGGAAAACAGCCGATAATATTGGGAAGTATGATGATCGACTTTGGAATCCATATTGTATATAACGAAACGCGTTGAAGCCTGTTCACAAGTTGCAGGCAGCCGAACCAATCGCCTATCGAACTAATACGTGCCACAAAAGTCATTAAGGCCGTCCTGGTGCATTACTCGTGATAAAGGAGTACGTAAACTTAACTTCATTATTGCTCATGAAAGGGCACGTGATTACTGTACATTATGATCTGACCCCTCGAGGGCACAGCTTCTAGCCAAGTCTAGAAATATACCTTTATTTATTTATTTAATTATCCACCGTCCATTTGTTTCATTTGGCCGATTCGACGCTTCATGTTTACCGAATTAGCGTAGTATTTTTTGGATTCATCACTCGCAATGTGTACCATTTTCGCTCTATACTGAAGAAGGCAAACAACGCTGTAACACTGTTAAAACTTTGCAGATCTAGCGCATTTCTTTAGACATACCTTTGCTGTGTTTCAATTCAAGTAGAATGCCCATTTGTTACGTTACGTTTCGAAAGATAAACAAAACACGAAGCTTTGAGCAAACAATTGTTTTCGATTACTTCTTCATCAGGCTCATACAGTAATATACATTATGTTAACGTCTGCTGAAATCGTTAGTGTAACAAAGAAACAATTGATTAGACAATTTAACTTGTGATCGTGATGGCCTTCATCTGATCACGTGACTGAGGTCAGGTGAATTTGCGGAGTACCATTACTTCCTTCACGGCTGGTGGTCGGCCAGGGAAGTTGTAATGTTTGTATTAGTTTCTTCTGAACACACAAGTTCGGATTTGTTAGACGTATGCATATTGCCTCAGCGGTGGCGAGTATGTTTGCTCTTAGACGATGATTTTGTCTTGATGGTATTTTGTAGAGAATTTGAAAGGCTGTTCGTTTGTCTATCTGGTGACCTGTGTTTATTAGATGGTTTGTAATCGCACTGTAGTTTGTTCTATTCTCGCGCGTGTAGAGCCAACCTGGCAGGTGTTCCTTAATTCTCTTACCTAGATGCCTGGTCGTCCGTCCAACGTACCTAGCCCCGCACGGGCAGGTGAACCGGTAGATTAACATCGATTGGAGATGATCAGGCACTCGGTCTTTGAATCTCGGAACTAGTAAAGGTTTGCTCGTGAAAATCACATTCAGTTGAGCCGCATTAAAGGTCTTTTTGCAGCTTTGCTGTAGTCGGCGTGTGCATGTTTCAGCCGCACTATTTCCTTTGAATGGAAGTGTCAAGTAAAGCTGTTTCTTTTCAACGATTTGTTTTGATACTTTTGGTAGGCATCGCTTCATATGGGTCTCGATAAATCGCTCCGGATATCCATTTTCGAGAAGCGCCTCTTTGATTCGTGCGAGTTCGGCTTTTATGGTATCTTCGCTGCAGATTTTATATGCCCGATCGGTTAGCGTTCGTACCAGCGTTCTTTTTTGGCTGAGTGGGGCGAAACTATGAAAGTTCATGTATTGTCCCGTCCAATATGGCTTCCTGTATACTTTTCTTTGGATTGATCCATCGGTTCTTCTGATAAGACTTGCGTCTAAAAAATTCATTTGGTTGTTGTTTTCTTCTTCAGTATACAGGAAGCCATATTGGACGGGACAATACATGAACTTTCATAGTTTCGCCCCACTCAGCCAAAAAAGAACGCTGGTACGAACGCTAACCGATCGGGCATATAAAATCTGCAGCGAAGATACCATAAAAGCCGAACTCGCACGAATCAAAGAGGCGCTTCTCGAAAATGGATATCCGGAGCGATTTATCGAGACCCATATGAAGCGATGCCTACCAAAAGCATCAAAACAAATCGTTGAAAAGAAACAGCTTTACTTGACACTTCCATTCAAAGGAAATAGTGCGGCTGAAACATGCACACGCCGACTACAGCAAAGCTGCAAAAAGACCTTTAATGCGGCTCAACTGAATGTGATTTTCACGAGCAAACCTTTACTAGTTCCGAGATTCAAAGACCGAGTGCCTGATCATCTCCAATCGATGTTAATCTACCGGTTCACCTGCCCGTGCGGGGCTAGGTACGTTGGACGGACGATCAGGCATCTAGGTAAGAGAATTAAGGAACACCTGCCAGGTTGGCTCTACACGCGCGAGAATAGAACAAACTACAGTGCGATTACAAACCATCTAATAAACACAGGTCACCAGATAGACAAACGAACAGCCTTTCAAATTCTCTACAAAATACCATCAAGACAAAATCATCGTCTAAGAGCAAACATACTCGCCACCGCTGAGGCAATATGCATACGTCTAACAAATCCGAACTTGTGTGTTCAGAAGAAACTAATACAAACATTACAACTTCCCTGGCCGACCACCAGCCGTGAAGGAAGTAATGGTACTCCGCAAATTCACCTGACCTCAGTCACGTGATCAGATGAAGGCCATCACGATCACAAGTTAAATTGTCTAATCAATTGTTTCTTTGTTACACTAACGATTTCAGCAGACGTTAACATAATGTATATTACTGTATGAGCCTGATGAAGAAGTAATCGAAAACAATTGTTTGCTCAAAGCTTCGTGTTTTGTTTATCTTTCGAAACATACCTTTGCACCGTAGAATTCTGTGAGATAAGACCCCTAAATGCTAAGATACAATTTAAACGGAAACGACTGGACCGAGATAAGAAGTAAAGATGCAGCTGATCTTGTGACTGCATTTCCTCCTTATTCTGTAAAATATCAGTGAAGTGACGAGTTCCGTGTAGTGCCTCACCACAATATTTACAGCACCTACACGACTACTCCATCTATATTTTACAGTCATCTGATACTTACACCGGTGACTTGAACCAAGGCGTTTCAGTAATATTTAGATGAACAAAGAATGATAGTAGCCGGTCCATCGCACAAACACTGGATACAAGCGTGTAGTACCGGATTTGAAGCGGGTGGTCCACAACCGTTGTTTCGTGCGGAGAGTGGCGAATGTGTGGATCAACCTGCCGCAGCACGTAGTTGAGGCAAAGCCGGTGTCAGAAAACAAGAAATTCCCGGACAAACTGCCGATATAAAATACACCGAGCGCCCTCTAACATAACGAGTATTTGTACCTGAGTGATATTGGACGTACTTACACAGATATATCACTTATTGCTGCTTCAAACTAGTAATCAGTAACGGAAACCTGGCTTACCGACGAAATAGGAGATGTGGAGACTGCCTTATCACGCATGTCCGTCCTACCATATCACCGACCAAGTAGGGGGGCGGCGTCCTTTTGGACCATTGCAGTGATATACATTACAAACTGGTTACTAAACAGGAACTCACGTTGATAACTGCCTTCGGTGCCACTTGCAACGCAGACGTGGCAACACATGTTTGGTGGCCATTGTATAACGCCCCCATCTATGTGAACTGTAGATGTGGACAACTGTTTACCTAATGCTCAGCAGACGGTTTCAGCACAGCCTTACAGTCACGTTCATACCGGAAATGTCAACTTGTATGCTGTAGAGGTTACAGCTACATTCAGTGAGCAATTTAAAACCGAACTGTAATAACCAGTCACTGATCTAAAAGTTTACAGTCGCAGTACCCCACCTAGTGCTTCAGAACAGGAAACAAATCGGCCATCCTTGACCTTGTGCTTGCCATTGAGGAACGTATGAGAGACACAATAACACTGAGTAGCCCGTCAGGAAGTAGCGATCTTGGGATAGCGCTTTTCCAATATGTCGGACACATTGTTACCTGCATTCGCGACTGCGGCTATCTCTGTGGCAACCTTATGAGGTGGGAATGTCGGCTTCCGGATAGTCATAATCCATAATCCTTACGATTTGGGCCATTGAGCCACCCTTGGTTCGCGTAACCGAAGGGAGATGACGCAGGTCACGTCGTGAGCTGACCGAATGTAGTATGAGAGGTAAAGAGGCCAATTGTTCGGGGGCAGTCATTCTCACCTGATAAGGTTGCCAGAGAGAAAGCCGCAGTCGACAACCTAGGTAACATTGTCTCCGGTACAAAAGAAGTTAGTTGCTATGCGGTGACGGTGTCCATGAAATGGTGCTTTGTTGTCCGCGGCTAATTAGACGTCAAAACGCGTCGGACTGCACGATGCCGGACGGTGGTAACAAGTATGGACGTATTAGTGTTGCTTAAATAAGCCGCGCGGCAAGGTTTCCTCATTTGGTCGTGTAGCCATCATTGTGCCCATAAGACATGACCCGAAGGGGCCCGTATGCTCGGCATAGTTTGGAAGTGAAGAACCGAATACTGCAAGCCTATGAGGTGGGAGACGATTGGAAGCACAGTTTGTTTAATGTGAATTTCAAAACCTGCCGCATTTGGATAGCATTGTTAGAGTCCCCAGAACCAAGACCACACGGGGGTGCTCGTCGCAAACTGACAGAAAGTCACATAGACTCTCTGCTGGAGTGAGTGTCCGAAGAATCAACGATAACACTTGCAACACTTTGTCTGCGGGTGGTCTGAACGCCCAAGTTGGAAAACTGTCCACTGATGAGCTGCATATGAGCGGCCAATACGGTGTTGGTTCCTGTAATGATTACAGTGTGGGGTTACATCATTTGTGCGGAGACGCCCGTAACATGATCATGCCTACATAGGCGTGCCTCGCATTGTCCGAGAATAAAGAATTTAGAAGAGTAGTAGTAGGGAAAGTTGTATGGTGTAGGTAGAAATTCGTCACATCTAGACTCACTCAGACAGCCGTCACAGGCCCGGAAAAGCACTGTACGCGCGTTTCATCCTTTCGGAAATCGTCAGCAGTGCGCATTCCACCGGACCCCTGGTAGGGCTCGAACCCGCAACTCGACTGCTGCCAGTAGGTGGTTGAGACCACTGAGCTACGAGGGACGGCAACGACCATCGTGAATAATTTACTAGATGTGATATAGCGCCGCTCACTATCCACTGACTTACACGTTACTGACGTGAAGAGGACAGGGTAGCCCCCATCACCAAGCGACGAGCTTACCAAACTTAAGCCGCCAATTAACTACTCTTCTGTAATCAGTACGCAGACCAAACTGCTTATAATGCCATAAGTTAATTGGCGGCTTAAGTTTGGTAAGCTCGTCGCTTGGTGATGGGGGCTACCCTGTCCTCTGCACGCCAGTAACGTGTAAGTCAGTGGATAGTGAGCGGCGCTATATCACATCTAGTAACTTATTCACGATGGTAGTTGCCGTCCCCCGTAGCTCAGTGATCTCAACCATGGACTGGCAACAGTCGAGTTGTGGGTTCGAGCCCTACCAGGGTCAGATGGAATGCGCACTGCTGATGATTCCCGAAAGGGTGAAACGCGCGTACAGTGCTTTTCCGGTCGTGTGATGGCTGTCTGAGTGAGTCTAGATGTGACGAATTTCTACCTATAACAATAAAGAAGTTATTTATTTATTTCCCGCGAGCACTAACTTTCGACAAGACACCATGGCGTCCAACAGATTTAGATAAGCCATGGACGCAAGTCGATCATACTGCGATCAGTTACCGCTGGAGAGGCTGTGTCCAAAAATGTCGCTCGATTCGGAGCACATGCGTGGGCATTGACCATGCAGTTTATGTGCTGACGCGTGTGTGATTTGGTGGACGCCCGCGGTGAAGCTGTGAGCGCATAGACATCGGCCAATTGGCGAAGCCGTGTTCCGAATTTGTATCAAAGTACGCTGGTATCCAACTTGAGTAAGCGCTCTCTGAACAAAGTAGAGGGCCACCGGTCGCATATGCACAAGACGCTATTAGCAGCAGGTGTGTCTTCATGTGGAAAATTGCCAACCAGACCATTAGGTGGCTATGCAGTCAAAACTTCCGAATTCTCTCCGAGACATTCCTGCTGGGATCGGACAAAACCAGACTCGCAAAGACCACAGGGTGAAACTGCGTGCTAGCCTGAAGAGAGACCGCGAATCGTGGTGGTCACATCGTGCCTTGCAAATGGATACAGCCACTGTCTTTCCGTCCGATACGCGAACCGGGCAGAAAGAGCTCTGGTGTTAGCGAGGCCAAGCGTGACGTGGGTAGTCAGCCAATCCGCAATTTGTCACAACGCTTGGAGCGTTGGGCCGAACACTGAAAAAATAGTTTAATCACCCAAATTTAGCAGCTTCTCCATCGACTAATGATCGCCTTGCACCCTGGACACACCTTCGCACGCAGAAGTCGAACGTGAGATCGGATCGTTGAACGGGAATAAGGCCGCAGGAGCAGATAGACTATACCGGATTGGCTGTGACACTCGTGACAGCATGTGCTACAGCACCATGCGCTTGACGTGGTTGGACTGGACTCCATCGGTGGGGAAAATGACCGATATATAAACGGGATTTTTGGGTTTCATCAGCTCCGTCAAGGCTACCCCCGAATGTTCCTGTCATCGGCAATTAATACCAGATCGCATTTCATTTTAGAAGTAGGAAAGATGTTGGCAGAGTCCGTCTTTGGTGACCTGTGATCTTTAGTCAGATGGAGCATACTTCAAAGCAACTGAGGGTACTATGACAGGAGATGACGCCTACTAAACCTTATTCGATTTGGTAATCGAACTGCCCCCATACGAAAAGTTACCGGAAATTGTTTATGTGGATTACCTTAGGCGCTTGTGCTGAATACCAAGCGTCCCCGCAGAAATCCGAATCACGTACTCGTCACTAGCAGAGACTTACTTATGGAAAATGTAAACAGAGTTTGAGCAAAGTTGTCGAAGATGCAGTAGGAAGCTGATATAAGATCGTCAGACGTAGAGAGACTGATGACTTCGAACTTAAGCTCATTTCTGGTGAGGACACCGCATGGGCAATGAGCGTGTCGGGGCCTTGTTCCTGGCCCAGGAAGATTGCGCGAACCACTCGTCACCGTTATTTTACGCACCGGTTCCTGATAGCTAGGCCATGTGTAAAGCATGACGACAAACCGACTCTCACGACGCCTTGTTTGCGCGATCGGGGTCCTGATGGGAGAACCGATGACTAAAACGAGAGAAAGGAAGGCTCTCACTTCGAAATTGGCCTTGGTTGGGGCCTCCCGACTGCTGGGCTGAGGTACGAAGAATGATGAACACGACCGCTTGAGGACACTTGATTACATGGCGAAAAGTTGACCTCAGTAGTGATTGAATTGAGTCCCTTTGCCTTTCACACTCCCGCTTATGCACCCCTTTCTTTCACAATCGCACTCGCAATACATAAGACACGTTCCTCAATGCTATTGGTCTTAATGTAATGTGATTTATTATTATTATTTTAATCCTTTTCCGAATATGCTATTGCATCAAATTTCGGAACATCACCTGAGATCTTTCACATCTCATCCAATGTGCCGGATGATGAGTGCGCGCTACGGAGGCACCGAACAAGTCAACTCCAAGGCAGCATAAAGCAACATCGGAATGGTATCCTGCATTTAAAGTACAGTGCATTTAAACACTTATGATCTGGATAAGGAGGTGCGGTGGATCTAGTTGTCATGAGCCGTGCCATCAGGATAACAATCATGATGATAAAATGATGCAATCCCCAAAGAGAATACAAAGAGGGAGTGAGAAGAAAGAAGCGGGTTATACTAATCGGAAGGGAATGAAAATTAATAGCTACTTGCAAGAAAGCAAATGCAGGATGGCCACGGACTGTGCGACTGCGCCATGTCCGATCGGGTTTCCATTCGTTGGTGTAGACCATCCGGAAGCCCTGATCCATGAAGACTATACGCACCAGCTTAAGCAAGTCTCTCGGTTACTTCCTGCATGCCCTTATACTAGTCTTTGACTGGGCACCTCGGTCTTCCATTCAAAATGTTGCGGCGAAGGGGCATATTGCATGCCAAGGAAGGCTGCTTACGGAGGATACCACTTAGTCACTACCGGCGAGTTGAAAGCGGTAAGTTTTGGAGGGTGTGTTCTCCGTTTTTCTGTGGCCCGAATTACGAAGCAATCAGTTGAATGGTGTTCATTCCAAGTATTAATATGGCAATCCTAGTAGTATCTGGATATTCCATCGTTTAAAACTTCCCACGTTATTCCATTACTATCCTGTAATCTGGGAAATGTTATCTCACATTTTCCCGAGTTTGTATAGTAGGTCATGGAGAATCGTTTTGTCACCTGACTTCCTATTTCAAGAAAACCATCTGTTCTCCCAGCGACAACTCTTGACAAGCATTAAACATATGACCGTAAGACGAGTACTGCTAGGCTTGATAATCACAAAGCCTGATGCACTCCTGATCAGAATACAAAGTCAGTTGCATGAGACAACGTGGAAAAAGCGGGATCCGGTCAACAAGAGCTATCAACACTAAGAGCACCGTCTAACTACCTGACGTTGCCATAAAAAAGTACAACCTCAAAATTTAGACAACTAAATCGAACGAAATGTGCAAAGAAATTGATCAGTGTTTGGAAAACCGACATCAATATCGTTAGTCAGTGTGGCTGATAAAGCCGACAGGAATAACTTGAAAGGAATAACATCGACCTTTGCGACGCTCCGCACAGACTCGTGAGAGGATGAATTGGGCTCAAAATATCGTCATTCGTAATCAAGCCTAGAAACTGCGCGTCGTGACTTTCTTAATGCATGTGTGGGACAGACTGCGTATGACATTTAAGAGAAATAAACTAAGTACGCGCGTCCACTTCTACTGAATTTTACGGAGGACCGTCATGCTCAACAATTCCACAGGAAAATGAGGTTAATTGCTACCAACACCGACTTCGAGTGTAGTACGATGGAAATTGACGAAACATCTCTTTAGAGAGAAAGAAAAGTAAAGCAGGCCCAATCCGATGAGGAAGTCTCTCGCTGTGACCTTAGTAGTCACCAAGCAAATGTGGTATCTAGCGGATGTTTGGAATCATTTCACGGCGAAAATGTCTCCAAACTTACTAGTTCTAAGTACCCTGAACCAACTTTGAACTTTGCCTGATAGAAGTCCTGCAACAAAAATGGTCAAAGTTATACTAACACGGAAAATCCGGACATTGTAGTAGACGACGCCACTCACCTAGTCAATGCCCATAGAACGCAGGAAGCAGTGAGATGCTTTCTAGTACGTAGATGGTAGATAACATGCCTCTCATTGATTAAAAGTAAGATAATGGGACAGATCAAATCCGACCTCAAATCAAGAAACCAGGTTTAAGCAACAACATAAACAGATTGTTTGAACAAAAGCCAAGTTAGGCAGATACTTTACTGCAACGCAGCTAATTACCTGCGTAGTCAACTTGTGACGGACAGAAACCGTGCATCGATGTTGTACGAGTACTCAGTCTAACTTGTAAAGATAGCTGCTCAAATTCTAATACAAGATATCAACCTGAGGTTATAAGTAAAACGTTTCCTTACCTCCATTAGGGAAACTTGTGGTAGCCCTTTAAAAGTAACCTTGCGACTGTCAGCGGATTTCGCTCATTCAACCCGTTCATCTACCACTTGCTACGAAACGCATGGACACCGTAATCATGAATACGTTTCCTCTACGATCTGTCGAGTGCCTCAGTTAGGTACACCGCGTTCCTCTAGACAATTTACCGCAGGAAGTATGTCCATCATGAGTGGACAATCAAACTACACCTTGAATTCAAGTATTGACCCAACAAATACCTATCACTACAAACCCAGAAAAAGTCCCCAGCTCTAGGTGACATCCATTCATTGTCGATGTTCCTACTACTTTTAATGCAGTTTACTCTTAGGTTTATCAATTATAGGTGCCTCGTTGTCTTGCGGGTTAGACCTTAAGACCAAAGCACGGGGGTGGATTACCTTAAGTCAACCCTCTTCCTCAGCCTGGGCAACCGGGGAGATCTCTGCCCACAAAACACATTAACATTCTAAACATTCCAAATTCTTTCACTGAATTGCCGTTTTCCCCCCCTTTTGTTGTCGTTAACTATGTGCTGGGGCACTGCCAGTTGTACATTGGTCAAGTGTTGAATAATAAAAATAATAATAAGGATAATATCTATTATACGTGCTCCTCTCGCTCAGGTTTCATGTGAGTGTCATTACCAGAATTCGATACCACTAAATAGCCATGAACAAAGCAGCCATCAAATGTGCTAAAAGAAAATGGACACCTACGTTTTATATTTCGGTATTATTATTATTCTCAAGAGACCTACGAAACCCGACAGAGACACCCTGTAGAACCTCACGTAACACATGCTACTTCGATTGGTGACGGCCTGCAAAAGAAGTCGTTGCTCTGAGAGCCAGCCCTGTCCTCTGCACACTCACAACATGCAAGACAGTGGAGGATGAGCCGCGCTATATCGCAGTTAGATATCAGTGATGGCGGTCCGCCGCCGTCGCCCATGGCTCAGTGACATAAGTCGCTGACTCGCAAGTGTAAGGTCGTGGGTTCGAATCCGGCAGGATTCCGCGGGTGCGCGCTACTGACGAGTCCCAATAGGACGAAACGGCTGTCTAGCGCTTTCCTGGGTGTGTGGTGGCTGCCTGCCTGTGTTTAACTGCGACGAAACTACACAAAAACGTAACGCATTGAAAAAACAGGCAACTATGATATCTTATGAAAACTGAAAAACGATTTTCATTACTGTCATACATTTTTCGATCATTCATGGTGGTGGAACTAGAAAATGCCTTATTTACCTGAACATGCCGTCACAGGCGTGTCTCGCCAAAAACTAGAATTTATTCATTTATTTACTAAAGTAGTAGCAAACTACCAGACCTTAATAGGTACCATATTGAGGCACTAATGTTTCACGTAAACACCAACTGACGAGTCTCGACATTGTTTACTCGGTGTTCCAACCAGATGTCAGCAATACTCCGTAAGCATAAGTGATAAAACACGGCCAAATGCTTAGTGCTACTGCTGGAAACATGCCAAGCCTCTGATCAACACAGTAACATCGGCCTTATCGCAGCGTTATACACCCTACCTTTCGCTGACACGCTGATATCCCACTGTCTCCAAAGACTCAGCCATTGCTGATAAGCGAATTAACTTTGTTCAGTGATGTGATCACCAGAGATGGCACAACTACCAAGTGGTTCAGCAATTCCAGTAGCTGTTCGAAGATGACAAGGAGCTGTGATGTGCTGGTCCAGTCCTGCAGCAGTAGTTTGCACCCTGAACGTGCAAAGCACATGCCGAAGCATGCAGGGCTATGCGTTAGCGCATACCGCTTGGCGCTTGCATGTCCACTGAGTCTCATCATTTGGTCACCTGGTGGAACAACTTCCATTCCGGAAGATACTGAAAAAACGGAATCATTTATGATCATCTCGATCACAAAGTTGAAGAGTATAGTAAGTTTAAGACAACAATGGTGAATGCGACTTGTCTTAAATTGTTACCCAGCCTCGAAAGTCAGAGATTTCAGATTGGAAAGGAGTTTCCATGCTCTTCGTAGACAGACAGTAGTATATGTTGCAATGGTCAACAAAACCGAAGACGGCTTTCAGGTCAAGAAAAATCGATCATCTGTAAGTGTATTGGCTATGACAATCGAAGAAGAGTAAATATCCAGTCTTTGTAATCAGAACCAAGACGGAATCCATTTTGGCGTCTGGAGGAAGTGAAAATAAGGCTAGTTAATCGAAGATTTCCGCACGAAGTGTATCGTCTGGTTTGGGAGCCAGGACTTATATCATCAAATTCCCAAGTTGGCTCAGCAAGCCGCACTGCACACCCGCACACATGTGGCGATAAGTACAAGTAGGTCATGGCGATTCGAATGCAAGTGCCTACTTTGCGCCTACGGTACTCCATTAGTGAGAAGGGTTTTGTTCAACCCAACACGGGGAACTACTATTTTTGTCTCAGCCAACAGCATCCATACGGCATTCGAATTCATCCTTAAGGAAATCGTGTTTCTCCAAAGAGCTTTCAAGATGGTGTTTAAGGTTATAAAGTTGCATCAAACGAGCGCAAACACTCCTAAAAATGCGCACTGTTCATTAGGTGACCCATCTAAAATCAGCCGAAGTATAACAGACGGGTACATAAAGTGGGATGCTATCGGTTGACTTGGGATTGGCCACTCAATAGACAGTAGCATTTAGGATCGCTTGTACCCGTTGGGTGCGATTTAATAGCGTTAGGGACCATATTGAGGGATCTATGGAAGAAGATGAGTTATTTACGAAGGAGTTTGGAATCGCTATGGCGGCAACAGGCTGAGAAAAGGTATAGTAAGAGTCATCTGGCAATTTAACGGAGTACTAGTTAAGAGTAGTAGCGTACTCCGGTTTTTGATGATGGCAATTATGAGCACGAGGATTTGAAAGCAGGACCCGTCCATATGATGACACAGTGAGACGCTGAGATGGCTGCTATGAACAGCCTGGGAGAAAAGGCTGATTTCCGATAGACAGACAATAAAGCGGTGACTACAACCAATGGAAAAGTTCGTGATCGAAAGGCCATAGTTGAAATCAAGTAATCCATAGATTATATAACAAAGAGAATACACAATGATACAACCACGACGAGTCTCTCTAACCTCCGGTAAAACTGACACAAGCATACATCGTTCACAAATGTTGGGGTAAACGGCATCCACAGATGGATGAGGAGTGCTGACACAAGAGTACACACGCACACGCACACACACAGGAGAGGGGGGGACAAAGGTGGCGGACAGAGATGAGCATACTCTCGCTTGCAAGTGCAAATGGGTCCAAGCGATCGTGATACACACAGAAAAATCGGACACGCGGAATTGGCGACGAAAGGGGGGACTAAGAAGTAGATGGGGTAAGGTACAAAGGAGTCGCGAGGTTACAAAAAAAGAGAATAAACAGGCCGACGGTCCGGTCTAACCACTGGGAGGAGGGAAGACAACGAACCTGAATTAAACTGCGCGGGCGTGTGTGCACACGCCAAGAGCATGTAATACAAGAAGCGAGTAGAATGAGACAAGATGAATAAGGGGCAATCTGGGATGGTGTCAAAATACACGGTTAAGCATCAGCGCGGGGCCAAAGTAGAAAAATATGGCCTCGTGAGTCGGGGGGGGGGGGGGGGGTGAGAAGCGTCCATGAAGTGGTTGGTAAATGCAAAGGGTGTGCCTTCAGGAGATCAGCAAGCTCTGAGTTCATAATAAACGCGCATGACTATGCTACTAAGATCCATCCAGTGCCGCGCGTTCGTAGACCACACCTGTGAAGAAAGTGAAAGGATTCAGTAAAGAGATAGGAAAATTGGGGTGTGAACTGCTATGCAAGACTCAGGAATGTGGATATTTCACGTCAATCAACAAAATCAAGGTGAAATTAGATTCGGGACGGAATAAAAATGAATTTCAGCACGAGAAAAATTGAAGTGTTAGTATCACGGGTTGGCTGACTGGATTGCACATGTTACGCTATCAATTGAGGTAACAACATTGTCAGTACGGAATAGTTGGTGAGTTGATCGCAATCAATTACAGGTAGCAGGCAAATCCCGATCTTTCGTTAAACTCGTAATGATCTCGTGATGATCTTGATTAATTTTGGCTGGTTGTTCATCGCTATACATACTGATCCTGGGTTAAGAAATATTGTGGCGACATGAGTTGGACCTGCGAATTTCGATATATGTAGTAGATGTAAAGTCACGTGGTCGCGTTTACGTCGACCGTCCTGTTGTTCGTCGTTCTAGAAATGGATTCTCCACAGTAATAGTATAATCGCAGACAATAGTATTTGCCCTACTTTTAATGTGTAAAGTAACGGATAAGCAATAAAAACGAAGCCGTGACTAACGCCAAAAATCTAACTAAAGATCGGAACTGTAGATGATCACACCCGCCTTCGGGATCCGCCTGCCACCTGCGCTTGTAACCAACCAACTCTCCCGTAATGACTTGTGAGGAGGCAACTGCAAATCTCGGCGAACCATTCAACAACAACTAAGTGAATTATAGCTAACCAATTAGAGAGGATCGACCACCGGAAATATAAACAACAAACGGATGTAGAAAAACCCTGAAGGCTTTATCCGCTCAATGATCCTCACGCCCTGATTCCCATAATGCAATCCCTTTCTAAATCCAAATCCAAAATTTGGGTGTGCTGTGATGCGATGGTAACACAATTCCATGTTCAGTTGCACTTTGAGAACGTGTCGTGTGATATTAAACCGCTCACAAATCGTGGTCGTTTAAACTTTTGAGAAAATTCATTATCACTTCACCTAGTAATGGCATACGTGTTATCGGTGCTTTGGAGTGTTTCAAACTCTACCTCCTTGTGGTATTTGTACCCTGATGTATAGACTAAGTTGTATTGACGCGTTATGAGCGCGGTTCGTGTTACCTCGCATTGCAAAAAATAACCTCATACTATTGCAATGTTGATGTGGGTATACGTCACACACACACACACACACACACACACACACAAGAAAATCATTTCATGCGTGCAGCTAATTATTTTCGTCCACATTTTCTTTATGTACAATTGCCCATCTGCAATGCCAGACCGTTACTGGATGTGTAGCGCACAGATTCAACACCTAGGGCTTAGTGTAGCATTCTTTTAATTGAACAACTGTCTTAGTCCACCGTCCTGTAAAAACCGGAGTATTAAGACGTCGCTAGTTTGTTCTACGTGTGACATGAAGCCATTGTGGTTGGATATTTTGAGGGAATTAAAAGTTGTTGATAATGAGTTGTGCTGAAAGCACAGATGATTGAGGTACTGTACATTTGTTGCTGTCATTTGCTTGTAAATAGTACCGTTAGCCGATAACAGCATTGGTGTTGTCAATCCCATAAAAACACGTTCGCGTAAAACTTCCAAGCGGCTTTTCGTTTACAACTGACAAGTAACACATTCATAGCAGTAATCCCGTGGAGTGAGTAATGCAGATGGCTGCGTCATGAGTAGTACACGTTAGTTAAAGGTGAGAAACACACTTCGGCTATCACAACACAAGAGAAAAAGATAAGATATATGAAAAAAAACAAGATAATAAAAGTGGAAAACAAATAAGTTGATGTTTACCATCATACGCGCACATCATACTACGCGTCGAGTGTGAGATTCTGGTTGCAGAGGGAAATTGAGTGGGGGGGAGGGGAAGAAATAAAGAAACTCGTAACACAAACGCCATGTCAACAAGTGCATCCAACCAAAGTTGTTCACTGTCCTTCGGACCCCAGCCCGGCAGTCGAAAGGCCCCAACCGATGCCAAGTTCGAAGTGAGGGAATTCATTCCTCTATAGACTAAATCATCGCTTGGTCTCCTCTGGTCTTCTTACATCCACGCCCCCGGCGCGCAAACAACGCACGTCGCGGAGGTCGTTGTACCGACATGTGCCCAGCCATGGGTGAGTGATATAACGGTGATAGACAATTCACTCGATCTTCCTACACCAAAATGATACACCGAGCGCCCTCAGTACTCACGCGGTGTTCCCACTAGACATGAGCCAAACTGCGAAGGAAGCGATGGTCGAACGTAATTAGTCTTTTTATGTTCGTCGATCTGAGTAGCTAGGTTTCACAACCGCACAGGAGAGTTGAATGCAAAGTTGCGCCTCGAGGTTCGGCTATGGGGTTCATGACAGCACCTTCTATTCTACAGGTGCCAGTATAACTGTCTAGGTACTTAGATTTCTGGGCGACCTGCAGCTGATCATCACCAAGGGTCAGCGCAAGAGTGGGTACCTGCCAATCTCGGTGAAGGACTTCGCATTTCGACAGTGCAAATCATAGCCGGAAACGACTGACAGCCAGTGCTAATTTGTCCAGTGTTGCTTGGCACGTTTGAGAGCTATCACAGATAAGAGTAATGTTGTCGGGGTACGCCAAGTCCAGAAGTCGATCACCTGGCAGAAACTCCACGTCTTGCAGGTCGTGTCCAGTGAATGTAGTCTCTATGGTTTCGTCGTCGTCGTCGAAGTTAAAAAAGGAAAGGTGACAGCTGACATCCTTGTTCCACACCACTATAGATATCGAAAGGTGGCGACGATTTTCCGTAAGTTCTCACTCTGCCCGAACTGTGCGTGTAAAACGCTCTCTTGTCACATATTTATCAGGAACAGCTTTCCTGAGCAAACAGTTCCAAGGGACACACCAATCCATCGAATCGAAGGCGCCTTTGATTTCGAGGATCATGACTGCGGCGGACCATCAACAAGCATGACCGTGATCCAACAATTGTCGTAAGGTGACGCTGTGATCACTGCAGCTTTGACTTCGGTGGATTACGGCTTACTCTTCACAAATCTGGCGGCCACGGGTGCCAGTTAGTCTATGGAGAACGACAGAAGCAAGTAAGAGACAAAAGGGATCAGACTGACCTCCCTACGATTGCAACATTAAGAATGTGAGCCTGTCTTAAAATTTGGGCAACAACAGAACGGCTCCAGTCTGTTGGGACAGTCTTCTGATCCCACAGCTTTACTTGTAAGTTGTGCAAATCATCCAAAAGAGCTGATCCCCAGAAGTGAAGAGGGTTGAAGGAAATCAATGTTACCGAGGCTTTATACGAGTTTAACAATCTGATGTCATGTTCGACTTCTGCGCGTGAGGGCGGATCCAAGGAGATGGCCCAGTGAGAAGGGCGATCAATGTCTGAAAAGATGATGACTGGTTAGTTAAATTGATTTCCGAAGTGATCGACAAATTCTCCAAACGTTTCGACAAGCCGTGGGATGGCTGTCGATTTTCGTAGCACATAGTACGGCTAAGACCAAGTTTCCTGCTGACCGTTTCGAGTAGCCAACGTACTAACGTAGTTACTGAGGACAGCGGCCATTTCCATCTCCGAGCTACGAAGAGACAACCACACTTCGCGGTTTCTCTTCAGACTCGCAGACAGTTTTGCGCTGACGTCTTCTTGTGTTTGCGTTCAGTCGTAATATGTCGGCGAGCACTTAGCAGTTTCAGAGACTGCGTATAGACCTAATGTCCAGGTTGGCAATTTGATGTACCACAAGAAGACATGCCTGCTGCTGCTCATAACGTCTGGCGGAATTGCGACTTGGGACACCTGGCCGTGGTCAGTGAGCATTTACTCAGCTCGGTTGTGAATACAGTTGATACGGATTCAGAACCCATGGCTTCGCTAGTTGACTGGTGTCCAGGCGCTCACAGGTGTCGTCGCAGGTGTCCACCGAGGCAAAATCGGAGATCGGCACATACAAGTGCGTAGTCCGAGTCCACGCTCGTACTCCAGATCGTGCGGCAGTTTTCGACACAGCCAGTACAACGATGAGACCAATCTGCGTCCATGGCTGGTTGACGCCATGTCCCCCTACTGCGGGAGCTGTGTCGGAAGTTAGTGGTCGTGAGAAAGTGGCGAGCATCTGCACATAGATGTAGCAACCGCTCACGGTTATCATTACGAGAGCCTGCACAGTGTTAGCCGCCTAGATGCAGTTAGTCAGCGGACAGTTTGCAACTCGAGCGTTCAGATCTCCAGTCAGCACTACAGTATCCATACTACTGCTAGGAAGAAGGAGCACACTAGGCTGATGATGAAAATCATTTTCCACCGATTCTGCGCTACAGTTTGTGGGCGCGTAGGCAGCAATGACAAACATGTACGAATGGCCCCGCTGGGCCTCGGAGCTATAAACGAGTTAGGCAGATGAAGGACATCCGGGTGTTGTTTGGGATTCCATCTATCAGGGGAGCTTCAGTCCAGGGGTTCAGAGCAATGTCCGAACAAGCTTGAACAACAACCGAAGCTGCGTTAGCTTCAGAAAAGTGTAATGAGAAAGTACCGCCAATATGGCGTGAAGGGGATTGCAGGGTGAGCACAGAGTTCGTCCTGCAGGTGGATATTTGATAGACAGTAGATATCAATTGACAGGAGTTCTAGTGTTAGGGCAAATGCTGCTTGTTGGCCAAGTTGCAACAAAGCGCGTACTTTGAAGCATACCAGCCTTAGTGAGGACCAGGCGCTGCAAAGAGAAACGGATGTACTGAGGTTGTCCGCTTTGTTGAACATGAATTTGTCGACTGGATCGGAGTGAGGCGCTGCGATTGCGTGTGAGAAAAAGTTAGAAAACATGCGACCATCGGAGCAAGAATGCGAATTGAAAATAGGGGGGATAAACGTGCAGTAGGAAGGGGGCGATAAGGATGAAAACGCGCAAGAGGGGGGTTAGGAGAAGGGAAGACTTGAGCAGTAGCATCCTAACCCCTATCCACCCTGCTCGATGCAGCAGATAGGGTGCAGTTGATTAACCTCTGAGACAGTCAGAGCATCAAGAAATCGTTTCGTAGGTTACTGATTTGCATGGGCAGGACACTGACAGGTTTTCCATGTCAAGAGAGAACGATTAAGGATCTCAACCAAATCCTTTGATTCAAATGCTGAGCACAAGACTACGGGGTTTCGGCGCTGGGCTACAGGGAGTCCGCGTTATGGTGTAAGGAGCCACCCCCACTCCAGCCCCCAACCAAGAGGGCCAGGAGAATAGGTTTTTCTGACGGATGACAATTGTCCAATCTGGTATGAGTGGCTCTGAGGGTGCAGAAAACACCACCCAGGATAGTTCAACGGATCAATGAGGCATGCAAAGTATCGCACCACGTTAAGGTCCAGTCTCAGGACGACGGGACGCCTTAGCCGGATGAATGCCATTTCAGTCTGTGCAACGGGAGTGGACAGATTTGACATATTACAACGGGGACATTTGTCAAGCGGACAACATACAAGCGTTCGATAATACATTCGCGTACAGCTAGACTGCAGGGGACAGGCGTTGTTGTTACAAACAAGGATCCAAGCATTCTCAGACGATGAGGTGAGTACACTTAAACAGAGTACGGCAGAATGAGTAGCTCTCACCCAAGTTGAGTTGTGCAAATTGATTTTTTACAAACTGTTCCAGATGGCTTCCGCTAATCCACACATCCGAATCGGCCGCATTGTAAAGCTCTGCGTTGTAGAACATGGTGCCCAGATCGCGGGCAAGCAAGCGCAATCCTTCCATAGAGTTAGGCGAGTCATAGTGTCCATCTGTGAGCCGTTGTCGAAGCATACTGAGGTCTATCGGATTGGTGATGATTTCGTAATAGTCCGGAACCTGAACAAGGAGAATAAGAGGTAGTGAGATCAATTGCGAGGAACAAAGTATAAGGGGTGAAACAACGAATGCGGACAGATAAAGTGACGATTTCAATCTAGTCTCAATACTCTCGCATGATACACAAGAACACAGGTGGCCAGCGGTATTTGCTTACTATCCAGGAGACGGATAAATGAAAACAAGAGTTAATGAATGACACGCAGCCTACAAAATATGCTGCCTATAGCACGCGAAGCCGTTATCTGGTCTGCAGTGTTCCATCACCATATGTCACGTGCACATCATACCGGATGCCACAAAATTTCAACCAACGTAGATAACCGAGCGTCTGCCGTCGCGTTGTCTCAGGCGCAGTAGCTACTGGACTCCGGAGATGGTGCGGTGAAGCGCTCATACGAATAAGCGAATCGATTGTCTCGGTCAATTTATGAGTTCACCGGTCCAAATATTCAGGGGCGTATCGGAACCGATAGCACAGCCATAAGTTAATACGGTACAAGAGGCACCGGAGACAAATCTCAGACCACCTCACGTCACTGCAACCGTGCTTGTCTATGCGCGTGAAACAAGAGAAACAACAAGAAAACTGCAAGTAGGATGCTACCAGAAGTGATTGGAAAGGTACCCCACCACGCAAAGGTTATATTTACAGCATCTAGTAGACAAGATCAATAAATAACAACAACAACAACAACAACAACAACAACAACAACAACAACAACAACAACAACAACAACAACAACAACAATAATAATAATGTGCACTCAGCGCACATTTCTCTCATTATGGAAACCAAAAAAGGAATGATAAAATACAATGGCCTTTCAGAAACTAGCGAATTGTGCAGCAAGTGCTTGTTACCATGATCCCAAAACAGGGGGTTTAACACCTCAGGCTACTTTAAGTGCCGCGATGCAGCTGTGTTTCCGCAAACGGGTAAGCAAGTTCGCGCCACAGACACCAGTCTATCGATGCAGACGTGCCTTGCGCATGCCCCGCCGTCGAAAAAGAGAGGGATGCGATGACGCACCTCGGGAAGCCGACGCCGCTGGCCCCCAGCTGTGATCGCATGGAATAGTATGGAACAGTTCGTACAGTCCAGTGCACATATGCATAAATACTTGACCCCCAATCTAATCGAACAGAGAGCAAAACAACTAATGAAAGAGAGAAGGATACACAGATAAATCTTGGGTTGGGTGTTGATACATGGCTTCGGGTAGGTTCGAAGGTCAATCGCTGACGAAACAAGGAAACAGATTGGCTAGAATCGTCCCACAGCGAGTAATTAAATGCAACAGAGATCTTACGAGATGATAGAATGGAAAGTGACTCACAAGAGGAACTTGCAATCATGCACCTATCAACTGTAACATTTACGCGCGTGGACGCGCTGTCAGACAGCCAAGGATTAGGCGAGAAGTTAGCTATCCCAGTCGAATCTAACTCCCGAGCGAAAGTGGCAGGACGCATCAATCATTGTGCCACGTAGACATATTGCGCAAATCCACGATGAGAACGTCATCAGTTACCCTAGGAGACCAACGACCTAAGACATTTTCATAGGTAGCGACACACCAATAGACACGAAGAAGTAGCAAATGAAGAAGTTTCAGATCAGATGCCAAGGTTTTAACGGTTTTAGAAGGATAGAACTCTCAATAAAGTATGCGAGCCAATAAATCGCACGCATACGTTCTACACAAGATAGCGCAGTATTAGCGGTGTACTTACGGTGGAGAAGTGTGCTCCTCTCCGCGACTCGGTCGAAGAAGCAGATACACTGGAGTTAAAGTTTACAAATAATCCAGCGCAAAGTGATCATGATAAGAGGCAAAGTCTGCTTCAGTAACGAACAGGACGGAGATGGGACAAATAAAGCATTCAATATGGATGAGTATTCAAACCTGAACAATTCCCTTGGAACCATGAATATGCACAGCCCTTGAATGGCTGCGGATATGCTGCAAATCGTTTGCTGCTAGGTCTCGGTGAATGTGAACGGAGACCTGTCAGAAGTGGTACAACTTATTGGATCTGCCTTCGTGTCTCTGTCAGAGGGATTGCACACTTAACAACCTAAGAAGAAGACCTAGTCAAATGAGAAAGAGCTCAGTGAAAAGATCCACATTTCATAGCCGGACAACGCAGATGGAAGTTCGAAGTGATCCTGAGGAAGTGCTCATGAAGTCAAATTCATTGGTAGGCGTACGTGACACAACAAACCTTCCGCAGCTAGGTGTGACCGTAGTTATGCAGAGAAAACGAGCGACACCAGGTTAAACTTGTTCCCGTCTGTAGCAAAAACGGAATCCGGCATCAATGCTTTGCTGTAACACAATCATTACAGAATGACACGCACTGGGGGGGGGGGGAACAAAAAGGGCGTAGGACAGTAAACCATTGTTCAAGAGCAAGGCACATGTGATTAGGAGGAGAGGTTCGCATAGAAACAGGCAAATTCCGGAGACAGAGGGATACTCCGTGAGATACACCGCCTTGGTTTATGGTTAGGAGAGTCCAGGTAAGCAAGTAAACTGCAACCAAGGGGCCCAAATGCAGTGAAGTAATTAAAAAGACCGGCGTCGACATAACAATATAAAAAACGGAATGACAATGCAACAAACGGTTAGGGTGAATAGAGGGATGGAGGGGAAAGGTAAACACGCGGATAAAAACTCTCCAAAAAGGAATGAAAAAGTGCGTAGCCTCTATAGGACAAATTTAGTAGGTCAGAATCCCGAACAGTATGAAAAGGTATCTAAGTTCACAACATAACCATGTGAGAGATAGTAATTAATCACTGATGGGACAGATACCACGAGTACCGACTACTGGTTGGAACCAGCAAGTAGAGTTTGCTCTGTGTAGCTGCATCTAATGTCACTCAGGGACAAAGACCCCTTATGTTGTGTTGCGCTCAATATATTTTGCGTCAGCAAAGGGTTTGTCCAGGAACTTCTTAAATTCCGACACCGACTTTGCCTCAACTACGTGTTGCGGCAGGTCGTTCCATACATGGTGAGCGACCCGCTTCAAATCCGGTACGACAAGCTTGTACCGGTGTCCTCGTGTGCTGCTTGGTGTGCGCAGCGGAGAGTTTCGATCTATTTTCCCATACTCTGTCATTAAGTCATTGATAACCAACCCGTGAGGCCTCATCCAACTGGGCAGTGTTGACTATATATATATATATATATATATATATATATATATATATATATATATATATATATATATATATATATATATATATATATATATATATATATATATGGCGGGAGAGCCTATGGTGCGCTGAGGCTGGTGGTGGCTAGATCCTGACAGATGGTCTACCCAATGCTGCTACTGTTGTGCCATTTGCTCATGTCCTGGGCGCCTCCTCGTGGCGACCGCTGGGTGGGATTTGGGTTTTGCCCTTCTCCCTGCTAAGATCCAGGACACCAATCCGCATGAGTCAGTGAACTGACCATGTGCTAGACCCGCTGCCTTTCGGGTGTTCATTTTTTCGAAGGCTTTGGCTGAGGACCCGAGTCGTTCTCCTGTCAGGATTGGGCGCCCTGGCAGTATCCTAGTCCATCCTCTCCGGAGGTTAGGAAGTGGTCGATGGCCCACTTCCCGTAAAACCTAGCCATGGGAGACAACAGGTTTACGGGTGATATTCTCAAAGCTCGATTGGCGTAGAGCACGAGGGCCACGCATTGTCTCTGACGGTGGGAGGACACCTCCGGGTGTTCAATGGTTTGCTACTGCCCGCCTCAAGCCAGGCAGCCCCTGGTCAAATTGGTGCAAACCCGCCAAAAACCCACCTGCGTCTGGCCGTGGTCGCAGGTGCGTATCCAATTACGGTCGCAAAACATGATAATTGTTCCAGAACCTCAAAGGCTGCGTGTGACGGCCGTCAAGCAGATCCCAATCTGTCACTGCAATCACATTCCCGAGCTGGATCTGCTCTCCACTGCCTTGTGGGTCAGGCTATTGAGCCAAAGGCTCCGGGTGGAGTCCCTCAAGCAAACCTCCAAACCACCCACTGCCTTGTGGATCAGGCTATTGAGCCAAAGGCTCCGGGTGGAGTCCCTCAAGCAAACCTCCGAAGCACAACGACCACCTCGCGTGCGATTGCCCACCAATGCAATCGTAGGCCTGCGCGCAAAGCACTCAGCATCGGGTGCTGGAACGTGCGCACACTACTGGACCGGAACTCCAGCGAGCGCCCGGAGCGACGCACTGCACTGGTCGCAATGGAGCTGGCGCGCTACCACATCGATATTGCGGCGCTCAGTGAAACTCGGCTCGCTGAGCAAGGTAAGTTACATGAAGCAGGTGCTGGCTACACATTCTACTGGGTGGGGAACGCCGCCTCAGCACCACGTGAACATGGGGTCGGATTTGCAATATCCGATCGCCTGAATGGCCAGCTGGTGGGTGAACCAACGGGCATCAGCGCGCGACTGATGACTGTTCGCCTACGACTCGGAAGAGGTAAGTTTGCTACTTTTATAAGCACGTACGGTCCGACCATGTGTTATCCTGATGACACGCGTGATCAGTTCTACACTGAGCTATCCTCCGTGATACGGTCTGTGCCGAGGAGCGACCGACTATTTCTGCTGGGTGACTTCAACGCGCGCGTTGGGCGTGATGCATCAGCGTGGACAGATGTTATCGGTGCGCATGGCATTGGTTCAGCGAATGCGAACGGTGACAGGCTGCTCTCACTGTGTGCCACTCACGGCCTGACGATCACGAACACTCGGTTTGCACGGAGTGCGAGTGATATAGCAACTTGGACGCACCCACGGAGTGGTCACGCTCACCTGCTCGACTATGTCATCGTACGTCAGCGTGATATGCGTGAAGTGCGCATGACACGTGTACTGCGTGGAGCTGAGTGTGGCACTGATCACAAATTGGTTCGGACCAAACTGTACATATATTTTCGTAAATCTATGTATTGTACTCCCGCCGTGAATCGGCGTAAATTTAACATTCTCTCCCTCGGTACTGTGGCGAAACGTACTGAGCTGGAGAAGGCGATGGCTGCACGCCTGTGTGGTGATGTGGACTGCATAGCCACAGTGGGCGACCTGTGGCACCACATTCGCGACCAGGTGACAGCTGCTGCCGAGGAGACCATCGGGCGCGCAAACTGTAAACGGCCTGATTGGTTTGATGACAACAATGTGACGATTGGCGCATTGGTGTCAGAGAAGAATGCAGCATTTGCTGCACATGTGGCAGACCCCAGTGACTTGGGGAAGAATAGTCAGTTTCGCAAACTTCGACGGCGACTGACCCGAGAGCTCCGTCGCATAAAAATGCATGGTGGACGGAGAAGGCGAAGCAGATGGAATGCTACGCCGAACGCCGCCAACACAAGGAATTCTTTGACTCCTTGAAGGCGGTGTATGGACCGAGATTGGAGCCGCTGAGGACACTGATCGATGGTAGTTCAGGCGCTACCTGCACCCAGACTGCAGACATAATGCAGATCTGGCGGAATCACTTTGACTGTCTCTTGAACAACCGTTCAGAGATCGACTGGCCTACATTGAACGGCCTGAAGCAGCACGATGTGAAGGAGGATCTGGCGGATACGCCGACACTGGATGAGACGCAGAGGGCACTTGCTCAGCTGCGAAACGGCAAATGTGCCGGAGGTGACGGGATCCCACCTGAAGTATTGAAACACGGTGGACCCGCGTTGTTGACTGCGCTGCACCACTTGGTGCAACGCGTGTGGATTGAGGAGGAGGTGCCTGCTGAGCTGAAGGATGCCCTTGTGCTACCACTGTACAAGGGCAAAGGGAGCAAGCAATGTTGCACGAATTATCGTGGCATCAACTTGCTGAGTTGTGTGGGCAAAGTGATTGCCCGAATCCTGCTCAACCGCCTCGTGAGTCAGGTTGTGGAACCTAACGTGGCGGAAGAGCAATGTGGATTCCGTTTGGGTCGCAGCACTATAGATATGGTGTTTGCGGCTCGTCAGTTGCAAGAGAAGTGCAGAGAACGACACCAGCCATTGTACTCGCTTTTTGTTGATTTCACCAAGGCATTTGATACGGTGAACCGCGAGGCATTGTGGCTGGTGTTGGGTAAGTTTGGTTGCCCGCGTAAGTTTGTAAGTTTAATTGGATGTCTGCACAGTGGTATGCGAGCGAGGGTGCAGCTGAGTGGAGAGACCTCGGATGACTTTGCAGTTGTCTATGGTGTGAAGCAAGGCTGTGTCTTAGCTCCTGCCCTGTTTAATATATATCTTCATGCAATGTTGTCTTGTGCTTTTGATGCCGCTTGTGCTTACGGTGTTCGTGTGGAGCACCGTATTGATGGTGGGTTGCTGAAAATCCGTCGTTTCGGTGCGAGAACTCTAGTCTGTGAGACAACTATCCGTATGTTGCTGTTTGCTGACGACTGTGCGTTGTTTTCACACAGCGCGGATGAGTTGCAGCACATGACTAGTGCTCTGGCTTCGACAGCGGCCAAATTCGGGCTCACCATCAACACAAGCAAAACTGTCTGTCTCTTTCAGCCTTCACCGGAGGTGCAATCTTCAATATTGCCGCGAATCAGCATTGGTGCTGAAGTATTGGAAACCACCTCCCGCTTTTGCTACCTTGGGAGTGTGATATCGACTGATCAGCAGCTACACGTTGAGTTGCGTATTCGCGTGTCGAAGGCGGCAGCGGCATTCGGGAAGCTTGAGTACCGAGTGTGGAACAACCATCAGCTTAGCATTGGCACGAAGCTGATGGTGTACAAATCCATGGTACTGTCCGTTCTTCTATACGGCAGTGAAACGTGGACGATGTACCGTCGGGATGTGCGATATCTCGAGCGGTTCCATCAGCAGTGTCTGCGACGAATTTTGCGGATCGGTTGGGGCGCCAGAGTCGCAGACACGGAAGTTTTGCGCCGAAGTGGGATGTATGCAGTGGACGGCATACTTTTACTGCGACACCTGAGATGGCTCGGTCATGTGAGCCGTATGGATTCGGCGCGGATACCGAAACAACTTTTATACGGTCAGCTGAGTATTGGGAAGCGGCACGTGGGGAAACCAAAGTTACGTTACCAGGACATGATTAAAGTGAGCCTCACACGTTCTAATCTTGATTGCAGATCATGGGAATCGAAGGCGGTTGATCGGAGTGCATGGCGCGATCTAATCACGAAGGCAGTTGCTGAAGTGCGGGAGAAAGCCCTCATGCATGCAGAGAAGAAGCGGCGAAGCGGCAGTTGCGGAAGCGGCAAACACCGATGAATTGTACTCCATCGACATCGAGCGCATGGTGCTGTAGAACATGCGGTCGCGAGTGCCTTAGTCAGGCAGGCCTAGTGAGCCATGAGAGAGGTCACTCGGGACCACTGCCGAAGCGCCGACGGGTCCCGCAGTGAACGTAGGCAGCACCGGCGCAGCGTTTGTAGGCACGCTGAATTCGATTTACTAACCGCATGCTTGCATGCTAAGTCTCTTTATTTCAGGTGGTGGGTTTTCGGTTCTCTCCTAATGCCTTTCTTTCTCATATAAATGTCTAGCGGGCCATGAGCTATGTCATTAGGGGCCACTACAGAAGCGACGACGGGTCCTACAGAGAATTACGGCGAGCCGGCACAGCGTTTGTAGGCACGCTGAATTCGATTTACTAACCGCGTGCTTGCATGCTAAGTCTCTTTATTTCAGGTGGTGGGTTTACAGTTTTTACCATAATGCTTTTCTTTCTCATATAAATATCTCCCTGTACTCTATTTCATTAACTTGCACACATCGCCTAAGCCAGTTGTATTCGATTTCCATAATATTTTTGCGTTCGTGGCATTCCGTGAACTATACTTTCTGACCTCGTGCACTTAGCTAGGATTTGTTTGTAATCAACTTATTACATATGCTATTTAATTAAGGTTTATATCACCGTTTCCTTATGCATTAATCGAGTTTTTTTTCTTTCTCTCTTTCAAGTGTTTGGCTGTTGTTTGATATCCCCGGTGTGGATGCGCTTGATGTGCATGTTGACAAGGTGCCTACCTGTCTATTACCCACTACCTCGTCCATACTGGCTCCAGGAGACAGTTGGTCGTTGCTGAAGGGGACAGGGTGCACGGTCCTTGTGGCCGTGTTAGGATCAAAGAGTGGTTCCATGCAGTCAGTGTGGAGCGGACTACGGTCCAGCCACCGCCTTGTGTGCGCTTGATTCCCAAATACAGTGTGCTTGTGTTTGCCTGTGAAGGAGTGTGGGCCGGCTCCGTTGATGAAACGTGGTTCCCATCCGCATGCCTCCCGGTCTTATTCCTTCGGGTTTACACTGGATATGGGGTATGTGGTTGGAGCTGTGGGTGGTGCAGCGCAAGCCATCCATGGTCCCTCTGTAGGCGCAGGCGTCCTGTGGCTTGCCACAGTGACAGGCAAATCCGAAACCGGATGCCGCCAACCATATATATATATATGTATATATATATATATATATATATATATATATATATATATATATATATATATATATATATATATATATATATATCAATTGCCTATACAATAGACATCGAGCCATCGAGAAACCATGGTAAGAATGTGTAAAATAAGTACAAAGAACAAAAAATAGAAAATATAGAGAGAATTTTTTGGTGTTTTCCACATGCCGCTTTGTCACTTTTTGCTACTTTACGGTGTTGATCATCAGAACCAATGCAGCCTCATGCATGCCTTTCATTGCCTGTGATTACGCACCGTGTGCACAACAGCCTCCGACCAGCGATGTTCTTCTTCTTCTATGAATCCTCAGCCCGTAAGACGTATGGGGCCAACAACAGCTAGACTGGAAGTCAGAGCCTCGACGTTTTGTCGCCATGTGGCAGGTTAGCCGCCGAGCAATTTCATCTAGTGTAGCCCAGCCCCGCACGAGCGAATAGAGCGTGCCGTGGGAAACGCTCGCACGGCATGCGTTGGATGTGACCCAGCCACTTCAGCTGGCTCAGCGACGATATTAGTTTGTTGAGAGGCCCGTATTATCTAGGACGCGACATCTAACATAGTCGTTGCAAAAGTGGTGTTCGCACCACACACGGACTATCCTCCACAGACAACCGTTGTCAAATGCCGAAATCGGATGTAAATCATGTACACGGTTCGGCCAGCACTCACTTCCATACAATAGGACCGTGCGAACACAGGCATTGTAGACCCTGCCCTTCACCTAAATTGAAACGTCCCGACGACGCCACTGATGCCTCAAATCAGTGAAAGCTGATCGGGCTTTGGCAATACGGAGAGAAATCACTCTTCCAATGGTGCCATCCGAAAAAAACGCAGCTCCCAAGCTAGATGAGCCTATCTACTTGTTCAAGCTGCGCGCCTCCGAGAATCAGCCAGGAGGCAGGTGGATGCTAATCCTAGAATAGAACCTTACGTTCCGATAGAGCGAATGTCATGGCATGGTTGGTACCCAAAATTACCAAGCAGTTCAGAATGACATGCATAAGCTGTGGATCGTCATCAAGCAAGGCAATATCATCAACATAGTCCAAGTCAGTCGCGCGGTTGCCTGGAAGAAACTCTATGCCGAAACCTTGGAAACCTTCCAGAGCGCTTAACAGGGCATCCTGAATCGCAAAGTTGAAAAGAAACGGGGACATGGAGCATCCCTGTCGCACACTGCTAGTGGCGGCGAGAGGTGAAGATAGCCTACCGTAAGCCCTCACTCTGCCAGAGACAATGTTGTATAAACCTAGAAGTATGGCGGTAGACCTTTCGAGTACCCCATTCCTTTGCTCGGATGTCCAAAATAGGTTACAATGGTAGGCTGGCGATAAAGGTGGGGCCGCTCGAGGAGTTAGCGGAGCGAAAATATGTGATCCACACACATACGACCGGGACGGAAACCAGTTTGTCCCTTACGGAAGTGTAGTTCTCGAATCAATGTTAGCCTGCGCAGTAGTATGGATTTGAACAATTTGGAGGCGACGGATGTTAGATTGATTCCCTTGTGCTTGCCGCATAAGGTACGAGTACCCTTTTTGTATATGGGTATGATAAATGATTCACCCCAAAAGGATGGAACCTTTACTTCACATTACAACTTCGAGAACAGAACTGTTAACTGGTTGACAATCACCTCGCCACCGTACTTGAACAGTTGCGGAGGAAGTCCGTCTGAGCTAGCAGCTCTAAATCGCTTCAAGACGGACCTTCGTTTCGGTGAGCGGTCCCAGTGCAACATTCCCTGGCGCGCAAGCTGGCCTGTTCGTTAGACAGGCGGAAAGAGGAGGCCAATTGAAGTGAGAGTGGAAGCGCTCAGCTCAGCGGTGCATGCGCCCATACAAATTAGTGATTGGTGACCCATCAACCTCGCAAATAGCTTCACTGACATCAGGTCTTCTGTGGCCATTGATTTAGAAAAGTTTGCGAAAATTTCCACCGAGAGCTGCTGTCTCCATCTTCGAAGCGCGCTGAGACCACCAAGTTTCGTGATCGGTACGCAAGCTTTGCTTGAGTCTTTGATTGGGGTTGTGGCGGACTTCACTGCAGCTAGAACCAGCTGGGATAGTTCGAGGAGGCTCAAACAAATCCAAAAAGCGAGCAGAGATCCAGCCTTTCATAGGACGCCCAGCACTTCCACAGTATGAACATGAGATAGGTGGGTGAAGGGCGTTATAAGAAAATGATTTGAAAGCCACAGCAAAAGGAGGACAGAGTCGGTTGCACTCCATTCAGAAGACTGTGTTAATGACCGCTGAGCACCGCCGTTCGACAAGATAGTAAGGTGAGTCAGGACACAGTAGAAGAGAGACAATGAATCGACATATGGAGAGCGGGGGACAATGGTTCCTAGGTCTATCTATCACAAGAAACCAGTGTCTAGAGAAACAGAGAGAGACAGTGACTCGGATCTACCTCGAATGGAGCGAAAGTAGCTAAAACAGGTCCCAACTAAAACACTGGGCACAGCAGGAACATAGTATAAGGGGTAAGCCGCGGTAAATTTGTTAATCAATCTATTAGGTGAACGAACTGCACTTACCCTTGACACTTGGAAAGGTCAAATCAAGCTGTATGGTGCGACGAAATAACGCTCAGTAGGTATATAAGAAGAAAGGACTGGAATTCTGGAGAAATTTCTAACAGATAAAATAATACAAAGCGTTGCTTGCACTCAACGCTGTACTACAAAAACAATTTCGGGCTTGCTTGAAACTGACAGTCAGTGAAGGCCACAGAACTAGGAGCGTAGTGATTTCCACCAGATGTCTATACAACTTAAATTGGCGGGTAACGCTGGTCACAGCGGTTGGGAATTCGTAACTATATTTCGTTAGACTGCTGATCTTAAATGGACGTTTGCAACAAGTACACACCCGCACTTGATGCGTGATTCATTGAGATGATAGAAATCATTATTTTCAATACCGTCAGCTGAGGATGAGAAACACAACTTAGCTAACGTGCAGCAATAAAAAAAGATATGGCATTAAATATACTGAAAATAAAAATATAATGATAAACATTGTCATATGCATTGGGTATGAGATCGTTGTCGTAGGCGGAAGCTGAAGGAGAGGGGATGGACAAAGAAACTCTCAACACACGCCATTGAGGTAGACTCTTCGCCATGTTCACAAGTGTATCCAACCACATGTATTAATCGTTCTTCGGACCCCGTGATAGAAATCCGACATGAGTGGATACACAGACTTGTGTGGCGCAAGTTGGGAGAGAACATTGTATCCACGCAGCCAGCAGTACCGTGATGGCGGTTGTGTGGGGTAACGTCGAATATCCACACAGAACGGATAACACATAGGCGTCTATAATTAAAAGAGCCAGTAAGCGTATTTTCGTGTGCACGGTAAGAAACCATGGACATAAGGACTCTTGCGTGTACCGGAGCAATAGCCCACAGGAGACAGTTGTAACGACGTACATTCGACCGATAGCCATCATTACGTAGAACCACATGTTGGCGATGGACGCACGGTGTATGCGTACTAGCGCTTCCACTATCCTACCTAGCCTCTTCCTCCTAATCCGGCTTCCGTTTCGGGAATAAATTGCTCCGACTGGCTATCACTCAGATTATTCTCGACATCCTCCACAAAAAAAGCACGAGGTATACACCCAATGTAATATATGAAGACCGCTGCTCTTCTGAGGAATGTTTCGTAGACTACGAAATCCTGTTTTTGTCCAGCCACAACTAGCGCAAGTTGGACATCACATCAAGTGGATTCACTCGAAGAGAATACCAGAACGGAGGATCGGATAGACATGGTTAGTTTAGCCAAGCAAACAAAGTGGGTTAAAACTTTCACGTCAGTATGAGTTGCGATCCGTTTGCCTCGGTACAGCGGTCCTGGCTGTGCGCTACTCAACCCCTTCCTGGAAAAGCATACCGTGAGCAAACTTAAGAACTGACGAGAAACTAAGGGGGGATATAGGGAATGTCATGTCATTGCTGATTTATAATGTATCAAACCAGATAATGAAGTGCGATGAAACAGTACGAAGGAGCTTTGTGCTGGAATCAGCCAGTCAATCAATGAGAGCATTTATCATCTTCTGTTGTTTTGGAACAACACGAAACCTTTCTCTGATCCCTTTCTGGCGAATTATGCAAGCACAGTCGTTCTGACGAGTTATTTGCCTTGACTTAAGTAGTGGTCGATCAGGGACTGGAAACAGATGTATCGGTTAGCTGTGGAGTCAAAGGGGACACACAACACTTACAAAACCCTAAGAGTTGTCCACAAGCAACCACTTACTGTAGATTCAGTGAAAATGCCAAAATCAGGGGAATGGGAGCGGATGCCACGATTGCTACGGAGTCGGCTCACACACACATGCCATTAACCCGCATGGTATTCGCGTGACAGTACCTCAGGGGCAAAACGAAACCCAAACGTTTCAACACACAACGCACGGTGAAAGGAAGAACGAGTTCATTGTCAGCATCCGACTAGCGCAGCATCGGTGCCTACCAGTCAAGCATTAGTGTAAAAAGGGGAAAAAGACACCTGCACATCACAAGTGTACGCAAGGTGCTTACTGAACCGCATAGCTCATTCAGGATGGAACCAGCTACAAAGAATGCGTACATTATTCACATGGCCGGTGAGCAACGTCCTCTTGGGTATAGTAACAATACAGCGTAAAAAATTTTCTGTAACAGAAATACCAATGTACCTACCGCATAGAATACACTTTACTGATCGTAGAAATGTATTCCGACGTTACATAGTACGTCAGGTTACATTTTTATAAGCAAATGATTAGTTTCAGTAATGTCAAGGTAACATCAAACGAATTATATGTAAATGTACTGAGTCACAACATATACAGAATGCATCTATGTGGTAAATACATCTAAAACCACTGCAACACTCGCCACCAACTACTGACTGCAGCATGGCACTGGGAAATGATGATTTCGCCGAGATCGTCGTTTATATGATCCAGCGCCCTCAAGTTGCAGAAACTAGCAAAAGTCACCCATCATTAAAGGCGTGTACTTGCCACTGTAAAGCTGCTCCGTGACTAAAATGTATTGGTAAAAGCGCTCACCATGCTCATCGCTAACAGATCCCAAGTTCTTCGGGAAAAAGTCAAGGTGATTATGCAAGAAATGCATCTTGTGTGACACACGAGCACCAGCAGTCCGATAGTCCGCGATGAGCTTTTTTGTGACAGCTTTGTATTTCTCTGCCTTTGTTCTGCCCAAAAACCCTGTACATATTGCCTTGAATAATCGCCATGCTTCTAAGTCAAATGAAATCAACAGGCATTCGAGAGCACTGTTTGCCATTATCCGGCAAATATCAGACTCAATAAGAATCCTTTCTTTGAGCTTCGCATCAATGACCTTCGAACATTTGTTTCAGGTATTGGATGGCAAAATCGTCTCGCTTGGGAGCTTTGACGAAGCTTTTAATCAAACCAAACTTGATGGGCAGGGGTGTTAGACAGATATGATCAGGTTGCACCTGAAGTGTATGCTATACACTCATTTTCCGTACAGCATACTACGTCTTCTCTGGTCACTTTTCGATGGTGTAGTGCTGTTGTGTTGCTCCACTGTCCCATAAGCACAAGAAACAGCAATATATTGTGAAGCTTCTTTGCATACCCATTAGGTCTCCAATGAGTTTGAAGTAAGCACAGATGTTCCAACAGCACTTATGTTAGTTCAGTGTAGCGAGTATCTGTTGCACACTTGCGTAAGCCTCTTTCATATTGGTGGCATTCAACTGAGGCACAGTTGAATACACATTTCCATTGTGGATCAGTATGGCCTTAAGACCACTGTTGGACGAGTCATGAAAAAACGCCATTCATCACTGATATGCCTCACACTAAGCTCCTTCATCAGTTCTTCCACGTCGGAACAGTGACAAAAGGCTTCTCTTGTGACACAGAAAGCGGACAAGTTAACATTTGTTTTCAGTAACCTTGGTGCTTGCAGCATGTAAGTGCCACTGCTGCAGCCGAGATACCAACGACTGGGCCTAGTCTGTAGGCAATCTCAAATCACGTACCAAGACATTCAGCTCTGATTGTCCAATACGATGTAGGTTGACAACATCAGCTTCAAAGTTTTCACAGATGTCAGAATCAGGTGAAATCGACCATGCGGAATCACTACTCATCATCAGTGACATGTTCACCGGAGGCATTGGAATGGGTAAAGTGTAATCATGCAGAACAGGTAGAATAGCTGATGAAAGATAGGGGCAGTGAATTTTGTCCTTGTTTCGGGGTAGGAGATTCCAATAACATTGGTTAGGCAGAATTATCAGTCTGTCGTGTGATTCTTCGGTTCCCACCACACCATGGGGACGGCAATGGGAATGTTGCCTTTGCCCTTGAGCCACTGAGTTAGCTGAAGATTGCACGACACACAAACATTATGCGGCGGCCACGTCATTTTCTAATCTCCCAGTTTCATCCCGAAATATACGTCGCACGGAAAACTTCTGTAGTGAAGAAATGGGTCTGCACTGTGGTTATGTGGAAACCTGTTCACAAAAGTAACAAATATGATTTCGGGCATTGAGACAGCAGCGTCATTCAGCCATGATCAATTTATTAATTAAGGAAACATATCTCTCAATCGACTTGCAGTATTAGGTGGATACCATGACCAAGAGGACTGCTTTTCTACGATTACAGGGGGCCAATGAACCAATCACAGGCGAGCATTCGATGTATGAAACGTAATGCTTAGCTGAAATGAAAACTTGAAAGTAAACGAAAATCAAACGTGATGTAACATTTGGTTTGCATATTCGTACTCAGTTGACTTGGTACTACTAGAAACATCCCATCTCATTACTGTTAGAAAAATGGCGTTGCACAATGTAATCGACGCGGAGCCAGGCTCCAAGTAAAAGACAAAAATGAGCAGCAGGCAGAACATGCATCAAATCAATCCGATATGATCCAAATGCGGCTACAATGGGCATATCACACAAACCACATATCAGCTACAGCGTCGGCAGATAATGGGGACGCTTACCTCCTCTTTGTTCACGGGTTCGCGGAATGGCCAGGCATTCCTGTGTCGATAGACTGCATTCAAAAGGCGTGTTGCGTGAGTCTGGGCATTGTCAAGGCATTTGTCCGGTTCGCTCTGACGGTCGGAGGAAGACGAACTGCTCGAAGAAATGAGACGGCGTCGTTTCGCCGGAGGTGCAGAACGTGAGCACGTGGAGCTGATGGTGGAACGCCGTGGACGCATAACCCTGCGGTTCGCCGAACCAGAGTCATGGTCATCCGATCCGGACTCGTCTGCGTCAGAAGTCGTCGCACGGGCCATCTGAGGTAAGGACTGCTGTGTGGTTGAAGAGCGCGTTGAACGGGCAGCTGTAGGTTTTGGGTGTTCATCATGTGGTGTCTCATTTGACGGCCGGGTTTGTTTGCAACAACGCTGAAACCTGAAAACATCAACAGAATAATAGAAATAAACCGAGAATAAACATCAAAAAGTATTTAACATCAGACTTAATTAACACGCACAAATCCACCGAGAGTAGGTGATTAAGTTGGAAATTTCAGCATCACTAGGGTGAGTACTATCGGAGGTGACATGTGTGTAGAGGCGACATGCACACGACGCTGTTAGCTTTCTTTTTCCACAACCCAACAAACTGTCGTGTTAAGGCAGTGGTTCCCAACCTTTTAGACGCCGTTACCCACAAAGGGGGTTGCCCACCAGGCTTTTATCCCCAAACTTTCGAAAGACTACTACGTAATAACTATTGCACATTTCGCTCTAAAGTTCAAAAACAAATGTGATATGTAGTTTCACGTGCTCATGCAATTGAAGGAAACACCCCTTCTCACTACATAATTATCCGACTTAAGTACGAGAAGTGATCGGTATCCGGAATCTCCCTCGACAAATAAACGAAAGAAAATAGTACTTTTAATTCAAAATTCTATGCAAACAAGAGGCGATATACATCAATGAGACGGTTGGTATTGTTTGGTGGTAACAATTTCTGGTATATTTGGTGCAGTTTCGGCCAATGCACATCGCAAGTCGTGCTCCAAGTTCATTCGATTCCTTGCTCTTGTTTTCATTACCATCATTGTCGAAAATGCAATTTCACATTTATAAGTTGTTGCAAATGGGAGCAATATTCTCAATGCGCTTTCCGACAGTATTGGATACTCTTCACCTATCTTTGCCCAAAATGATACTAGTTGCGTGCTTTGGAAATCTACCTTCAATCCGCTGTCCTCGCGCATTCCTAGGAATTGTATCTTGATTTCGAATTCAGTATCTGGAAATATTCCTTCAGCTACTGTAAACGGTCTTAGCATCCAGGCACTTAATTGGCGAGTTTCCAAATCAGGAAAATATTTGCTGATGGAATTCATCAATGATGACAAGTGGCAAGATATTTCATTCGTGAATGCGCATTTTTCATTTCTTTCAACGAGCACCGTCGTTAGTTCTGGAAATATCGCCACGTCGTCAACATCAACCGAGCGCTGGTAAAGCTGCAGTTTGCGAAGGAAACCGGCTACTCTATACTGAGCGACTAAAATGTTCATCATATTCCCTTGCAGGCTGAGGTTAAGCGCATTGATTTCTCCAAAGAAATCAGCAAGATAAGCAAGTTTCGAAATAAACACGCTGTCCGTTATAATAACGTGTAACTCGTTTCCCTTAACCTTATGCATCTCTTTTCTTCGAAGAAAGATTGCAATTTCCTCTCGAAGCTGAAGCATTCGGTGCAACACCCTGCCTCGTGACAACCAACGCACTTCTGTGTGCAATAGTAGCACGTCGAATTTGCCTCCAAATTCATTGCACAACTCTTTGAAGATGCTTGTGTGGGTCGCACTACCGCGGATGACATTTACTATCTTTACTACTTTGGTTAACACGTCAAGTAAAGCAGGTGGAAGAGTGCTCACTGCTAAAGCATAACGATGTATGATGCAGTGACTAAAGGTAGCGTGCGGAGCAACATTTTTGACCAATGTTTGGGATCCGGAACGGACGCCCAACATGGCTGGTGCTCCGTCTGTACAGACACCCACTAACTTCGACCACAGTAGCATGTTTTCCTCGAGGAACTTCTTTACTATTCGGAAGACATCTTCGCCACGCGTAGTCGTGCTCAAGGATTCTGAGAACAAGTACTCTTCTTTGAAGCTGTCACTTTTTAGGTACCGAACATACACAAGTAGTTGGGAACAGGACGCTACGTCGGTCGACTCATCTAACTGGATTGCAAATAAGGGACTTGATCTTATTTCGTTGAGCACCGTGTTCAAAATTTGTTTGCTCATGTCCTCGATACGACTTTTGATGGTGTTGTTCGAAAGTGATATCATATTAATCTTCTCCGCATGATGTTCTCCAAGAACGAGCTTAACCGCATCCATTATGCAAGGTTTGATGAGGTCCTCTCCTATGGTATGCGGCTTCTTGTTTTTGGCGATTCGAAGCGTAATGCGATACGAAGCTTCAAGGCCAGCCTCATTTGCCTGAGAAAAGGAGCTCGATGTATCCAGGCGCAAACGTTTTAGCGCAGCTTCTTTCCTTCTAAAGAATGTAATATCTTTTCCTATCAAATGGGCATGGCTTCGTTCGAAGTGCTCTTTCAATTTACTAGGTTTCATACTCTCCGCCGTGAGCACTTTGCTGCACAAAACGCATTGCGGTTTCTCAACATTTTTATCAGCGAAGTTAGTGAAGCCCCACTGCAGAAATGCTTCTTTGTAGGACCGCTTTTTTCTGGAAGACGTATTCCCTGCAAACAATTAAGTAGGTAGATGTTATAGATATATATCATGTATAGAAATTAATCTCGTTATTCCATGCAGGTGACATTATCGCAAACGTTCGCTGACAAATATATTTTTGTCGGCATCAAAGCCACTGAATGAAAATGCTCACCTGCCATGACTTCTCGTCAAAAACAACTGCTCATGAAAGTGATCAACATAACACCTAATGGTCACTGGCGTCTAATCTGCTGATTCTATGTTGGTTGTGACCCCAATTGTATCGTTTCTCTGCCCTTTCAAACGCCTACCGTTATCCCGATTCAGGCCCTCACTTGACCCCATCGTGTCTGATTCCTAATCGAACATGAACATGTGTTTCATTCCTCCGTTCCACGTTATTCCTCGACATTTTCCCGACACCATTCTGTATCCATACCTTGTGAACACTAATCACCCTTTCTCGCCGTTTCTACTGCCAAACATTCACCTGTGAACATAACTGGTACTTTGACCAGTGCTGAAACGATAGTTTGCTATCCACCCCGTTATTCGACCCGGTGAACGACTGGCTTATTCGAAATCACGGCAGCAGTTGTGGCAGTCGACAAAGGCGCCATGCCGTAGTAGCTGCATTGACTGATGGCTAACTAAAAATGCTGAGCTAGTTGCGATGTGTGATTTCGTTATTAAGCTTATTTCGCGACTGATTTGTGACCAAATCCAATTATCGGTATTTACCCCTCGGAAAATGCCATTTTACCCCCTTGGGGGTAATTACCCCCAGGTTGGGAAACCATGTGTTAAGGGATAAGCTGGGCGAGGGGAGTTGCATGTCGGGTGCAGCTGGCGAAGAAACCCATAGCATGAAGGAGCAAACAATTGTGTAAGATGGTTGGATCATTGAGTCGATTTAAGTAAGTGTCGATGCGAAACATTCGACTGTAACGAACATCGAATAAAGCATTTTCCAACAGGGTGCGGTATCAGAAAATAAGGGCTGATGGGTCACGCAATTACGTGATACGTCTAAGGCAGATACTTGGGGAACGCGACGTGAGCAAACAAGAAAGCAGATGGCATGGCCTATGGAACATGAGACCGAACATGAGTTCACCAATCGAAGAAGCAATATACAAAAGAGGCCGGTGCCACATGATGATGATGATGATTGGGACCAAGTACTGCAGGATGAAGACTTTCTGTAAGGGGATTAAAAGCGAACACAGCTGAGAAGAAGACACACGGTAACAAACATGCCGGTAAATATCGATACGAGAGCACACCCGGGGTAGCACGTGAGTTATAAAAGGTGACCGCTGAGATTCCAGTGATGGAAACAACGAGGAGATCAGATCCTTGTGGTAACACAGCGCGAACTGTACTGGATGTGTGGTTTAGAGCAAATGTAGTCGATCCTATTGCTAACCGACACAAATCCATTCCGATCTGCTTCAGTCGAGAATAGACATGCATGTGATGAACGCAGCCACATACGAAAACGGTGGTGAACACACGTGACTGACAGGACGTGCGGAAAATACCAAAAGGGATGGAGCAGAAAAAGCGAAACGGTGTGTGAGATACGTGAGGGGGGAACACTCACTGTGCCTGTCGCTTTTCTTGACTCAGAAATTTGGAAATGCCAAACATTGACTTTTTACCGCTCACACGGCAGCTGGTGCACACCCATCCGTCACCCCGAGGAGGATGATGCAACGGTGGAGTGTGGCATGCGAGATGGAAAGCGTTTGGGCATCGCGAACAATGGACCAAATCGGATGAGCCGTCGTCGGTGGTGCACACAAGACACGTGGAGTCGTGCCTTAGGACTGTTGGTTTTTCACGGGCTACAAGATGGGGGGGGGGATTGAGTGGTCACATTTCGGAAGATCAACCGAGCAGAGGTTTCTGCGACGGTGCACATGAACCCAATGGTACAGTCCGGAAGCGTATTATGATATGTTAAAAACCAAATCTCCCACAAAAGGATGAAAAACCCGTACACTCATGTTGGAATGAGAGACGATGGAAAATAAGGGAAGGGGTATTCAAGTTGTCATCTCTAACGGCCATAATTAGCATAAATGAACGGCCAAGCAGATGAGCTCGTTGGGACCAGGGCACGAAGCGACAAATGACCTTTCGACAGGAAGCTCACAGAGAAAATCGGCCATAACGATCACACCGATGCGGTCTTTATCCACTATCACTCCGAGTGACAGCTGAAAAGTATCTTTCTTTTCGTCTTCCCGGTGTAAAAACTCGGATTCAGGACAACTAGACAAAGATTATTCCAGACATTGCAGACCTAATTTAGAATCAAATCAAACTCTCGCATCGAAAGTTTCAGTTCATCGTCTTGCCATGACAAAGCTTTTCATCAACAGGGTGGTGCCAACTGGATCTAAGCAGTTTAGCATTCAGACCCAGGTTCAATGGCTGCAGTGAGTTAAATGGTGTGGCTTATCAGGGACAGCGTGAAACAGTTTGCGTAGACTGAAGCTGCCGATGCTGGCTGGGGTACGGTGTGACTTCGTAACACACCAATGCGGGAGAATCCGTGCTCCTAGTAATAGCTTTGTGTTGGCTCTAACGGAACTGTACATTCATCCTAGAAGATACAAAAGTGCTAGAGGTCTATCGAATGAATTTGCGCATATTTCACAGGCTCACATGGCAACTGCTGGCCTCAGTCTCAACTAGTGCCGATACGACGTCGATCGCCCCCCAAAAGACTGTGCCGGACCGAGTTTTTACGGTTTACTTTGGATTAGTGTGCACAATCTAAACTGAAATCACTGTTATTAGATGCTTTGATGATCAATGCGAGGTGTTGGATTGCATGTTGAGATTGTTCGCCTAAACCGTGAGCACCACAAATAACTGTCGTTCGCGCCACGCAATTGTCCAACCATAGTCATCGTCGTGCCCTACCGATGCCGTGATGTTAGTCAATCCAGGGAACGGTTACAACTTTAGGTCAATAAGCACTCGTCCCGATACCACTGCGCCGTTTACTCAATTATCGGTAGCCGTAATCAGCGGTTGGATGTTGCTAAGTCAGGCTATTAGCGTGAGCAAGCCGCCTTGCTGAAAGGTCAGTTACGCTGCATAGTAACGGTGTCTAGCATGTTCGTACCAGCAGTTACCTGAGAACGGGCTGCTTTCGAGCGTGCTCCAACGGTTCATCCTACGCAGGTACACAATTGCGATGCCCAGTCAATCCGTACACCGTGCGAACAGAAAACATCATGGTAGCTCCCACAGACACCATTGATGGGAAAGCGTTTGAGCGCGCTAGGAACTCGTGTGGACTTGGCAAGATCGCTGACGTTATTACTGACTAGCCGGCCAGTTGCCGAGTGGTCTGCACGCCTGGCTTACAATCATAAGGGCACTGGTTCGAATCCACGTACGAGTGGGCGTCTTCGCGGCATACTCAGCCCATGCGCGACTGGTGGTGGTCATGCCATAGCGAAACGCCGTTACGGCGTACGATTTGTCGGTAAGCGGCTGAATGACAAGACACGAAATAACCTGAATTCAGGTTATCCCGTAAAAAGGTTATTCGTTCTTGCTCTCTTAAAACTTCTCAAGGGAAATGACTGCATGAAGATCTCTCACATTAACAAAAAAATGCTGTCTGCCACCAAGGAGCCTCAAATCAAGATTAATGCAAATGTGGACGAAGATAGTGCAAGGTACAGGTACAAATCCCCCTCCTTTTAAGACCGACAATCGCCGACAGGGCAAACACAACCATTTGATACATCTAGCGCAACGGGTATGTATTCGCCATTTTTGACATGCCAACTAAATTACTCCCTCTCCTTATCTGCCGGAACTTCCAGTGTGGATTTGATCCGCGACATTGTGCAGTGGCGGTAGTCGAGTTGGGATTGCAGGAAGGGCGAATGTAATTTTCAGTTAGGCAACCCAATGTGACTGAATGTTGAAATATGAGAAAGTTCGACAAGCCTTTCTTTGTCGAGGCATCTCATGTTTCATTGGCATACAGCAATGCGGAATTCGCGAGAGGTTACGAGGAAATAGGGTTTGATTGTGGTAGTTGGTTCATCGTCGCAAGCTCAATGAAGAGGGTAACACTTACTCAGGGGACGGACTGTGGGTGCGGGATGCTTTTGGGTCGAGGACGCTTTGGTCCGTCTGAGGTTTGACTGGCGCACAGCACGTTTGTCCTCGCGGTGGTCCTCATCGTTGCTGTCTTCGGACTCGGATTCAGAAGAGTTCTGCGGTTCATGTGCTTCATCCGAAGAGGATGAGTTGTTCCGCCGCCGACGGCGCTCGGAACGAGCAAGTCGAGCCTCTCGGCGGCGGCGCTCTAAATCTTTGGACACAGGACGGCATGAGACACAATACCAATCTCCATCGGGCACACGCCGGAGGGGTGGTCGTAGACAGTACAGGTGGAATGCACGGTTGCAGCCATCGCACAGCAACAGATGATCGTCATCAGTCTTGTGACGGCAAATGCGACAGCGCGCATCCTCCACGGATTTCTCCCATTGGATACAACGGTCCATACAGGCCTAAGGCAAGAGAAAAATTAAAAACCAACAGATGAGGCGCAACATCGTTTCAATAAAGGGGAAAGGTAGCTCCCGTCCTTACTCGGAGTGCGACGAGGCGGATGTTCATTCATTCAACAACCAGTCAGTCATTCAACAACCCATCGACAAAGGATTCGTTGAAAAACGGGTAAAAAACAATAATTAGTGTGGATAGTGATAAGATAGGATGGACTCACGTGTAAGAAATTGAGTCTGGCCAACGTGCGAGCGCTCTGTACCTCAGCGCGCCACAAGGAAAGCCAAGCACGCGTTCGGGAGAGGTGCTCATCGGGATTCTTTAGTATCTGGTCAGTGAACTCTGACGACGAATCAGAGGAATCGGAATCGTGTTCCGATGCATACGGAGTAGAGTGAGAGCCATCTTTTCCAGCTGTACAATGGTCTTCATCCTCGGGCTTGGCTCGCTGCTCATTGTTAGAAACAGGTTTCCTCGGTCTTCCACGAGACAGGTCCGGAACCCGGAGGAAACGAGGTATTATATTTTCCGCCACAGATAGCAAAGCATTAACAAGACCAAGTCGATTTGGTTTAGCAGGAGTGTGTTGTATCGTCCTGGAAGAGACTGAAGCCTTTTTCCGTTCTGGCGTATCCGGCGGTAGGCCGAAAGAGGTGTGCACTTCCGCCAACTTTTCTTGCCATTCCGCAAAATCAGGAACGCCGCCAAGACCACCTGATCGCAATCGAACTTCAGTGTCGAGGATGTTCTAGCAGAAAAAAGAAAGAGATATTAGGCGCAAGATGCACATAAGCAAAAACGGCACATAGAGATACCAGTTCCTTGGGGGCCAATAAGCACTGAGGAGCGCCAAGGTACGGCAGGTGCTACCGCAGTTTGGAGAGGGAGATAAAAAGCAGGTTAGGTGGAAAAAATGACAGAACTCAGCTGACCACTGAGGCTCGCAAATTAAGGTTTGGCTGATAAGCAATGTAAGTATTCACTAGCTGGTGTTTGGAAAAGTACCCGCTATACTATCCGGATGTATTAGTGTGGAGGTAGCCGAGTCATAAATTCATTAGACAATGAAGCTGTATAGAGGAAATCCACAGAACTGACGAAGTGGATTCTCACGAACTGCAATTTGTAAAGTAACAGCAATCGGCCGGTACGCAGTACTGACACTACGCTGCCGTGCAACCACCACAAGTCGCACGTGGGCTAAAGATACTACTAGGATCGCCCGGTCTACTACGCAGGTCCGAACCCGCGCCACCGGATTACAAGGCAGGTTTGTGATCCTTAAGGCCACAGACAGTGATGTAATTGCCCGAAAATTTCTATTTCCATTATTTAGATATTCCCTACAGCATCCGAAGTGTCAGTTGCAATGTTATTCTTCACGATAGCTTCCGATTTCATTTCAACTCAGTAAATTGTCACGATTGCATGGTGAAACACTTAGAACATCCGATCACAGAGGGTTCTGTACTGACGTCCGGCATTTTGGTCAATACCGCACAATCCACTTCCTGCCAATGCAGTTGGCCGAGAGAGACAAAAATACCGTCAGATAATAACATGGATGAGAAAAGAGAAATTGGTTGCTTTTGAGGAAAAGCGTCTCTGGAAGGGCGCAGATAAGGTGGTACATCAGGTGAGAAAAACGCAATCTAGTATGGCGTGTGAACAGAGTTTGCGGGATTTTCACAATCACTTGTTTAGAGCGCAAGGACCATATTCTAAGTAAGTGTAGTGACTCAGGAGCAATTACTACTGTAATGTAATAAGTAGCATGGTACGAATGGATAAACCTAATGGGATATCCATGGTCTATTTTAACGGTCTACTACAGGGTGAATAGACAACAACCAACGACCACAGATAGAGGTGGAAGAAAAGAAAAAGCGCGGAAGCATCTTGTAACAGAGAGAGTACCACACGGCATATGGAAAGACACTTGCGGCGAGAGTCAGCAACCCGCAAACGAACGGCGAGGTCTAATGTACATGGTGATAGTCGTGTCTATAAACAGCTTTCCGCATCAGTAGTAAGTTATAGAGGGACTTATCGGGTTTTGGAGTCACCCATGGCTCCAATGGTATAAACCATCGAAAATAATAGTAACGTCATGGGTTTGAATCCGATAGGATACGGCGGGCGCATGCTACTGGCAAGTCCCGAAAGGATGAAACGAGCGTCTATCACTTTTATAGATGTGGTGGCCGTCTGACTAAGTCTAACTGAGACAAGCCTTCTCAAAAGCTTTTAGCATCTCTTGGGCTTATGCATAAGGATGTTTGACACAGCGATCAGGGAAGCATTTCGTCATCATTTAGACTCTGTAGGTGTACACACACAGGAGTGTGAAAGCAGAGTGGAGATGAATGAGAGGCTCTCAAGATGTTGCGCAACAGAGAGTAAAGCGAGAATACGAACCTTCAGTAGAGCATTGGCCAAAGCAGCTTCGGCATCCAACGCATGTTTGTCGGAAACTTGTTCACTGATTTCAGTTGCTCTGAGAACGAAAACAACAAAGGATGAATAAGCGGAGCGAACCGATGGGGTACAATGATTTCGGTAGGAAATGTTTCACCAGATGACACCAGATGATAATGATGAATAACATAATCGGAGGGTGTCCAAGAATTAATGCACTGACAGCTTGAAATATGCTAATCATCTAGATGTTGCAGAGCGGAGAGCCCGTTTCAGCGGCAAAGTCGAACACTATGAGAGTGCGTTCGCAAACACACACACACAATGAAGCGGAGCAAGTAAATGATACACTAGAGATGTCGCATATGAGACTAGTCACCAAAATCAGACTAACCTGTAGCATGTAAGTTGAGATGCAATAACGTGGGTGAATTCGAGAGAGTGACGAATTGGTACAGACCAGTTTGGTGGTAAGCGGACGGTGGTTAGGCATGCAGTCGAATGTATGTAGTCACTGCGTGTAAACCAATTAGAGGAGTTATGTGTTGCTGTCCAAACAAGCTGAGTACACCGAAATCCGACATTTAATGCTTTGAGTACCGCTGTGGAGATTTGATCACGAGATGGCATGTCAGGGATCAAAGGACCTGATCGACACGAGGCTATCGAATAAAACTCCCGACTGGCTCTGAGCACAAGATGACGAGACGGACTATTAGGCGCGAACTAAAGCGGAGCCTGTGTGCTGAGAAGGAAACTTGGTGGACTAGTCTGGCTCAAGAAATGGAGCAGGCAGGAGCAGTAGACAATTATCGTAAGCTCTTTCAAATGATCCGTACCACTGGCCCAGGAAACCGGTCGGCGGTGAAAAAATCAGCGACAGCTCGAGTGCGATAATTCCTAATAAAAAGCGCCGCATGGCTCGTTGGGCTGAGCACTTTCAAGATAAGTTCAGTTGGCCCCCTGCTTCCGGGTCTCTTCCTAATCAGATGATTGGGGATGAGCCATGGACGGTTAGCTTAGAGGCTCCATCGGAGGCTGAGATCCGAAACGCGGTCGCAGCTATTGATCGATTTCGAGCTGCTGGCTAGGCATCTCTCCCACCTGAACTAGTTAACGATGGTGGTGAGGTACACGGCAAAGCACTTAGTGTTCGAACAGGATTGGAAGGAAGAGACAATCCAAGGTAACTGGAATGATTCGATTGTAGGGACGATATACTAGAAAGGCCGAAGCACTGACTGTGACAACCACAGGGGCATTAGCTTAACGCCTGTGGTGACAAAATAACAAGCTTTCAGTTTCGTTTGTCGCTTCACTGCGGAACAAGAATATGGAATAAGGGAAGAGCAAGCACTTTTCTACCCAGGAAGGGGCTGTAAAGACACATATTTAATCTGAGACAGCTTCTAACGCAGCGCCACAAGTACTGCAGACTGACAATAGCTGTGTTCCTGGACTTCAGTAGTGCGTACAGCTCAGCCGATAGATCCATACTGTACCAAACGCTTATGCAGGAAGGTGTTCCCACGAAAGATGTAAGGATTTTATGCGCCCTGTACTCAAACATCACAAAGTGCGTCAGGGTATACGGTGGCTAATCAGATATCTTTCCGACAACAAGGAACGTTCATCAGGGTTGCAAAGTTCCCCATTTTTCACCTGCTGATCGTATGTCCGAGCTTGATAAAGGGATTGCATACGTTTCACCACCATGCGAGGTGGCATCTTCAGTGCGGTGATATGCAGTGTATAATCCTGCTTATTGAATCGTCAGTCCGCCGTCCACGGGCAGGTGACTTTTGAAGGTGGCAATTTCGATTTGCGCCACCTGATCTCTGCCCATTTGCTTCCGCACTGAAGATGCCACCTCGCATAGTGGTGAAACGCACCTAATCCCTTTATCAAGCTCAGAGAAAGGATCAACAGGTGAGCAACCAACTCGGGCTACCAGCGTTCCAAATCATTCCCCACTTTTGTGCAACTTCGTGATGGACTCCAGCATGGAGTGTTCTCTTGCGGAACTTCACAATTACGCGGATGACACTGTTCTACTTGTTAGCGATGTTGCGGCGGCTCAATCAATCCTGAGTGGTCCCATCATTGGACATGCGCATCACGCCTTTAAAGTTGTTGTAAGACCCCCAGCCACTTGATTATCCATTGACCCTTGATAGCGAAGAACTCGACGTAGTTGAGAAATCCACTTAGCAGTTGTATCAGCCACGATGGGCGCAAAACCACTGGAGTCAGTCCATGTATTGCAGAAGCTAGAACAGTCTTTTTGAATCTACGACACCTGTGCCGTCAGAAAGGGGTTTCCCTTGTTTTGAAAACCATTTTTACAACACCACAGTGAGGGCTGTCCTACTCTAGGGGAATGAGAATTGGCCCCTTCGGTCTGAGGATCTGATGGGCCGCGAAGTCCTTGATCATCGATGTCTGTGAAGCATTGCTGGTGTCGGATGGCACCAGCGTGTCCGCAACGATGATGTCCGCAGGCGAGTGCAACACAATGATAATCAGGATAGTTCCTTGGAACAACGGATAACACTGAATAAGTTGCGTTGGCTTGGGCCCGTAGTATGTATGCCTGGTAACCGCTTACCTTGGAGAGCTTGGTTTAGTCAGTCAGATGGAAGGTGGCGCAAGACTGGAGGTGGACAAATGTTGAGTTGGCAGCGGGAAATGAAGTCATTGAGGACCAAACTTGGAACCGTCGATCCATCTCGCCTTCCAGGTTGGAGTCCACATGACCCGCCTTGTGCTTGTCTTGAGATGTTACATGACATGGCTCGCAGTCGACACCAGTGGCGTGTCTGCTGTCTTCTCCTAGTCGGATTTCCTGTTTAAAGTGTGTTTGGTGCTATGTTATCTGCGGGATAATGGTTGCTTATGACGCGGGGCAGTGAAAGCCGCAAGGAAGCCGTCTCGCCGATGCTGCCTTAGCTTTGCACGATGGCCAGCTCTTCGCTAATGTTTGTCGCTGAAAAGGTGTAGGTGTTTTAACCGTGACTGTTTGCATAGGGATTTAAGGTCATTCTACACTCCTTAGGTCACTGCAGCAAAGCAACAGTCCGATTGGCTGATGTAATGCAACTGATGATGAGGACTTGCTTACGTAACTAAATGGTGATATCGGAATATTTGGCAAAAGTGATGCGAATGGTTCAGTAGTTCCGGAGTGATTCGGGATTTTCCCATGAACTGGATTCCGAATCATGCAGGTAGGGAAACAGGATGGCCGAGCAGGTTGTGCTACTCTACCTACACATGACATGAATTACTGCATCGAGATTCAAGGAACCTGTGGTGCCCTTCATCACGAGCGAGATTAGCTTCAGCTGTAGGACTGAAGTGAGATAGGCGACTTACGTCGCACACTTATGCCTACGTCGCGCAGAGGGCGGTCTAACAAGGTCATCGCTAAAGATAACAGATGATACTTGTCGTATTTGTGCTCGAAACAACATTAGTTACGTGCACCGGATGCATAATCTGTTCTGTAGAGCGTCCGCGCTTTCAGATAACATGTCAGTGAAGTCCTGATTTCTTGAGCAGATACAAACCCAAAGATTACAGTGTAAATCGGTCTGAGCAAGCTGAAACTACGCCACCTACTGAAGTGAAGCAGAGGTGCAAAAGCCAGTGTCACATGCGGCGCGAGAAGACGCAAACCAATACGTTGCGTTTAAAGAGGGGCCTGACATTTGAAACAGGTAAAGTGGAACCCGTATTTTGCTCCCATGACAACCAGACTAGTACTAGTCTCAGAGTAGACAGGGATTTGAGACGAGTAGAATAATACAGTTGGTTTGTTCCAAGTCGGAGGCCCAGTAAAGCAGAGCAAATAAGCGAAAACAAGCTGTGGAGAATGTTCCACACCTTTTCACCTCATATTCCCCAAGTGTAGATACATCGCAGCTGCACGGATAAGTGGTGTACTGCTGCTGAACACGAAGATAGCATTTCTTATGACCCGACACAATTCCGATTATTAGCGTTTCTTCCGTAATAAATAAATAAATTGCCAGCTGTACGCCGTAACGGCGCTTCACTGCCACCCGACCACCACCAGTAGCGCGTGGGCTGAGTATACCGCGAGGACGCCCACCCCTACGCGGATTCGAACCGGTGGCCTTATGGTTGCAAACCTGGCTCGCAGACCACTCGGACCCTGGCCGTAGTCTACAACCTAAGTGATGGTAGTTGTAGTGTCACCGAATTTATACAGAAACAAGGCTCAACCGTCGCCAGTTGTCCATAGCCCGTTTTCAGAACAAGCCGTCCGGTGTCCGTGGGCGCGTTCAAAGCTAGTGCCTTAGGGCATGTACACTGCAATTGTACGTAGATTGGGTGCCTTAGACGGTGGTGTAAGCTGGATCCAAAAACCAGAACTTGCGACTTTCAAACAGCTATCGGACACCAATCACACATATACTCTGTCCCCCCCCCTGCTGTTGGTTGTACGTGCACGGAAGGCAGGTGGTAGTAGGTATGAGTTGGACTGGAGCAGATACTGTTCTCGACTGCAGAGCAGAATCCGCGCGCCGACTGATCGGATTCTTGTAAACCCATCTGGCAACATCAAGTAAGGGTGGTGGGCGGAGTAGAGCGCTGTTTCGTTGCAGCAATCGCATATAATTCAGAGACGCCTCCTAGGATGCCTCTCTAGGATGCACTGACACGATACTAGATGTGCTTCCAGTCACAGAGAATGTGATCGCGTAACTAGGTCATCAAAGCTCCTCGGAAGATCAGTTAGGTGAGAAGTTTGGGCGCACCAACAATGGAATGTGCTTAAGGCAACTGTGCATCGAGCACCGATTTTGTTTTCATGCGACGCTACCTTTAAGTGCGAGGGATGTCGAGGTGCCACCCAGTGTCCTCCACCAAGTGACCAAAGATGGACCCCAATTATAAACAAGGTCAATATGAGCTTAGATGGCGTGGTTCCACGGAAGGATAATACTAAAGTACTCTACCAAGAACTGATATTTGATATAGAGAGAAGTGCACAAGCCGGTCGTGGTGACTCGGGCACAGTGGTGGAGGGATAGTGGCAAATTGATGTTGACTACAAGGGCTTAAGATTGACGCTAGTGTTGGCAATTAATGATCTGTATAGACCCTTTTTGTACTTCCCACCGGCACCATACGCACCGCAGACCGATCATAACTGTCCGCCTCAAGGGTAATAGGTGCACATTCGACGGACTTGCCTAGAAACGCGTACCGTGATCGAATATCACCGATTGCAACAGGATCTAGAGCGAAGTAGAGAATACCTATGTAGTAACAAATAACGCTTACCGGGATTTATCATTTGCCCAAAACTGACCAATTTAATTGTAGATTCCAACATGACAAGTAGAACTTCACGATGCAGCAATGAGGTGTTATACTCGGTCTTTGATGATTGCGGAGCTGTACATTCAACTCTGGACACCTATTTCAGATTGTAGAAAGTAGAAGTCACGATTAAAATTCACGCACAATAATATGCCTCGACGGGGAGTCGAACCCCGGTCGCACGAATTTCCGGTCCGCTGCTCTACCATCTGAGCTACCGAGGGCTGACGATTAGGTGCGCAAATTTTAACACATGACTTCTGCTTGGTGCGCGACGTATTGCCAATGGGCTCACAGTACCTGTCCTGATGTTGCAGATTGGCAGAAGTCATGTGTTAAAATTTGCGCACCTAATCGTCAGCCCTCGGTAGCTCAGGTGGTAGAGCAGCGGACCGGAAATTCGTGGACCGGGGTTCGACTCCCCGTCGAGGCATATTATTGTGCGTGAATTTTAATCGTGACTTCTACTTTCTACAAACTTTACCCTACTCACAAACTTCCAACATATTTCAGAGTCAATTCATTTACTAGCATGCATGTTGAAAGTACAGTGTCGTTCTAGAGCACGTAACTACTTGCATGGGCCATGACTGATAGGCACACACCTATCTTGGTGGGTGTGCGCGATTGCAGAAAGTATGTATCGCCTTGCAAAGGCGAAGACAGATGTCACGAAACAGCAACATATTTGGTGCCGGAAGGAAGTTCTCCTTGGACTCAAATGCAGTGCTATAACAGCACCACAACGAAAGAGGTTACGGGGTTACGGTAGTCAGACTAGCTACACTCAGCAGGAAAACCTGAGGCGTATTGTGACCTTAGACCATCATTGCCTTCGGAATACCGCAGGTATCGGGAGGCATCAATGCGTCCTCGACGCTGGAGTGCGCAGGTAACGAAGAAGGGGATGTAGTCAAATCAGCTCATCATTATCATCATCAACAGCAGTACATCAGCCATTTGAACTGATGCTTCGCTGCCATACAACCATGAGGACCTATGAAATAAAGAATAAGAAGAGGGAGAGAAATGGGGACTTACCTGAAAACCTTAATGCCCTAAGCAAACATACAGTGTCAAGGCGCCTACACCTTGTGTTGGCAACATACCGTCACAAACAGCTGGCTATCGTGCAAAGATAAGGCGGCATCGGCGAGACAGCTTCCTTGCGGCTTTCACTGCCCCGCGTCATAATCAGCCATTACCCAGCAGATAACTCAGCACCAAACATACTTTAAACAGGCAATCCGATTAGAAGATGGCAGCAGACGCGCCACTGCTGTCGCTTGCGAGCCATGTCCTGCAAGGTCTCGAGCCAAGCACAAGGTGAGTCACGTGGACTCCAACCGGAAGGCGAGACGGACCAACGGCACCCAGTTTGGTCAGTCAAATCAGCTAGTAGTTAGGACAAGAGCTAAGACCTGATAAACTGCGTTGGCATCGGCACCGGATACGTAAGACCGTTCATTTTGCGCAAAGGAGCAGTTTGTTTTGTTTGCCATGTGTAAGCGGGTGCAAGGCTGGACTGGGGTAAACGTTTATGTGGCAGAGGTTGAATGTGAACTATGGTTGATAGTGATGAAGGTTAGTGAGGGCCGCAACAGAAATGTTTCCTCAATGCCGTCTCGTTTCCTTACGTTGACTAGATGGATGTGACTGTGATTGAGAAACTATTAAGCCTGAATGTTTATTTACAGTATTTAGGATTAATAAGGGGTCCCGCTTCTAACCGTAAAAGTGTGAACATAAATCGGGTTGGGGCAGTGGGGAATTGAAACGTCGGAACAAATTACTAGTGCAAGGAAGTTAATGGGAAAGATGACGAGGACACAGGATAACAGCCAGAGTTACCGTGTAGACCAGAACAGTAACACGATGTACCCTGATTAGCTTCATATTCCGAAATCGCATGAGTCGAAGTGTGTGTTGCTTGACGCAAAGCGCAGATTAGTTTTCATGTGCAAAAATATGAAGTACGATGAAACACCGAAGTGTTGAACCAGCCAAACATGATTGACTCGTGAAGTGTCGGAAAATATCATTCAAGCAACTTATGGCGTTCAAACGATGAAGGAAGTGCAAACTAAGCCATGCGGGATCCGTCAGTTTGGTAGTCAAATATACGCAAGTAGCACTGGTGGAATCCAGTGCACTAATATGTACGAGTGCTGGTAACAGCAAATTAGAACTCACCGCTCATCGGACGGGTTGGAGAGCACTGTCCCGCTAGACTCCGTGACATGATTGACAGGTGGGGAGAGTTGTGCGCCGTCTGAGGGAAACTTGCTCCAGCGAGATTTGATTGCTTGGATCAAACCATCCGTGAGTAACTGCCGCTTTAAACGACTTTCACGGATGCCTCTGTCCAGTAGGGCTTTGAGTAGAGCATCCAACTGCTCGGGTCGATCGTATACAGCCCATGAACTCCAGCAAGCTGCAGACCAACGATCTGTCTCTGCGCAAGACGCATTTGTGTGCGCCACAGGGGGAATCGTGGTCTCTTCGTCCGCCATTACCATTGTCCCACGTGAGGGCACGCGTTCATCTTTGGTTAAATCAATACAAATCTCTGAAAACAACACAGGAAAGCAATGCCAAACAAAAAGCGGTTCGGTTGAGAGGGTTGACTCGAAGGGTGTGAGTGTTAGTATCAGAAATATGCACCTTGCAAGGCCAAAACAGTGATGATGAAGATAGCACAATTGATGTGAACTGGTGATGAGCGGATGATCAAAGGAAATCAGACCAACGAATGATGGCTGTGTGTTAGAGAAGTGTGCGGAAAAAGTCAAGGAATATCGTTAGTGATCAGGTTGAGTAAAAGGAAACCACTTGAGCTACTAACTGGGTGGTTGTGTAGTAGATGGATTAGGCAAAATTAAACTGAGTAAATCGATAAATAAGTAAAAAGTATGGCTATCGGTTCAACATGACGCTGCTTCCAAGGACGAGAAGGCTAGTTTGAATCCAATGCACCGCCAGAAAGTTCGGGTATCGCCAACTGTAGCGCGAGACTTCCAGTTCGCTCGGAGGAACACGCAACATTATTGATGGTTTGAAAAAAACGTATCATTAATATTCAGTGACTGATCGCAGAGAACCGGAGGGGGCTAGTGGGCATTTCACACTCAAGACAGTGCACATTTCATTCAGACTGTATTGATAGACCAGAGTATGAAAAATGTTTCCAGCACCACGTTCGTTGTTTTCTAACGTCACAAAAAGGTGTTATCGACTAGATCAATCAAAGATCAAAGTTCAAGTCACTCGACGCCCTGCTTGAAGGGCTTGGGCAAACTCTCACGCTGCGATCTGCAATCCGTGGACAAAAGGAATGGGCTGTATCGTAACGGAACAAGTATGCTTTGAGCAGTCAAACGCAGTTTCTGCACACGATCTGAGGAGATTGCCACTAGACTCTTCGCTTGTAATGCTAGAGCACGGCTCTCCGGCTTCAGTCCAATCACTCGAGGAAAGGCAGAGATCAAAAGGGGTCCGACACGTTGGCATGGGTTTAGGATGCGAGAAAGACCAGGAGCGTACACTCTGTCTCATATCGTCCGATACGAGTCCACCGTATCACGGAGATACGGTGTTTTATATCTCGGTCACTCGCTGTGCTGAGGCCGCTGCTTCAGCAGCTACGTGGAAACCGGTGCACATTTGGGAGGCCGGATCCAAAACAAAGCGCTCATCCACTGCGCATCGAACAGCGAGTGGCGAATGTATGGAATTGTTTACCGAGAAGCATACTCGAGGCGAATCCGATGCCGCAGCCAAAATAGTCTTAGATCGACATTTACTCATTGGTACATTCATAGAAGGATTATGAGTTGATAACGACATCTCAAATTTAAGAGTCCCATGTTACTGCGAGCCATAGATTTTACAATATCACATGAGAATATGAAGAACAAGCAAGGAAATGACAGAGGACAGATTTACTTAACATTACACGAATTTAATTTCCAATTGTTGAAACAACACAGTTCGGATCACAGTTGAACAAGCGAAGTGAGTTTAGGTCCGGAGACAAGCGAACAACTTGAGGATGGAGTTTGTGAGCGACTTGGCTACCTACGAGTAGGTAAACATCTATAACAGCGATTGCTTATACAATAGACATTGTGTTATCGAAAACCATGCTACGAATGTGCAGAATGAGCACAAAGATCGCAAAGAGGAAAACATGCAAAGAAAGTTTTTTCTATTGTTTTACACGCCGTTTTGTCTTTTTTGTCAGTTTAGTGATTACGATCTTCATCAGTAGAATCAAGGCACAAACTCATGCAAATCTTCCACTGTCCTCGATTACGCGCCATGTCTTCTAGAGTCTCCAAGCAGCGATGTTCATCACCTTTGACTCTCCAGCCCGGAAAACGTACGCAGCCAACGACAGCTAGACTAGAAGTCAGCGCATCGACTTTGGTTGCCCTGTGGTAGGTTGAGCACCGCGTGATCTGTTCCAGTGCGGCCCTTCACGAGCCAATAGACTGCGCCGTGGTAAACGCTCCATGGCATGCGTTGGACGTGACCTAGCCAACTCAGTTGGCGCGACGATAATAGCTTATCGAGAAGGCCTGGGTTACCAACAGGCACTGTCTAACACTGTCGTCGCAAAACTGATGTTCCAACCAGACAGGAGCTATCCTCCGTAGATAAACATTGTCAGATGCAGAAATCCGACGCAAATCATTTGCACGGATCGGTCAGGACTCGCTTCTATACAAGAGGACCACGCGAACACAGGCATTGTAGACTCCGCTCTTCACCTAGATTGAAACGTCCGAACGACGTCAAAGATGCCACAAATCAGTGAAAGCTGATCGGGCTATGGCAATACGGAGATGAACCTCTCTTCCAATGGTGCCATCAGAAGTGACGCAGTTAATAAGGCAGATGAAACTATCTACTCGTTCAAGCTGCGCGTCTTCGAGAATCAGCACGGGAGCATGTGGAGTCCAATGCTGGAGTAGGACTTTACATTTCAATGGGGAGGTCTTATCATAATTGGCAGCTAAAATCACCAAGCGGTTTGGAATGACCTGTATGATCTGTGGGTCGTCACCGAGCATCAGCATAGTCCAAGTCAGTCGCGCGGTTACCTGGAAGAAGCTCTACGCCAAAACCATGGAGATCTACCAAAGCGTTTAAATAAGACATCCTCAATCGCAAAGCGGAAG
>OX104059.1:5163595-5202481 GCA_944474145.2 Dicrocoelium dendriticum
GGCGCTGATCCAACCTCGGTGCCCGGCTCATAACCTCTTAACGGAACTGGATAGAACTTATGTTACCCGACGAGTAGCCACAGTAGGATCTACTCAGCGAGAGTTAGGACCAATGGGCACACCTGGTCCACAAGGACGAGTAAAGCCTGTAGCGGTAGAACGCAAGCACAAGTGACGAGTTCAAAAGAACCGAGTTTGCGGAGTAGAAGGTGAACTTTCCATGCGTCGCCACGATGGGCAAACTCAACGCGGAAGAAGTCTTCGTATCGTTTTGAACTAAGAATCAAAGGTTACGTTGGCCGCAGTATTGAACAAAAACTCGGTGATACTGTTGGCAGCTTGTTAACTAGACTCAGCGTGACTCAGACGTGACTGTCCTAGGGAGGACACAGCAAAAGCGTTCAGAAATAAACTCCATCAGCCTCATCTGCTGCTGCAGGATCAGCTTGATATCACCACTATCGATGCTCATTGATAAAGCAAAGCCCGTCGCCAGATTGTTGCGATCCTACGACCACTAATGCGATTAGGAACAAACACGCACGGAAGAACTGAACACACAACGAAATCATGGCACAGAATCACAAATGCAACACAAATGCAGTACCAGTCTGTAGCCCCAACCCCGGGAGAAAAAGGCAGGACCTCAAGCACGAGATCGATTCACACGCCAACACGAGACAGACCAGAAAGTGATGAAAACTCATGATTGGTTTAGGTCACTCAATTGCCTTGTCAAATCAGCCAATCACAATGCTCGTTTGAAGCGGAAACAGATAGCGCGCACCGGTAAAAATCAAAAGTGGTGGCTAATAAAAAAGCCATGGTTTAGACTGATTCTAGTGTAGTCCTTGGGAAATATGGTCATTTCCCAACATCATTATCAATGAATAAAGATCAGACGAACATAGTTTCCTGGGCAAATGGGTTGGAAATAGGATACGCTTGTCTCTGTAAAGCCGGACCGTTGCTTCTGACCTAAATCGTCCTCCTGTGAGCCATGACAGTATTTCAGTCCACATAAAACCATAACTATTCCACCAAAATTCAACATCCCGCATCGACCATCGCGCAACCCTGCTGCATACAACAGAGCAGATGAGCGAAAACACCCTACTGCTGGCGCCTCCTTTTCTTATTTTCCACGTGATAATCTCACGCTTCTCCCGGCCACACTACTAACACTCATCCCAAAGTCTCCGACCTAATTGACAGCATCTGCAATGTCTCTGCAGTTTTAACATTCGCAGCTATCGTCCCGTACTACATAGTGGACTCCGATCGATAACATCCCCGTTGTCAGGTCAAGCCGGCCCGTTTTTGTGGCGGCGTTCAACGTTCGCACTCTAAGACAAAGAGTGCCAGTAAGCTGCACTCGCACAAGCGTTTAACACCCCGTGTATCGATGTTTGTTGCGTGTCTGAAATTAGGATTAATGAGGCTCACGGGATTGTTGAACTAAACACTCCCGCCTTGTCCTCTCGCTATTGGCTCCATGCTGATGCGACAGCCACTGGTCATGCTCCGGCGGGCATCGTTCTCAGCCCAAGGGCTGAGTCATCATTAGTTGATTGGATTCCTGTGAACAGCCGTTTGCATGCAATCCGTGAGACGACACCAACTACAGTTGATCCAAGAAGTAGTGCTAGATGCTGTTTGTTTGTGGTTTCCACTCATGCCCCCGCCGACTGCAGTTCTGATGCCACCACGAATTTAACAATCTGCTTCGCGACGTCACCGGTTCAGATATCGTTATTCCTGCAGGAGGTATAAATGCGAAAGTGGGTAGTTGATCTCCTCAGAAGCTCATCTAGGATGTAACTATGGGGGTTGTAACGAACAGACGGACAACAGTGAGGTTCTGTTGCAACCGCAGGCAGAGCACCGGATGTTTCATTGCAAAACTTCTGTTGGAAACAGTGCGCGTTGAAGTGCCACTTGGCGCCTTTCTATGTTTGGCCAGCGAGGGACCCAAATAGACCACGCCACCATAAGCCACAGATGGCATGGTTCCATTATGGAGTGTCACGCGTATTGGGACGCGTGCGTCCACTCTGATCAGACTCTGGTACGAAGTCGTTTTTCCATAAACTCGACCGGTATGCGTACTGAGCGTCTTCACTAGACTGGATACTGAGAAGTTATCGCCAACCACCATCAGGCAAACCTACCAGACTGCCCTGTGTGTTGACGTTTCATTCCCCAGCACTGACACACCGACCATTAGTGGAATAAAAGTTCGGCTGCCATGCACAATGCAGGAGCAACAGCTTGCGGCGAGATCAATCGTCACAGCACCTGTCACCGGATATTCGAGAGATTGATAAACCGGTTGGAGTCCAGAAGAAAACTCCCTGCTGATTCTGAGCTTAATGTAACCAGATGGACTACTAGCACGAAACAAAAGAAAGTGTAGCATGATGGACCTAAATGTATCGGGAAATGTAGGGGAGCGATACCAGTAGGCAGTGATCTAAGGCTCTTCAAACTGATTAACACAACTGGTCCCAGGAATCCATGTGTCAATGAGACGTGCAAGGACAGCATGGGCGCCCCAATTGACAGCAAGGAACGGCATTTGGGTCAGCAGGCAGAGCATTTTCGATAGCAGTTCAGCTGATCCGCCGCTCCTAGATCACTCCCTGTCCAGTTGGTGCAGGCTGGATGATAGCCCACAAGCCTAGAAGTGCCATCGGAGGCGGAGGTACGAAATGGGATCAGAGTGCGTAGCTGTTTCCGTGCTGTTGGTTACAACTCCTTGGCACTTGCTCGATTTCAGGGCAGTGCTGAGGTTCGCGACAAGGAACTGATCAACCTGTTCGACCAGGTATGGAAGGAACAGATCACTTCAGCCAACAGGAGTGAATGGATTACAGTGGCAATATGCAAGAGGGGCAGTCGCACCATACGTGCTAGCCACAGAAGTATTAAACTTATTTCTGGTGGTGGCCAAATGACTGGTCGCGATACCCGTCCGTCGTCTCACTACAGATCGGGGATACAAGATGAGGGAGGAGCAGGCAGGTTTTCGTCCAGAACGGGGTTGGGTAAACCATATGTTCGCTCGCAGCAGGTGTTAGAACAGCGTAATATGTGCGTCGAATCAATCGATTGCACCGTCATTCTCGAGATACGTGCTCGGTGTCCAGATTAAATATGTGAACATTTTCGTGCCCTGTACTCGAACGCCACAGGCCGAGCCAGGGTCTACGGTGACTTGTCCGATGTCTTTCCAGCAAAAAGTGAAGTTCGCCAATCATCCCAATTTCCCACTTTCAACCACCCTTATCGTGGACTCTACCGTGGAGTGTTCACTTGTGAAATCATAAGGTGTAGGCAATGTGATGTGCTGCCAAGCAAAAAACCAGTTGATGTTGATTATGCAAATGATATGGCCTTGCTGTTTTAAAGCACTGGAGTGGCTCAGTCATGCTTGAATAACTTCCCTAGAGTGGTCCCATCATTTGGCATGCGCTTCGCATCTTCGAAGTGCGCAATGTTGTTGTAAGACCATCGGCCACTTGAGAATTCCTTGGTTCGGCAAGAAACTCGAGATAGTTGATCACTTCACATATCTTGGCATGCAACAGCTGAAGTTAGTTCGTGTATTACGAGAGAGCTAGAACTGATTTATTGAATCTGTGACATCTAGGCAGTAAGAAAGAGGTTACGCTTTTTACAAGACCACAATGAGGACAGTACACCTTTATAACAGTGAGACTTAGTCCCATTGATGTGAGGACCTAAGCTGCTTGCAAGTCTTTAAGCATCGACGTCTACAGAGCGTTTCTGATATCGGATGGCACCAGGGTGTACGCACGGAGGATTTGCGTAAGCGAATGCTAGACAGTGATAATCAGGCTAGTTACTGAGAACAATAAATATCATTGATGAAGTTGCGTCGGCTTGGGCCCATACTGCGTATGTCCGGTCACCGCTAACCGAAGACAGTCATGTTTTGTTTGCAGGATGCATGGTAGCATAAGGCTCGGGGTGGACGAAAGTTGACTTGGTAGAGGGAAATAGAGTCCACGTGATCCGCCCTGTGTTTGGCTCGAGATGCTACAGTACACGGCTCGCAGTCGGCAGCAGTGGCCCGTCTACGGGGTAATGACTGATTACGACGCGAAGCAGTGAAAACTGTAAGAAGACGATCTCGTACGATAGCCACCTGTTAGTGGTCTGATTTTGTTAACAAAATGTAAACCCTGAATGTTTAGGTTCTATACTAGGTTCCCCCTCTTGCCCTCTTAGTATTCTTCTTTAGGTTATTGTAATTGTAGGGGGCAGCAAAGTACCAGTTCAAGTTGTCGATGCACTGTTGTTGCTGAGAACCGATGGGCGGCTACACTTCATTCATTAGGAATAATCACGCCCAGTAGCATGGAGTGATTTCATTGAACTTGTTCCAACCGTGAAAAATCCACACTGAACTCCACAGAGTTTAGGTTCTGGTATCTAAGCAGCAATACGATGAAAAACTCTACCACGGACCTACATAGCAAAGCAGAGTCTCGCGAAATACACTCAACCAGCCATGTTATCAAAATGGACAACAAGGGTGAAAAACAGTCAAGGCATCAAATACAAAACGAAAAGACCGTTTCATAGTTAACTGGTCTTGTCAGTGCACGGTGGTGTTTGTATGCGATTCACGAAACGATTGATGATAGAGACAGTGATAAATGAACAAGAAAAGCTAGGTCAAAGGTGATGGCACAAGTTGCTTACTGTACATTCTTCCAGCTGCGAAATGCATTCCCCTGAGTCCATATGAGGTTTTCGACCAGCGACTTCCGACGAGACGTCGGCGTCCCCGTGCGAACGAGTTCCGTATAGCAGAGTCAGACGTAGCAGTTCGGGCGCGGTGTATGGAGTAACAGGAAGTTTGGACAAACGGATGCCAAGTTCGCGTTTTCGCTAAGAAGCAGAGCGTATCAAGAGGTAAACTGATGATTCATGAAACCGAGGAGACTAAATGAAATCCTAAGAGACCTAACCACCTCCAAGAATACGTTAAGGCTGTGGGCTTTGTGATACTGTTAAAACGAGTGACGAAGAGGTCATCAAAAGCGGTGGATGTGGATGAGAGATACAGGTCAACAATAGGAGTAATGCTAATGAGTAGTGGGGAGTATGAGTGTAATTGCAGTAGTAGGCTGTCGCAGTCCCCTCTGTCAGCACGTCTGGAAAAGCACCAGACAGCTGTTTCGATTTTCCGAGTCTCGTCAATGATGCGCCTTCCTCGGACCCCTGCCGGGTTCCGACCCCATCCAGAAGTCAGGGTGTTGGGACGCATCAGGGGGCCGAGGAGGACGCACCACTGACGAGACCCAGAAGGTCGACACAGCAGTCTGGTGCTTTTTTAGACGTGGCAAAACCTGCTGACCGAGAGGGGACTGCGATGAACGACTTCTGAAATATGAGTAATGGTTTTTGATGAACAAACATATGCTTAATATAGTTCCAGCTCATAGGAAGGTGAAACAAACGCAAACCATTTCTTTCACCGGTTCACTGCCACCACCATCCCCATGAGAACCGTACAATGCAGCATGTGCTCGATTTATGATAATTTTCTTTATTGCTGTTTTAACAACATGACAACGATTGAAATGTCCATGCATCATTCCAAAGTGCACGGTTTTTTTGGAATAACTTCCATCACGTAACCACCAGTCACCGAATGCAGACGGCCTGTTGACAACCTGGCCAAGCATGCATGTGGCGAATTCGAGCGTTTGGTTAATGTGGTCCTCTAGTCTATAGATAGAAAGATTGCATTAGGGAACACAGAGGAGGTTTAAATTTCGAGTCGATGAACAAGTAACGTTTCGGTTCAGCATCGAATGAGTTAATTGTAATGTCGCTTGGCATTAGGGGACCAAACCCAAGGAAACCGCAGGGTAACAACGATGAATATTTTCGCTTTTTGTCGTTGCGTCAGACGCAGTACATTACTATGCCTTCAGTAGAAGACGGCAAGAAACACTTGGACAGATAAGGGAAATTAAGATACTACTAGCTGCGGAGTCCGTGGATCAAATGTCTATTTGTGTATAATGTACTGCTAAGAAGAACAAGTCTATGAGACGCAAAGCGTAATTTATAATTCACGTGCACAAAGAAGCAAACAGGTGATTGGGGAAGAACGCGCATGGATGTGAGTTTGAAACGAGGGTTCAAACTGTGCAGGGTGTATGCGAAGAAAGATCGAGACAAGCCGGTTGCAATAAACTCTGTCATGGGGGAGGTGCCAACAACTGTCCACGGTTTGTGTGGAAACTTAAGTCGAGGAAAGTCAGTTGCACATATAGACACACACGGACACATACAAGCAGGGGACTTAGTACAAAAAAGATCATAAATTGAGCAAGAACTCAAACACAAGTAACGGTTTAGTCCTGTGTCCAAGTAAACAAGTATGACATGGATACCGAAATGTGGAAGATCTGGGGCTACCTGACTAGCATCGACATGGCAAAGTGGTTTGACGCGAATCAATGAAATTGGGAAAAGATATAGTTGATTACAAAGTGTCGAAAAAACACCAAGGTTACGAGATGGAAGGACTAGGAGTAATAAAGCATGGCAAAGCTTGTCAAAAACGATCTGCAAGATGCATCAGAACAATTTCGCATAGCAATGATATCTGAGCCAGAATATGTAACAACATGGTAGCGAAAAGTATGTATTCGAGGGGAGATAGGGAGGACGATAAGACACTCCTCCTAGCGGAACACCGATACATTACATGTACAACCGAATGGTTGACGGACAACTTACAGCCAACTTTTCGTCGCGTAGCACCAATCTCAACAGCAAACACATTGGGCGAGTGAGGGACCGATAGGCACCTGCCGTAGGACACTGTGACGCAATCGCTCGCAATAGACGTTGTAAACCGAGGCGTCGCAACGACCGTACTGACGCTTTGGGCAAGGGTGCATCAGCCTCCATCAGTGCGATCTCATCTTCCTCCTCTTCGGTGTTCAAAGCGTCATCATCCTCAGCGTAGCCAGGGTCACCGGGACAAGGGACTGACGACTCCAGAGGGGTTAGCGCAATTTTCGGCGAAGCAGAGGTCACATCTGTTTCTGCGTCCACTTCTGTATCCTCCAAACCCTCCAACAGTAGAGTTTGAAAACAATGAAAAAATTCGGCCAGACCCAGCAGACGACCAAACAAGTGTTCCGTCACGCCAGGTGGTAGCTTTAGCGGTGAAGTCGGTGGTAATGGAAGACATTTCTCCTGATTTCTGCTAACAATTTCTTGATCATCGCACAACCGGTTAGCATTCAGGCGCTCTAAACGCTGTTTCTCTCGCTGCTGTTGTAAGTACGCCTTGCGCTGATCCGGAGTCATATTCAGGCTGAAGTGCAAGGCAGTGATAGAGAGAGAGAATGGAATAGGACATACACACAAGCTAGGTATAAGCAACTAAGTAATGGCCAGAGGAGGAAAGCGTGACTAGTGCTAGAGCTGGTTATATATATATATATATATATATATGTATGTATATATATATATATATATATATATATATATATATATATTTGCCCCATGCTGAGGCTGATGTTGCATTCTTGATGCTTCTTCACCGCAGTTGGGCTAAACCAACTTACACTTAAACTAGGTCTTTTTAAGCTGGATAAATTTCATTCCGCTTTATTTGGTTTGTTCTGCCTCCCTGAATAATGTTCTATTAACTGGCCACGTTGCTTACACGAATTGCGCTTATCTTCGGTAATTTTGTTGCGTTTGTAGCATTTTAAGTAACTTGTGGACATTTCTTACTTATCACGGATTTGTTGCTGACCAACTTACCTCATATGGTAATTTGCGAAGAGTTATGCCACCGTATCTGTATGCATTGTTGGATTTATTTTATTTCAGCTTGTCGTTTAAATTGAATGGCTGTTGTTTGATATCCCTGGTATGGTTGCGCTTGATGTGTATGTTGACAAGGTGCCTACCTGTCTATTACCCACTACATCGTTCATACTGGCTCCAGGAGACAGTTGGTCGTTGCTGAAGGGGACGGGGTGCACGGTTCTTGTGGCCGTGCTAGGCTCAAAGAGCGGTTCCATGCACTCAGTGTGGAGCGGACTACGGTCCAGCCACCGCCTTGTGTGCGGTTGATTCCCCAAATACAGCGTGCTTGTGTTTGCCTGTGAAGGAGTGTGGGCCGGCTCCGTTGATGAAACGTGGTTCCCATCCGCATGCCTCCCGGTCTTATTCCTTCGGGTTTACACTGGATATGGGGTATGTGGTTGGAGCTGTGGGTGGTGCAGCGCAAGCCATCCATGGTCCCTCTGTAGGCGCAGGCGTCCTGTGGCTTGCCACAGTGACAGGCGAATCCGAAACCGGATGCCGCCAACCATGTATGTATGTGTGCCCCATGCTGAGGCTGATGTTGCATTCTTGATGCTTCTTCACCGCAGTTGGGCTAAACCAACTTACACTTAAACTAGGTCTTTTTAAGCTGGATAAATTTCATTCCGCTTTATTTGGTTTGTTCTGCCTCCCTGAATAATGTTCTATTAACTGGCCACGTTGCTTACACGAATTGCGCTTATCTTCGGTAATTTTGTTGCGTTTGTAGCATTTTAAGTAACTTGTGGACATTTCTTACTTATCACGGATTTGTTGCTGACCAACTTACCTCATATGGTAATTTAGCGAAGAGTTATGCCACCGTATCTGTATGCATTGTTGGATTTATTTTATTTCAGCTTGTCGTTTAAATTGAATGGCTGTAGTTTGATATCCCTGGTATGGTTGCGCTTGATGTGTATGTTGACAAGGTGCCTACCTGTCTATTACCCACTACATCGTTCATACTGGCTCCAGGAGACAGTTGGTCGTTGCTGAAGGGGACGGGGTGCACGGTTCTTGTGGCCGTGCTAGGCTCAAAGAGCGGTTCCATGCACTCAGTGTGGAGCGGACTACGGTCCAGCCACCGCCTTGTGTGCGGTTGATTCCCCAACTACAGCGTGCTTGTGTTTGCCTGTGAAGGAGTGTGGGCCGGCTCCGTTGATGAAACGTGGTTCCCATCCGCATGCCTCCCGGTCTTATTCCTTCGGGTTTACACTGGATATGGGGTATGTGGTTGGAGCTGTGGGTGGTGCAGCGCAAGCCATCCATGGTCCCTCTGTAGGCGCAGGCGTCCTGTGGCTTGCCACAGTGACAGGCGAATCCGAAACCGGATGCCGCCAACCATATACATATATTCACAGTCTGTTAACAGACATTGTGCCATCAGAACCATGGCAGAAGAAAAAAGTGGAGAAGATAGAAACACGAACTGCGATATAAAAAAGATCGAAAGGATTTTTTGGGTTCTACACACACCATTATGAATATTTTGTTTCTGTTTTGTTAGTTTTTTGTACGTAATAAAGGGTGGATATAATGGCAGAACAACATTGATGCCACTGATGTCTGTTACGGGCCATGACGTTCAATGTTTCCAACCACTGAGATCCGGCATCTCGTGGTCCCCAACCTAGAAGACGGACTGGTCCGACTGCCGCCAAACTTGAGGTTACCTTCTTCCTGCTCCTTCTCCACGTCATTGGCTGTCCACGGCGACACATTTTTCAATCGCTCCCTGGGAGTGCAAATAGCGCTCGACGTAGAAGGCGATGGGCTGGCATGCGCAAAACGTGTCCGAGCCAACGCACGCGATGTCGGAGAATAATGTTCTGAAGACTGGCACTACTCGCTCCAAACCCTCGGTCTTGCACCTCTGCGTTGCTTACGTGGTATTGTAACCACATCCGAGCAATCTTTCGTAGACAGTGATTGTCGAAGGCTGACAGCCGCTTTATGTCTTCTGAGCAAATAGGTCGTGTCAAAGCCGTAAAAGAGTACTGCACAAACGGAAACATGGCAGTTCTGGCTTTTGCAATGTGTGAACTGATTTCAGTTGTTATGCGCCCATCATTGCTGATACAGCCGCCAAGGTAAGTGAATTGATCAATTATCTCGAGTTCCTCGCTATCAAGTGGCTAGTGGTCCTGCAACAACGCTTTGCATTTTGAAGGTGCGAAGCGCATACCAAATGATGGGACCACTTCCGGTGTAAATAGGTGTAGTTATCAGATTTCTCTTCAGAACCGAGCTTCTGATTGGCGATAACTTCAGCCGGAACATCCTGCGTTATCGATCCACTGAGCGCCAGCGCCAGTTTTATTGCACCGACTATGTGGGAGCGTTAGTTGAGAAGTTTATTTTCATTGGCCGACCGCTACCGGCGCAGTCTCGAGTGCAGTGTGTCAAAGGTGCGTTAGGTGACTCGACTGCAGCGAACTTATGCGTAGACAAATAAACACCTTATAGGTGACAGTGACATCAGGCGGTTGTATACACCTTCGACCGAAAGATACCTGAGGGGGGCGGTCTGGCCAAGAGAAATGGCTGCTCTTTCAATTCTCCCATTGTAAGAGAGAGAGTGAAATTGAACACGAAAGGGAAGTTGTTATGCACAGCAGATTCAAGCAAGTCATCCGCAAAGTCAGTGGAAACCATAACAAATTTCTGGAGGCATCACAACAGTAGTGTTGATAAAATGAGAAGATAAGAAGAAGAAGAAGAAGGCATCAGCAATACACCGGCGCTTCGTTGCCACGTGACTACCGTCAGTCTTGTGTGCACGGAGGATACTGTGAGGTCGCTCGCACTCACAGGCGACCTTTGAGTTACAAGGTAGATGTCTCATCTGTTGGGCCACCGACCGACGGACAAAAAAGATCAGGTTTCTCACAAATGGCCAACTAATGAACACAGATACGTGTTAAGGGAGATCAATCTAGCCAGATGATGCAACTCACGTCTGATTTCGACGGGACAGTGTACAAATGAGCCTAACTTTGGGCATCAATCCACGTAACAGTTCACGCAGAAGTCGATCGAGTAAATGACGCTGTGGGAAGGTGGATGGAACGAATACCGTTCAGCCAGAGTGTACTTTGGATAACATATATTGGGATGAGAGCAGTCAGATCAACTCAGAAGGGATCGCAGACGAAGACAGTTTTTAAAATCGGTGAGAGTCAGAAAAGGAGTAAAAATAAACAGAAGTCAAGGTTTTTGACAGTTTACATCACCCATAACCAATGTGGGGGGGGGGGGGGAGAAGTGAGCATCGAATCGCACCCCACAATGACTGTCATCGGAGGCCGCTACAGGAACAAGCGCTGAAATAACCGAGGATTTGTCCGCACAACGCTGGCACGGAGACCAGGTGTTTTCAGTCAACAATGACCCGGTGCGGCTCAATAGTTGGAGCGGACTCTGACTGCTGTCCGGATAAATCAGCTCGCATGTATGAACAAGCCAAACCGCGTGAATCTCTGACCCATTGTACGAAAAGAAGTGCGATAAGACGTAACATCGAGGAACGATGCCGAACAAATTGGCAGTGTAAAACTTAGAAGGGACTAGGAGTGCTTCAAAAAAAGCAGTTGTAGATGTGTGATGATCGATGAGAGACCAGTCAGTCAACCAATTGAACGTTTAACTTTCGCCTTACTCGTCAGAAATAGAGTCGTAATAAAGAGGATAACTTACTGTTGGTTCACACAACATGGATATAGAATCAGGGCATTCATAAGCATTTTAGAAACTAGACATACAGAATGGGGCAGAAAAAACCTACAGCTTCTTCCGATAATCGATAGCTTCGCGCCGCGCGGCTACTTTTTCACGAAGCTCCCTTGGCAAGTTAGAGACGTCAGCATCGCTGAGAAGTTTAGCGCACATGTTGATGCATGAGGCCAGCATGGCATCTTCGGCGTTCTCTGAGAACAGCTGGATCAAGTGCTGTGCCACCCGAGGTAGAGCGGGGGTGGAGGGGGCGGCTTTCACGGGGGTGGATGAATCATCCGTCGGGGCAGAAGACGCTGGGGGTGAGGCTTTTTTTGGTTTCCGACCCAACTGGAAGAGAGTGGCCTGTGACAGACAAGAGAAAAGGGATAGCTATTGTAGGTCATGAAAATCTAAAACATCAGACAATCATATTAAAGGTTGGCAGCTAGGTAACACCCCGGCTAGAATGCGGAGATAGATGTGAACAAGACGGAAAGACGGAAAATAGCTCATGAAATTGATAGTATCTCCCAGGGTCTCACAAAACACAACTTTGGAAAGATGGAAAAAAGAGGGACAAGAGAACAGTAGAACTAACGACAATATAGTCACTAGGCGAGGTGTCTAATGATAAGCAACTACAAGCCGCTGAAGTAACCGCATCTATTAAAATGATCAAGGTTGCTACCACAAAGTCCTCTTCCGACTGTCGGCTTAGTGACAAAGAGCATACATGAGCTTTTGATCAGTTCTGGTGGGAAACGTAGAAGTAGCTGGGGAAAAAGCAACTCATTTGCTTTGGCGATAAAATCAAGTACGGTGAAGTGGAAATTGTGATGAATATGAAGGTTTCAGTCATGCAGAAATACGCTAACCTGCAGTGACTACGAGCAATTCTCAACACAGCGGAGGAAGAGAATCAGAGGCCATTTAATGTTTGGGAAAAACTACTATACTTGGTTAACATATTTAAAAGAGAAGTCTCCAAACGAACTGACCACCGGTTAATCAAACGTGAGTATTACTTTGTTCCCGTGGAAACACGAAATAGAGTGAATTGGTTTTGAGGTGATCCCTTGTAGTGAATTGAGTAAAATGTGGTTAACCAGATAGCCAGTGGGTCAGTGTTTTTACTTAACGATTTCTACTTCAGAGTTAATCAAATTGCAAAAGAACAGCTGACTGGATAGGAAGTTAGGTGTATCAAGCTCCGACACAGCAAAGGTCTCAATAGTGAGTAAACAGACAACATATTTCCTATACACCAACGATTTCCGGCAGTTGCATGGGGGCTGGTGTTGGTGGATGGACAGTGTGGATTTTACTCCAGCCAATGCCAGCAGGATAGGTGGTAGTTAATTCAGAATGCTCGTAGTCTGGGATGTGGATGGTGAGTTGTACCCTTGAGCTAGACGATTTGTGCGTTGGTGCTCCGTTTCCCAGACTAAGTAACGTCAGAGAAAGAGAGGGAATCTGTTCAAAGATGGCCTTGGGACTAGTCGTACTACCTAGAGGACAGGTGATAGCAGGATCTTCAGTAGCACAGAAAAGCAGACGAGTTGATGGCACAGTAACAATGCTTTAAAATTTAATAACTGTTGGGTAGCGGCGTTTGACTGCGCATGTACGAATCGGGAACACTTCGACTACAAGTAAATACCGATGTTTCTTGCACTGAGAACGATGTCTAGGGCAACAATGGACTATTCCACTAAGCAACCTACAAACGTGGAACATGAATTCGTCTCGTGTGTCTTCACAGTGCAGACCATGGCCAATGTGGAAACAGAAGTGTGATGTAACACACTTGTATTGTAACGTCTACAGAGAATAAAAGTAAGAGGTGAGGATGACGGGCGCTAGAGGTGCATGTACGGGTTTACCTACCTGCTTCATTTTCTTCTTCGTGAACTCTTCGGTGGAAGATTTGTTGGAGTCGACTTGTGTGTACTTTTTCAGCACAGTCAATGGCAGATCGTCCTCCGGTTTGTCAGCAGTACTATGCTCGCGGAAGACCGAAAAGCGTTTGGCACGTTTTACGGCAAAAGTCAAATTGGCGCTTGTAATGGTACCATTCTCATTTTGGCTGCTATCCCCACAGAGTTGACGTTCGCACTTTTGTATTCGTGCTAAATACTCGGCCTCCACATCATTGGACATTTGTTTCAACTGAGAACAGGTGTGAGAAAAACCACAAAAGGTGCATACTGTGAAATAATGAAAGCGGGGGATAGTTACGAGTGAAAGAAACCAATATCCAGTTGTGACAAATAAACAATGGGGCATGTCTTGTGCTCTAAAAGTTTGCACCAGAGAGAATATACACTACTCTTCATTCTAAACTGGGCACTTTTCAAATTAAATTGGACGACGTCCAAACCACGATTAGGCTAATGCAACCGAAATTGTGTAAGCAGAAAGCGAAAGTGCAAGTCCTTCTCTTGCCATAGTCATGAGTTGACTTGATCGTGAGCGTCGTATCGATGACCAAGTTAGCCCTCACTGTGACCTCATCGACCTTCGTCCGTGAATGCACCTGTGAAGATACGGGACTAGTATCACGGAGTGGAAAGTCAAACAGCGCAGCCTTTTGCGATTCAAGCAAAATTAGCCTGTGAACTCACGAGAAAACCAAGATAGAGTGCCAAAGACGAAAAAGACGCGTCGGCGAGACATCAATGGTGCAAGCGAACATCCTTGGTGTAGAAAAGATCCTCATCAAGCTTGCGTTCGTTGATGAGAAAAAGTACGTGACACTGCATAAACTGCCGACATCAAGGAGAGCATAAAAAGAAATAACATCAATGCCTAGAGAGAGGGAGGCACCATTGTTCAGCGCAACTGTGGAGTAAACAAGCCAATTCTCGTGCTGCAGCGCATTGAAGATAACGCTAAGAAAATTTCGGAAGAAACCTTAGTGTAGATACAGCAGCGGCTGAGAGAGACCGAGAGCTACTTGGAGGTCTCAACGATGTCTGAAACCATAAGATTGTTAAAAAACGAGCAAGAAGTTCCCCTACCAACTGTGCCGCATCGACAATGTCAAGAAGACTGCAACCGGCAGGCATATGCTCCATATGACAAGGAGAAGTGTATCTTTATAGATCAGAGCGCGTCCAACCTTCAGGTGCGATGGATGCAGGTCCACCCAAGAAGAGGAATGCGCATGAATATCATCTTGCCCAAAAGCAAAGGCTGCATAGAGAATCTAGTTGAAGCGATGGATATGCAGAGTATAGTTCGTCCAACGATTATGAACAATGGAATCTGCAGTGGTGCAAAGTTTTCCATGTTCGTCAAAGGGTTTTTGTCGCATATACGCCGCAGAGTGGAGACGAACAATGTGCGGCTGATCATGGACAACACCGCATGCCGGACGGCCTAAGGAGGATTATGGATTCGTCCTATTCGCTGCATGTTCTGTTGCTAAACCCGCTATAAAACGTGTCATCAAGGGTTAAAATGTTTGGTGAAGTGCTTGCTGACCAACTAGTCTAAGGATCAGTTGCTAAGCGTAGTCATTCAAGAGAGCATCGGAACAGTAATGGCAACAGGACTTTAAGGACTACGTTCTGAAATGATGGTGAAATTGACGCCAGCAGCAGTGGATCAGCCTTCCACCAACTGAACATCACTAACGTTGCTATGATCTTCCTTGTTGGTAAAGTACTAATGTTCTATGCGAAAAATAAAATGTGCCTAGCTGGAGTTGAAAAAAAGGTCCTAAGTGATGGGAAATATCTGGTTTAAGGTGAAAATGACATATGAATAGACTGGTAACGGAAATGGCCCGGGCAATAAGTCACCGCATAACCAGATGGATCAGACACAGGCAAAACGCTAAGTAGGAAAAAGGATGTGATACAAGGTGGGTTAGTATTGCAAACCAACATGCACAAATGAGTCCATGTGACCGGTGACACTGACCACTCATTTCTAGTTATAGAAGTGATTACATAAAATAGGGCAGGTGACCAACTTCGATGACCACCGGCTTCCGTGTGGACTACCATTCAAACACTAAGGTGCATGAGCCACCTGGCTGTCAACGTTCTTCGTATTCAGCTTTGGGTTCGGTAACCTAGATGAAAGGTTTTCTGGCCTATGCGTTGCTATACTCGAGCTTTGTGAGTGTTTTGAGCAATACGTTACTACTTGCTTTCTGTTGCGGGCCCGCCAAATATACCCGCAAAAACGCGTCAGAAACTCCGAAATAATGGTTGTGGAATGCGGGGTCCAACGCCTCCCCACAACGTAGCAGAGTTCAGCCACTCCGAGACGCGGCCCAACTGCGCACCTGCTGACAATATTCTTTTACAAACTACCAGCCGGTCGTGGTAGCAATTTTTCTTAACGTTGGGTGTTTACGTTCGGTAAGTCAACAGTTAGCCAAACCACGTGAGGCTGGTAGTATACTTCGCCCTGCAAGGCCAACCTCGTCCGATCAGAGGCGTTATAATCTCGTGATCTTTCACGCACCGGAGTCCAGTGATCCATCACCTCAAGTGCGTTACGATCACGATGTCGAATTTCTACAGGGTTTAATTGATAGACTCCTCGACGCTGGTGAGGACTCGGTAAAAGTGAGACAGATTACCCGTCTTGGAAAGCAAGGTGATCAACACAATCGGCCTATGAGAATCACTTTTGTGGACGAAGCCAGTCCAAGACTGATCATGTCTCGTCTAAGTAGGCTGAAAGGTTTGAAGATCCATGTTCGTCCCGACCTGGACCCAGTAGACAGGGAGCGGCTCAAGTCTGCCATCATTGAGTTGAAAAGACGCACTGGTGAGGGAGAAACAAATCTTCGTATCGTAAATTTTCGGGTGGTTTCCAACAATCCGCGAATCAGGATAAACAGGCTGCTCACACTTCAAGCACGCCCGGTGGCTCCTGCTGCGGCCTGCGAGTAGCCTTCACAAACGTTTGCAGTATTATGAATAAGCGCGATGAGCTTTGTTATTTCGTTGAGTCTGAGCGGCCAGACGTAGTGGGACTCGCAGAGACATGGCTGCATGCAGAGTTATACACCCAAGAACTTGAACTCAACGGTTACTCGTGTTTCCGATGCGATAGACTAAAGAATGCCCACGGTGGTGTCTTACTTTACATCCGGTCCTCCCTGCGTGGGAGACTTGTGAGCACTGTTGCGGGCACGTCAAATATTCCCGCAAAAACGCGCCAGAAACCCCAGCAGAATAGCCAGCTGCGTCGGTCCGCGAGAACGGTGAAACCTATTGATCGCTACGAACCCGGTTGAGGCAGCTTTTCGGAGGGGGAACGATAATGTGGTAGCCATGTGAGCAAGATCGATTGGCTCAAGCTCATTGGTTGGCTTGCTGACTCATTACTATTGGTTGTGTGCGTCTGTCGCTTGACTCTCCGTTTAACAAGAAGTTGACTCAGATGTACAACGTTAATTTTGCGAGATACATTTTACCTTTCCTACGGCTTTCTTGATACAACACACACTTACGATGACATATCACATTTGTGAATCCTGAAATATCGTGTCAGATATTTTAAATATTACATGAGAACGATAATGATATTCACGGTTGACAATTTTATAACGTTTTTCGCCATATTTCGAAAGAGTTGTACAGAATCCATTTCTACTTGCTCTATAATACAGTATTCAGATAACCCATTGCATTGGCTGTGATTCGTCCCTTTGTTGGTCGTGAAAGAGCCTTCAGAGTACCACTTGTCTTTCTTCTTCTTCGCCTTAGTTGGGAGTCGGTCGGTCACGTGATTTTGTGTGGCGTCGTTAACCGTGCAGTGTTTGCGTCTAAGTCACTAGTGCGCGTCTACCGTAACCCCTCTTGTGTGCGTCCGTTCCGAGGGCTCAGCGTCTACCCGAATACGTGCGGCTAGGATCGTTCTCACGCTCGCTCGATTTCCGTCTCACCAGCGCGTACCCCGGGCTGAGCTAACGCCATCAGGTCAGCGCAAATCCGTTCGATTGGTCAGCGTTCCAGGCCCTTACCGTAGGTGTGCTCCAACAGTGCCAGTGACAATCTTATCAGGCGTTACGCCATCATAAAAGAGGCGTTCCCTCAAATTATAACACTTTCCCATCCTTAAGCTACACATGCTTATCCAGAAAGCCTGGCTCGTATGATGCAAAGCTTCCGGTGAGAAATGTGCACCATCTATTGTGTCGGGAGGAGCCTGTGCATCAGTAGATCAAATAGTAGACAAGTCAGGAGAGGAAAAGCTTCCTCTGTGACCAACAGGGGAGTGTAATCTTGCCCAATTCCAGAAAGCCTTCTTGAGCAGGTGGAGGTTAAGAGACGAAATAGCTACTATAGTATCGAACACAACGAATACAAAGCAGGATTCATACAGCTGCGTTCTGGAGCGGCCTTTAAATCGGCCGTTGCGTTTTAGAACATGGTTTCAATCTTACCTACCGAGGATTCAACAGTTTTCATCAAACATTCTAGACATTTTTCTCGGTAATATTTTTGCAAGGTCACTAGCGATGTACTGTGCTGTTATTTAAATTGTTCATTTGTTCTCCAAGCTTGGCGGTTTTGTTGTAAAGGTCTCACCCCCATGCGAAGTGGCATACTCAGTGCAGTGAGCGGCGGCGTGCAATCTTACTGAATGTATCGTCCATCCGTGATCGACCTGCAGGTGACTTTTGAAAGTGGCAGTCTCCATTTGCATCCCGTGACCTCTAGCCAATTTCCCCACGATTGATGTCGGCGCCCAAGTTGTTCTGCCTTAAACCACTTGATAAAATCTTCATTATCTCATTCTGTCGAAGTGTTTGGTATAGTGAATCGATGTCGACGCGCATGCTGATTGAGTTTTTCGTGCTGATATTTAAAACCTGCTTCGAGATGCTGCGCGTGCCACACGTAAATTTATCAAAGGCGCTTTTGTAACTTAAAGAACTATCGTCCCGATTGACAAACAGGAATCGGACACTGTAACTTCAACAGAAAGCAAATGCCAATGATTCACATTTCAGTCCGTGGTTGAGACCGCTGAACTACGAGGGACGGCAGTGGTCGTGGGACGAGTTCCTCGAGCTAGTGGCTTCCTCGTCCCCAGACACACCGTTTAACTTCCACATGGTTTACATGGTGCCGCCACCACACACGGACAATGGACTGCAGACAGCGGTGCTCGAAGACGGATAGTCGTTACAAACTCAGGGTCCCCAGCATGAACAAAGTATCACATCAGCTTTGTATCGAACGAAGAATCGTAAACTTATGGAATACACTACCAGAAGGATTAATAGAGGCCGATTCTGTGAAGTGTTTTAAAACCCGTATCGACGATTATTTTGGAAACCTGTGCTTTTGTGAAACGATGCACATACAGTGCCAAAAGAAGACATTGTATGTCCGGAAATAATAACGCTAGTACAAATTTCTAACCGAACACGGATAAACGATTAACGGACCAGACACAACTGCTGGTAATTCACAAGTAAATTTTGATTTTTCGTAATTCGATAGAGTTGTACAGAAACCTTTCTACTCGCTCTTAAATACAGTCTCAGTCTCAATCTCTGCGCAAGTCACATTTACGAATGGGCTAGGTCTCGTACCTGTACAACAGTACAGCACGAACAGTTATACAGTAGACCCGCCCTTTGATGGAGAGACGGATGTCGTGGCAACGCCACAAGTGCCTCAGTCTAGAAAAAGTGAGGCGTGCTCTTGATATGTGCATCGAAACCTCGTCTTTAACAGCTCCGCCAGTAGTGATGCAGCTTCCCAAGTAATCAAAGCTCTCCCCAACCTCCTGTTTTACCACCAAGAGTGAGTGCATGCACAGACACCTGCCAGTCTTGAAAGATAGCCTTGCATTTGGATGGGGAAAAGTACGTATAAACCGCCCTTTTCTTGTATTTCATTTATTTTCAAGAACATTTCCTCATCGTTATTTTTGTTATCCTGGCAACCGCTGAGAAGTTAACTAAGTCTCCAAGCAACCTAATTCTTTAACCTTATGCAGCGTACGTGTATACGTTGTTCATTCGCAATCCTTCGGTATCGCTGCCTCGCATCACTCTTCTTGTTCAACATTGCCATGGATGATATCTTGAAGAGTGTTCTGGAAAAGATGATGTTGTGTTGGTAGGGAGTGAGTAACTTCGTGGTTTGGAGGATGCTGACGATATCGCCGTAATCAGCAAGCTCTCACAGCCTGCACAGGACATGCTGGTCAAACAGTTCAGAATAACGTTTACCCTTCAAAGCGCAAGGCTTCCATTCGGGAATAGGTAGAAGCTGCCTCTACCCCTATATTCTCCTGCTCCTTTGGAAGATGCATAAGTGAGGGAGGATTGGCGGATGAGATGGCTTTCGCACATCAACTAAAGTTGTCGTTGTCTACCTCCGATAATTGGCGCCCGCGTGATCTTAGACTTCCATCGAAAGACTAAGTCTACACCGCTAGGATGTGAAAAGCGCTCCTCTATGACCAGGCCTCGCCAGCTCGCGCGTGTGCGATGTTCAGAGACTGATTTGATTACTGTTGCCTGTGGAGCGACATTATGGTTATGACGTTCGCAGTGGAATTTTCGAGTTAAACATGTTCCGCTATATCAGATTAGTGTGCGCCATTGATGACTGGAAGCAAAATGAACGTGGTCAACACACAACCTGGGCTCAGGGCGATGGCATTACAGCTGTGAACAATTGGGCGCTCCAGACTCCGAGCCAAAGGACCGTGAGTACACATGGTTGGAAACACAATGGGATATGGTGCGGAATGGTGGCCAATGACGAACGTGTTGTGAGACTAGCCTCCTCTCCATGCATTTTCCCGCTTCATTTTATCGTTTTTACCCATGTCTAGTGGCACTCTGCCAATAGCATATTGGTTAAATGACGTATATATATATATATATATATATATATATATATATATATATATATATATATATATATATATATATATATATATATATATATAAGCGGAACGCATTTACGCTGCGTAATTAATCCGAAGATGCAGAGAAACCGTAAGTGTTAGCTTCCTTGGGCATGGTCATATATCGTTCCAAGTGTCGTAGAACCGCAGATACTAAACCAGCAACATAATCTCCATCAACTAATCAAGGACTTCGCCCAGACGAGTGCACATTGCAGTTCGTCATCACGGCAGTTCACAGTAGTATATCTTCTGCTGTCTGTCATCGTGCGCTCAGCCTTTTCACTGAAATAGTCCGCTGGGCTCGCGGACACTCGGTGTGTTTTGACCCTGTGCGATTGGAACATTCAGCAACGACGGAACGGAGCTAGAGCAGTCGCGAATTCAGATCCCCACTATTTTTATTCTTTTTCGAACTATCAACAATGGCAACAGACGGAAAATAGCAAGAAACTGGATTAACAAAGATAAACGGATAACCATGTGATATGAAGGTAGTCTGCGTGAAATGAGAAACGACGAACTCGAGCGGCGAGCGTCCATTTAAAGTAGCGTTTACATTTTGGAGCTGGCTTTCATGCACACACTATGCGCCTGTGGTGGACCAAAAGCAGATATAACCGCGCCTAGTGTCAGCAGTATGCAAGTACCAAGAAAGCCAGATGGTAGCGACTCAACTGCAGACTCTGCGGAAGAACGCTCAGAAGCCGTAGATATACGTGCACTAATGGATACAGAAGCAGGGTGCGCCACGCAGGGAGGAGGCTGAAGATTGGTGGAACATTGGTTCTGAGGACTGATGTATATATATATATATATATATATATATATATATATATATATATATATATATATATATATATATATATATATATATATATATATATATATATGGATGCTATATTTGCCACAATAAATAGCTCCGTTCGTGCCTTGGGTTCTTACACAGCGATTGTGTGACGGTCATCCATTCTTCAGATAACTCGGTTATCAGGCATAAAACGAGAGTAGGTAGAGATTCCAACCTGAAACTGTGTTTGTCACTGACGGCAAGTGGTATGGGACATAGGACCTTGCAAACCGAGCAGCACTGGTCCTAGAAAACTGAAGTTTATGACTCTGGATCTTCCGCTCGTCGCTTCTGTATATCGACAGATGGCAACTCAGTATTGAGCAGTCTAGGCAGAATTCTTCTTTATTGGCAGGGGGTGAACAGAATCTGTTCGGGTCATTGCTGCTTAGCTACGTACATTTGTTGATGGAATTAGCTACACTGACCGTGGATACATGATGCTGTTATGTTCGCTGATACGACAAATAGTTGATTAGTAATGGTGGCCTAAGGTATAAGAAAATCATGCTCGTTTAAACTGAAGAAACCAGCGAAAGGAGACACTAGACAAGACGTCGGTCATGTAAACACAATCTATCCCCATAAAAATGCTATCAGCAATACTTCCATACTTTGAACCCACACCTCGCTGCTAGGCGACAACCGTCAGTAGTGCAAAAGCTAGGGATACTGCGAAGTCCTTTGTACCCACATAAAAATTCGAAGCAACGCATTGGTGTTTGGTGTTTTGCTTTCGTCTACCAGCCAACTGCCTAAGAGGAGAGCGGTTCGGAAACGTACAGGTATCGAAAACTAGAAAAAACCAACCCCGAACTATGTAATGCGTGGACTAACTTCGACTGCAATAAATCGACCAACCACAGAGTAGACGCATAAAGTCCCGGATGAAATAACTCTAAGCATTGACATAAAAAGTTGCAAGGAAACTAAGAGACAGGCTGCCAAATGGCGAAAGTAAGACCACTCCACTCACCTTGGCTTTATCTACTTCAAAGGCAGAGTTCTTGGTCCCGATCTTATAACGTCGCAACAAATCCGTGTCCACAATCCAGGGGCCACTGAAATTGGGTCCATATCGCATCGCATGTGCCCGAATAAACAAGCGGATGTGCTCCTTGGAGGGGACACGACTGACACGACTGAAAAATGTGTTCAATCAAATGAGAAGCTGCGTTCAATCTAGCTGATGAACCATGAATCACATGCCAACATGCAATGGAACAAGTTATCTTGAGTAGTCGTAATCAAAACAACGACCAATAAAGAGGGGTAAATAGAAAAAGGAAAAGCGTCAACAGAACGGAAACGGAAAACACAAAAGGGAACTGGTTGGCTTGCAAACCCGGAGGTGAATCGACCACTGCATTATTCGGCGGAGCTGCACACCACCGGGTGTATAGACGCTTCGCCGCCATCAGGATATGTTGTCCCTGAGCTTCGCTTTTTAAAGCGTTGCAACGCCCCTGGCCCCCTCTGGATTATTTCATAATTGGAGGCCCAGCACTTGTTCGAGAGTTAACTTGCTTCCTCCAAGAGATTTGGGTCACCGAAGTTAGTCTATCTGATTAGAGCCCAGCAGATTTCGTGTTCGTCTCCAAAAATCGTACCCGAACTAACTACGCCAACTGTAAAGGGGTTAGTATCATGCGTTGCTTCCAAGGTGCTCGCCGATCTTCTTTTAAGGAGACAGCATGGTACGTGAACAGAGCATATGTGAAGAGCAAGCTGGGTTCCGCTCAGGTCGGAGTTACATTGATCACATCTTTACACAGGCCGTCAGAAATGTCCTGTGTAGGTTGAAGGTGTCTGTCTCCCAGTTTGGAATGACCACCCCATCGTACTGCAAGGTCTTCCTGCAGGACTGGCGGGGCGCTGCTCCTATCCTTACCCTTTCAGGTGATTCGTTAGAGGTGGTAGACAAGTTCGTTTACGCCGGAAGCTGCCTCAGGGTTAATGGTTTAACGGATGAGGATTCTTTGTGAATCTTCAAGGCTAGGGTTGCTTTTGCTAATCTCCGCCATCTTTAGCGTCGAGGCGATCTGAGCCTCTGTCTGAAGGACCGAGTATGCAATGCCACGGTGAGAGCGGCCCTGCACTACGGTTCCGAGACTTGGCCTGTTCGCGTAAAGGATGTTGAGAGGCTGTCTAAATTGGATTACAACTGCCTTCGGATCATTGCTAGTGTACGATGGCAAGATGACACTATTAATAAGGATGTTCGATGACTGTCAAATAAAACAAATTTTGCAGGCCGCCGAGCTGCACAAGTTGACTGCTCAGACTTTAGTAACTTAGGCATGTGCCTAGCATGCCTACTCATCGTTTATCCCATCGTGCCAACTTCGGACTCACAGAAATCGGCTGGAAGCGAAAGCAAAGTGGCCGACGTATGACTTGGGTCAAAAATATGAAAGAGCTAACTTCAAAGTTAGCCATGGCTAGGTGCTCTTGACTTCACGAACATGCATGGCTGGTAATCCTCGCGGATATGGCAAGAAAAACCAGACGCAATGACGATGTTGTGACACTCCACGCTCAGAAGTATCAACAGCTTGATCATGGAAGATCTGATTCAAAGTGGGCATCAGATTTTGATAAAAGATGCCTTCAAAGTCTATCATGCCGTACCGAGGCGATACCCGAAAGGGTTAAGGAAACGCCTCTTGCAGACAGCTGAAGCCATCCCGATCCGGCTAAAAAACTAGAGCTATGCAAGCATAGGGTGTTTGTGCAACCCTTGACTTTGCAATGGCCCTGAGGATAAGTTTCCCCGGAGTATCACGCATAACCGGATGCTATTTATTTACGTAATTAACTAATTTTATATGGTTAGTATTTTTGCCTTTCTGTTTACACAAGTAATTTTGCTGTCTATTAGCCTTATCAAAATGTCACCTGATTAACTCGATTCGAGCATCAAACGAACATGCTAAATCTGTTCAAACCGTCCCATCCGTCCTCCTTGTTGCCTTCACCAGTTTACTATTGCATTTGTCAGTCCTGCAGTTTTAATTGCCTGATGTGAACTACCGGAAAGAGATCTCTTTGCAACGTTGTGTTTTACTTTTCCATGGGCATTATTTATGCACTAGACCATACACTATTTTTTATCTTTTTCCTCTTTTCGTTTGTTTATGATATTTCCCATACGTCGTAACACTATGCCGATTGCACTTGTGGCAATGCGTTGAATATATATATATATATATACATATATATATATATATATATATATATATATATATATATATATATATATGGATTGGTCCCAAACCTAGGAGGCATGCTGATCTGACTGAAGCTAAGTTTGAGGCTGCTTTTTTCATGCTCCTTTTCCAGGTCATTGGTTGTCCACCGCGATACCATTTTCAATCGCTTCCGGGAAGCGCAAATCAGGCTCGCCAGGGAAGGCCATAGGCTGACATCTGCAGTACGTGGCCACGCCAACGAATGCGGTGTCGTTTTGAAGATGGACTGTTCGCTCCAAACACTCGTTCGGGAAGCTCCGTATTGCTTATGTGATGTTGCCACAAAATACGAGCAATCATTCGCAGACAAAGTTTGTTAAAAACTGACAATCGTCTCATGTCTTCCGAACGAACAGGCCAGGTCTCACAGTCGTACAGCAGGACCGTACGGACGAAGGCATCGTACGCCCTGCACTTGAGCTTGAGACTGACGTCATGACGACACCATGGGTGTCGCTGTTTGATGAAAGCAAGCCGAGCTTTTACAATGCGCTGTAATACCTAATCTCCGACATCGCCACCAGCTGCGATGCGACTCCCTAGATAAGTGAAACAATCCACTTGTTCCAGAATGTCACCAACAATGGTGAGTGCGGACGCAGGCCCCTGCCAATCCTGAAATAGCACTTTACATTTGGCTGGGGTGAAATACAAGCCGTAGTTGAATGTCTCAATTGCTAATCGGTTCAAGGTGTCTTGGACGATTTGAAGATCATCACCCAGAAAAGCGATGTTATCGGCGTATTCCAAGTCCGCGGTTCTGGAGCCTGGGAGAAGCCCAATCCGCCGTTCTGGACACATGCTAGCGCTCGTTGCACAACGTCAGCGATGGCAAAAGTGAAGAGGAGAGGTGAAATAGAGCAACCTTGGCAAACACCAGCGGTGACAGCAAACGAAGAGGAAAGTCTGCCGTAAGCCATAATTTTGCCCATCGTATGACTGTACAGTTCTCTCAGAATGGCAACAAACTTGTCGGGCACACCCTTCCTTAGTAGACAATTCCACAAAACCCTTTTGTCTACTGAATCGAATGCCGCGTGGATGTCGATTGTTGGTCGATGGTGGACATGGCGGAGCTCGAGAATTTGTCGGATCGCGAAGATTAGATTGATGCAACTTTGGCCTGGGCGAAAATCGACTTGTTCTTCTCGGGGAAAAATCTCTCTGGTGAAAGAAAGCCTAGGAAGTAGGATGGACATAAAAATATTAGAAGGAACTGAGATCAGTGAGATTCCGCGGTAATTGGCGCAATCTTGGCGGGGGCCTTTCTTGTGAAGCGGGACAATGATTGAGTCTCCCCACGAGTTGGGGACTCTCTCACTTGCCCAAAGCTTCGCGAAAAGCGAGAGCAATTCGTTGACAAGTACGTCCCCGCCACGTTTGAAAAGAGCCAGAGGAAGGCAGCCAGAGCCGAGAGCTTTATGCTGTTGCGCTTTGAATCTCTACTACGGTAGGAGGGTCAGTGGAGACAGGCCAAGCAAAAACCGGCGGAGATGGAGGTGCCCAAAGGGTTGTGCTGAGTAGCTAAATTGAATAGCAAAGTGCCCTGCCCAGCGCTGAGATCGTTTCTGCAGCCTGATAATTTTTGGACCGTCTAACTCGCAGATTGTCCGACTGATGGCATGTGAGTTGCAACTGGAGGCCTTGGTGAGGTAAAACAAACTGCGGCAGCTTCCATCCGATGCATCGGCTTCAATCTCAGCAGCACGCCGAGACTACCAGGATTCATGATCAGAGCGAAGGCTTACTTTCAGCTCCAGAGAAATAGATCGACGAATTGAGTTGCGTTCTGCAACGGTGAGCACGGCGCGTCGACGATCCAGCAGTTTCGAGGAAGCTGTCGAGATTCAGCTATTAACTGTGCAATGGATGAGGCCGCAGCTGGATAAACCTGCGGACAGCATGGCATTTTGCAAGCCTAACCAGTGTCGTTAAACATCCATAGAAGAGAAGAGAGCAGGGTTTTCACGTAGCCTCTGTTGATACTATGTTTGTACTGCAAAATCTTCCAACTTGTAAACGTTCAGTCAAGTTTGTTTGGCCCTTGCAGAGTCAATGAAGCGCATTCAAATTGTCGCGCACACCAATGTACGATCGGTTTGCACACAAAGTGACCAGTATGATCGGCAATCCCGTATACTTCCACGTCACCTTCGACTTATGGTTATGTGGTCAATTTGCGACCAGGTGATGGGGTGACGAAAGTTCGTATTGAAGAGGAAAAGTTGATGATCGCCACATAGAATGAGCAATTTTTTCCATTGTCAGGTCGAACATCATCATATTCCTGTGGTCCCCCGAGGTAGCGTTCAAATGGAAGCAGCCGACCAACGGGTGAGTTGAAATCCCCAGCCATAATGATGTGCACTCTAGGTGCCGCTAGGAACAGATCATGAAAACTTTGATAGAACTGATCACTTACTGCATCGGAGCTGCACTCAGTGGGGGCTTAAGCGGAGATCACAAAAAAGCATGCTTATCGGCTCGATGTCTGATAACCTTGCAGGAGTCATGGAGTCTGATAGCACAGAGATGGCTATTGAGTGGAATCCACTCAAGGACAGCGGCCACGGCTCTAGCACTGAGCGCAATCCCAACACCAGTTTGCTCAGAAGTGGCAGACTCAGTGTCATCAGAAAGGCGGAGATGAAAATTGGTGTGGGGGTGGATTGGTGACAATAGCTGGTGGACTGTGTTGGAGTTCTGAAGTCGTGTCTCAGTTGGGCAGCAAACAGTAATTGCAAGGGTTTCCAAAGTGCGCGCCAGTCCCGCTTGTTGCCCGATCTGCAGTTGAGTTCGTACATTTGGTGTTGCTAGCTTGTACTGAGTTGCAGACTGCGGAAGCGATGATGGGAGACCTTGTGATTGGTGATTCCCTGAGAAGTTTTGTGAGGCTCAGTTGGCAGATGTTGATGGAACGAATGCACCGGTGGAGGCAGAGTTGTTCACTACTGAGGAATCAGGTATTGAAGTGTGAATGATACAAAAAGAATATAGGTACTGAGGTGGCGTGTGATTGTAAAGCTGGTGTAGTAGCAGAAGCGTAGAACATGGTGAGAGCGAGAGCATGAGTGTGTTGCCATGGTGCCTCTGTAGGCGACATACTCCCCGGTTGCCTAGGAGGAAATAGGGAATTGTCTTAGGGGATTCCACCCCGAGTTTTTGGTTAAATAGCCTATCCACCATGCAAAGGAGCGAATTAAGAGAATCGAGCCCAATGATAGCCTATGATGGATTTCTCGGTTCATACGCCTTTCGTTCGGTCAGGCATCAAACAGAAGCTCAATCCATGACAAATTCAGCAGCAAGCTTCTGCAATACCATGCTCCACCGGAGGGAAGGAAGGGGCAGTGAGTTTATTTAGTGGTGTCACATTCGTCAGGTCGCAGTGTTGTTAAACGGACATTTACAGTATTGTATAAGGAGAAGACTTGCTAAGCGAAAATCCACCACGTCTTAGAACACCATCACCGAACCATTCGCTGGAATGTGAAAAGCCGATGGTGAGAACAAGTGGCCTGATGGCCAAGTTCTATAACATCGTTTTGCTCTGTGGAAATGTGTAACACTACCGGAGGGGCGAATAACATGCCCGAGCCTATATCGTGACATATGCACAACAACAGGGCTCTACTCAAGCAGCGATATGCAGTTCGCATGCTCTACATTTGTCAGCCAAGCGAACAACAGTTTTAACTCCGAAAAATGATGAACTAATTCATAATCATAAGCGGTCAAAAAGTCGAAAATGAACAATAAATCACGTACTTGATAGAACAAGCGGGCACGTCGTTTACTATCAGAGGGATATCAGAAAGGACTTTGATGGTGTACGCGTAATTCTTCTGATAAAAGAGAAAATACAAAAAATGATTAACCAAATCTTTTGGTTTACTTTTACGGGAGTGTTCTTTTTGTTGGAAAGATTTTCCTTGTCACTGCTATTGGGCGAAGTGGTCGATCCAGAATGATTTGCAGGTTCCTGAATAATATAACGGAATTACAGCAAAGAATAATTACAGGATCGGGTATGCTTGACTTGTCCACATCGTCGATCACCCCCTGTATGCTACAAATAAAGCAAACGGATGAAGCGAAGGAGAACAATTACGGGTTCATGGATACGGAGTCCACTTTCAGATTCACTGGTTCGGAAATATGGAACTGTTCTTGTAATTGCGTCCAGCAGTTGTGGACTAAAGAATCTAAAGGAAGAGTGCCTTAAAAACGTGACCGAAAAAAGTTCATAGGCATTACTCAGGTGAACGTATTTGAGTATAGGCTGAGCGAAGAAATTCGGAAAACTTTTCTTTAGAATGCGGTGATAATTTGCTTCGCTTTTAGCGGCATCCCTGTAGGTTAGATTCGTTTTTCCAGATACCCGACAGGTCCAAATATTTCCAGCATATACAATGTTCTTTCGCAATAGTTCCTCGGCGGAGCTGCAAATTTCTTGGGTTTCCAAGACTATGAATGGAGGCTTCTCTTCTGGTTCCCCGGAATGATCTTCATCCTTAGTTTTTTTCTTTTTCCAAACCTGATTGAGAACATGCAGTTTCGAACCCAACAACGGCATCTGAAACGTGAATAAGTGGGTTATTCCTAATGTAACCGAAGGAAAAACAATCAGGGACATGAGGACAAAAAGTAAGGAACAAAGACGATGAAGAGAAATTTTGAAGATGAAAAACGCCACACATAAAGTGTGGATAAAAGTCAAATAAAAACGCCAACAACAGGCGGCACAATGTAAAACGTCTACAAAGTTTTGGAAACAAAAGTTAGTGAAGACAGGATGAGGGCTCAGGAGTTCATTATATCGGATGCACTACTAAACAATGCCCTATGTCTATTCATAGACTGTTGGATATATATATATATATATATATATATATATATATATATATATATATATATATGCAAGACAAACGGTTCGGAGATGGGGTGCCGGGTACCAAGTGCTGCACTTTGGCACTACTCGTTCGGCGTCTGTAGTAGATATGACTGATTCTTCGAGGGGATAGAGGGTCAGAAATGAACAATGGTCTCGGTTTCAGCGCAAAACGTTCTAGTTTCAGATCCACACAGACACTGGTCACTGCTCTGAAAATGGGTATCAGCATCAGTAGCAGTACACCAGTACGCAGCACCGACGCTTCGCTGCGTGAGCTAAGGATACTGCGAGGGTACCCCGGTCCCCTACGCAGGTTCGAACCCGTGCGCTCGGACTAAAAGGCAGGCTCGTGATCCGTTAGGCCACGGGCTGCGCTGAAAATCATTCTCTTGACCAATAAGCTTACAGTCGATTATCTACATAAGTGAATGGAGACTCTAAAGATCCACGTTGGACTCAGAGATGTGTGTCAACACTAATGATGTGAACATCAGAAGTGATGGGGCTACCCAGAGTAAACGAATTCAACACTTCGAGTGACTATTTCATGATAGTGGGAGGAGGCGGGATGTTGGTCCTATTCTGTGACAGTCCATCGTATCAAGACTGGATCTTAACATGTACGATGGTTCGCGTGTTTCAACGATCCACTGAGCTACGTTGGGTGGTCCTTCTTGGACCATATAGAGCCATTCACCCAAGACTCGTCAGAGACAATAAATTCAGAACGACAAGTTAGCGAACAAGCTCGTTTTCGGTGTCTCTCGTCAGGCTAAAACACCACAACTGATAGGAATAAGATTAACATAAAACAGCAGATAATTGTAGAGTTCAAACTTCAAGATCATTGGAAAACAGATCAGAAGTGATCGATGGACTGTCGGCGGCATGTCCCTCAACGAGTCGTTGTGATAGAGGGCCAGGGCAAACACAGAATCTGAACGAATCGTTTTTGAGTACACAAGTCTGGGTTCTGGTGGCGGATAGCAATTGCCTCAGCTGCTGCTAGTAAGCTGGTTCTACAGGTTGGGGGTAAGAGTGAAGGTATTGTACTGATTGTACAATTCCATCTTTCCAAGTGTACATTCTTATTACCGTTGTCATCATTTATTGCACAGTTTGTTTCAACTAACCGAAAATCGAAAAACACTTCTTCAAATTTCGATTGGCTTTCTAGTTTCGGCTACGCGTGTTGTGTTGTCGACCGTCGGTCTACTTACCTTGGTCATCGAATCTACCGCGTCGAATTGTTGTACTGACTGAAGTCTAGTCTTCCGAACAGGATTGTGCAAGTAATTAAAGGCCTACCGACGACAGTGTATTACGGAAGGTTAGATCTTGCCTTCTTACCTCATGGACAGAGTACTTTTATGTAGTTAAGCCATTTGGATTCAGTTTTCCAGTACAATGTCTCCTTAAATCATACAGCAGACATTGCTTAGATCAGAGCCGAAATCGCGCTGCTTTGCGGCCACGTTTTTGGACCAAAAGCTTTGGGTAAGTATTCCAATGGTTCTCCTGTTTAAGCCTAGGAAAGTTGAAAGTAGCATGCCCATACAATATAAGAGAAGCAACTGGCAAACAACTTGTGGGTGGCTTTTCTGTCGCACAGAATATTCAATGATGTACAATCTGCTGTATCAAGTTGGGTGAATGAGGATGAGGATCCTAATGCTCAGGCATTTCCGTTCTCTTATTCAACCTTCTACGCTTTGCATCCTTATGGTCCAGTCCCAACCTCACTTCCATCCCCACTCTTTGCAACGCCCCGTTCCTTGACTGCCTCCTAACTTGTTTCAATAGAGCCGACTCAATGCCCTAAGGATTACAAGCATGCCTTGTAATTTGAGGGCGCATGTTCGAGCCTGCGTAGGGTAACGGGCAACCCCCGCAATATCTCCAGCCCACGTGCGACTGGTGGTAGTTGCGCCACAGAGAAGCGTCGGTACGGCGTACTGGCGTGCAGCTGATATTTTTCTTTTTCCTGCTTCAATATGCGTCTGGCTTCTATTACCGACACACACAACCGCAGGGTGTCGCTCCGCTTCAATCGACAAGTCCGTGTTTAACCGAGGAAAAAAGTCAGTTCACCCGCTTCAATTTGAAATCATCGATCCCCGCTAAGCTTGGAATTTCGCAACGTGAAGACCCCCCTAGAAACCGGTCTACATACAGTAGTCGTTTGAACAGTAGAGACCCTATTGATAGATATATGCTGCTTATCAGGAACTCACCTGCAAGGCTCGACCTTTGCGCTCACCATACGATACACCTAAATGCTTCATATTCTCATTGCGCTTGTCCGGAGATAACACAGCTACGAATACCGATCAAGATGGTCTGAGTCCCGGACTGATGCTGCCCTGATCTATGGTATCTTAGTCAAAGCTGGATGTGTGACGTCTGGCTGGCGCAATTAAAGAGCCGAAGTCAAGCAAGAGCAGAAAAAGAAGCCATCAGCAGTACGCCGGTACGCAGTACCAACACTTCGCTGCCGTGCAACAACCAGAAGTCTCACGTGGGCTAAGGGATACTGCGAAGGTCGCACTGTCCCTACGCAGGCTCGAACCCGCGCAGTCAGATTACAAGACAAGCTTGTTACCTTTAGGCCACGGGTCGGCAGGGGTAACAGGTCTTTGCAGTCCAAGCCGTCATAAACTGTGGTGCTAACTCTGTGAAAATGACTAGTATCCCCCAGTGCAATGAGAATGGACCTTAACATAACGCGAAGGTTTCCGTGCCGCTTTGACCCATACAGATATACTAGATGATGACCACGGGCTATGGAAGAGCTACTCCTACCGGGGTTGTTCTATGGCTAGAGGTCATATAAACTCAGTCTTCTGTATCACAAACTAGGAAGTAGGATGGCGTCCAACTTGTAAAACAAAAGCAATGCCACAATCGCAGCCTTCTGGACATACTTTTGAGCCAAAGGCTTTGAGTAAGGTCTAGGTGCCCTGGCAGTGTCTCGGCCCAGGTGCAGCTATGACTATTTCCTTCAACACCAACTACATCCTGCACCGGCCGTCGAGCACATTAGTAAGGGTCACTTATCTGCTGCATACAACAAGGAGGATAAGCGAAATCATGCTACCGCTGGCGCCTCTCTTTTCTTTCCACCTGTTTCACACACCACCCATCCGACCCCATTATTGACGCAACTTAATGGACAGCAGCCACAATGTCATTACAGCTATCTTCTCGCATCACCCACTGGACGTCTATTTCTAGCAACCCTTCATACGCCATGCTGACCCATTTCCTTGATGGTGCTCAACGTTCGCACTCCAAGACACTTAGGTAAACAGGCTGCACAAGCGCACACGTTGGACACGCTGAGAATTGGCGTGTGTTACGCGTTCGAAACTAGAATCAATGAGCACCATGGAATTGCTGAACTAACTGCACCCGGGTGTGTCCTCTGCGATAACGCATCTGAAAATGCAGATGCAGAAACCACTGATCAAGTTGGGCTGGCCATTGTTGTCAGCTCCAAGACTGAGTCATTGTTGGTTGATTGGATTCCCGAGATCAGCCAACTGTGTGTAGCCCGTTTGACGACATCAACTAAGAATGATTCACGTAGTAGTGGCGGACGCTGTTTGTTTGTGGTTTCCGCTTATGCCCCGCCCACTAGTCCTCATGCTAACAAGGACGCCTTCTACCATACACTAAACACACTGCTACGCAGTGTTACCAGCTCAACTATTATTGTTCATGCAGGTTATGTGAATACGCAAGTAGCTCTACTGGACTCTACAGAAGCTCAGCTAGGTGGTAAATATGGATTTAAGTCCCAAAGAACCGAGGACGACGTGTCTGTTCTGTGTGCGGAGCACAGGCTGTTTCTTATAGCAGCACCACCTTTAGACAGAAAGAGAGCCGAAGTACCACTTAGAGTCCACCTATAACGCGCTAGCGATGGACCCAAATTAATCATGTTTTCATAGGTTACAGGTAGTGTGGTTCCATACTTGACTGTCGCTCATTCTGTAACACCTGCCTCGACCCTGATTATGCTTTAGCACGCTGTCGATCTTCCATGAACCTTAAGGACAAATGATGACAATGTGTCAGCTGTACGCCGTAACGGCGCTTCGCTGCCGCGCGACCACCACCAGTCGCGCGTGGGCTGAGTATACCGCGAGGACGCCCACCCCTACGCGGATTCGAACCGGTGACCTTATGGTTGCAAAGCAAACGTGCAGACCACTCGGCCACCGGCCGACATGAACCTTAAGGAGAGGCATACTACTCATCATCGTCATCACTACACATAAGCTGAAGGTGAGAAACAGTTCAATTAGTGTACCGTAATACATAAACATAAGATATACGAAAAAACAAGATATGAACATTACAGAATGCAAAAACGACAACAAAGTACTTAGTAACATAAGCGTCGAGATAGAGAGATCAAGATTGGAAGGCGAAAGCAAGCGGGATGGGGAGGGAGAAAGAAACTCACAAGAAACGCCACTGAGGTCGGTTCCTCACCATGTCAACAAGTGTCTTTCGGACCCTAGCCAAGCAGTCGGGACACATCGACGCCAACTTCGAAGTAATGGACTTCATTCCACTTGACTAAGTCATTGCTTCGCCTCTACTCATGTTCCATCCACACACGTGGCGCGCAAATAACATACGCAGCAGAAGTCGGCGGGCTGGCATGCACAACAAACAGCCCGGCCAATCGGATTCAGGTGCGAGAAATAACGGTCTTGCGACAAATGCGGGACGCCGAACACACTTATTGCTTACGCTATGTTCCCAGCAGACATGATCTAAATTGCGAAGACAACGATTGTCGAACCTAACTAGCCACTATAGGTCTGTCGACTTGATGGGCCAGGTTTCGCAACCGTGCAGTAGAGTTGAACGGACGGCTGCATTATAAGCTCTGCCGTACAGGGAGAGTGATGTTGCGCCGGCGCCGGTGATCGTGCAGCCGCCTATGAAGTAGCTCTTTGGCCTTTCAGCCTCCTCAGTCTAATACAATCCACGTACCCCATCGTGACAGCAACCCTCTGTTTGGCTACGCACTACTTAGATGTGATCGCTTCGTTAGGCGACAAGGCGGAGGCGTCGTGCTTTATGTTAACTGTCAACCACTTTTTCTGAACCTACATGTTCCATTCGTTAGACAAAGTTGTCGAACCCCTGTCGGTAGTTCATAGCGATCACCCGGCTCAAGTTACAGTTGTAATTGTGTATAGAAGCCCTGAGAGCGACTCCAAAGCAGTGATTGGATTTTTTCCGTCTAATCCGGAAACAGGTGTTTGATTAACATCAATCCACGATAGCTGAGGGTTAAAAACACCACAGATACTGTGCTGCAATACCGATGGAGCAAAGTGTAACAAAATTCAACAAGTAATGTAATGTTAAATGTTATATCACCTATTAGATATGAGTTCGTGATTCGAAGGGAAATGTAAAGGAGTGGGATGGATGAATAAACTCACAACACGAACGCTATTGGGACTGGCTCTTCTTCATATCGACACGTGTGTCCAACCAAACGTGTTCATTGCTCTTAGGACCCCAGTCCGGCAGTCGGGATGCACCAACCGACGCCAACTCGGAAGTGAGGACCTTCATTCCACTTGACCAAGTCATTGCTTGGCGTTCCCTCATCTACTATCCACACTCCCGACGCGCAAAGAACACACGACGCGCGAGTCGGTGTGCTGGCATGCGCAACACTTGACCCAGCCATCGGAGCCTGGTGTTTGATATAATGATGCTGAGCGGTTCTTTCGCTCTTCCTGCATCAAATACGTGACGCCGGACACATTCACTGTTGACGCGGTGCTCCCACCGGACAGGAGGAAAGCTGTGAAGGCAGCGATGGTCGGACCTAGTTAGCCTCTTTATGCCTGTCGACTTGATGGACCAGGTTTCACAACTGTATAAGAGGATTGAACGGACGGCTGCATTATAATCTCTTTCCTTCTGGGCAAGAGTGATATCGCGTCGGTTCCATAAGTAGGGAGAGATTGGCAGAAGCAACCGAGCTTTCGCTATACGGTTTGTGACCTCACAATCGATCGCACTGGCGCTAGTATAGCTGCCTAGGTACTTGAATTTCTGAACGACTTCAAGCTGATCACCACCGAGGGTCAGCGCAGTGGTGGCTCCTTGCCAATCTTAGCGAAGGATTTTGTGGATGTAAAACATAGCCCAAAACAATTGACTGCCAGTGCTAATCTGCCCAGTTCTGCTTGACACGTTTAGAAGTTGTGACAGATGAGAACGACATTAATGTCGTCCGCATTCTCCAAGTCAATAAGTTGCTCATCAGGAAGTGGCTCCACACCTTCTAGGTCGTGTCCAGCGAATGCTGTTTCCATGACTCCGTTAATGGCAAAATTAAAGAGGAAAGGTGACAGCGAGCAACCTTGTCTCATCCCGCTGGAGAAATTGAAGGGCGGCGACAGTTTTCCATAAACCCTCACTCTGCTCAAACAATGCGCGTAAAGCGCTGTGCTAATATGTACGTATTTATCGGGCACACCTTTCCTCAACAAACAGTTCCAATGGGCACATATATCCACCGATTCGAAAACACCTTTCATCTCGAGAAACACGACAAACGTGGGTCGACAGTAAACGTGGCAGTGCTCCAACATTTGACGTAAAGTGAAGATGTGGTCGATGCAGCCTCTATTTCGACGAAACCCGACTTGCTCCTTACGAATCTGACTTCCACGAGTAAGTGGAGAACGACAGACGCGAGCAATTTATAGGCAATTGAGACCAAGCTGATACCCTTATGATGGCCGTATTCCGAACGAGAGCCTTCCTTGAAAATTGAGACTATGACAAAGCGGCTCAGTCTGTGATGATAGTCTCCTGCTCTCACAGTTTCCACAGTAACTCGTTATTCATCTACAAGAGTAGGCCTTCCAAATTTAAAGAAGGCTGGGGAGATTCTATCTGCTTCTGCGGCTTTATTCAATTCCAACAGTCTGATCTCACGTTCAACTGCGTGTGAGGGCGGGTCCAAAGAGACGGCCCAGGGAGAAGGACAACTAATGCTCGAAAAAGAAAGTGATATCTCAGGTTGAAAACTGCTTGACCCAACGCTCCAAGCTGTGGGTCGGCTGTTCACTCGCGTCGCGTATGGTCTTGCTAACACCAGGTCTCCTGCTGCCTGTTTCCGGTATCAAGCGGAATAACCTACGACGATTACCAACAGCAGCGGCTCTTTCCATTTCTGAAATACGATGAGACCACCAGGCTTCGCTGTCTCTCTTCATCCTAGCAAAGGTTTTTGTATTGAGATTTTTTCGTGTCTCATTGTGATCGCTTCCAGCCCACATACGTCGGCGAGCATTCAAAATTCCAGAGACTGCATAGAGACCCAATGTCAAGATTGGAAATTTGATTTGCCACATGAAAACATGCCCGTTGATAGTAAGGTCTGGGGAATTTACGGTCAGTGCTCTTCTACCGTGCTCATTGGGTGCTTACTCAGCTCTGATGCCAGCGTGCTTTGATACGCATTAAGAACACCTGGCTTGGACAGTTGGCTGGTGTCTATGCGCTGACAAGGGCGTTGCGAACGTCCGCCGAAACGCACCCGGAAGATCAGCACGCACAAGAGCGTGATCGGAGTCCACGCTCGTCCTCCAAATCGAGCGACGCTTATGTACGCAGCCTTTTCAGAGGTAACTGGGCACGATGTGATCGATTTGTATCTATGGCTGGTTCAAGGCTAGTGGGCGCCAAGGCATTCTTCTGCGGGTACTGTGTCGAAGGTTAGTTATCGCGAGAAACAGACCAGTACCAGTGTAGCAACCGTTCACCGTCATCATTAAAGGAACCTACACCATGTTGGCCGCCCAGATGAAGCTCATCAGAAGACCATTTTTCTACTTGTACCTTCAGATCATCAGCAAACATCACAGTATCCGTACTTATTCTGGGACGAAGGAGATCGTTAATTTGGTGGTAGAAATCATCTATTGCCGAATCAGTGCTACAGCCTGTCGGGGCGTAGGCCGCAATAACAAACAGGCACTGTCCCCGCACGACTTCGAAGCCTGAAACGAGCCATCCAACCTAACGGCGTACACGTGGCTGTTGACTGGGATTCAATCAATCAGCGCAGCTTCAGCCCCGTGACTCAAAACAATAACTACTCCAGCTTGCCGGTATTTGAAGCTTCGTCATCACCTGGCAGGCGCAATGAGAATATGCCATCAAGGTCGCATGTGGGGAGTCGCAGTGTAAGCGCGGAGTTCGAATCTTGCAGGCGGGTTTCCGATAAAGAGCAAATATAGATCGAGTGAGTCCCTAGTGTTCAGGCAAATGCTGCACTCGCACGCACGTTGGACGCACTGGGTATCGACGTAGGTCGTGTGTCCGAACTTAGGCTTAATGACCTTAGTGGGGTTGTTGAATTAATTGCACCCGACTTGTCATCTCGTTATTGGTTACACGCATCCGTAGACGCTAATACAGCACTCACGGGTCAAGTTGGTGTAGGTATCATTCTCAACTTCAAGGCCGAGCCATCGTTGATTGATTGGATTCCGGTGAACAGCCGTTTATGTGCAGACCACTTGCCGACATCAGCTAAGGTTGATTTACGAACTAGTACAAAATGCCGTTTGTGATTCCCGCTTATGCTCCCACTGACTGCAGTTCTGATGCTGTCAAGGACACTTTCTATCACGAACTGAACGCGCTACTACGCAGTACTACTAGTTCACATGGCATAGTACTTGCAGGGGATATGCACACCCAAGTAGGGCGTCTGAGCTCTTCTGAAGCCCAGCTGGGTGGTAATTATGGGCTTAACTCCGAACGGTCTGGCAACGGCGAGCGTCTGCTGCAACTGTGTGCGGAGCACCAGTTGTTTCTTAGTTGCACTGCTTTTAGTCACAGTGGGCGCCGAAGTGCCACTTGGTCTCCTCCTGTAGCTGGCCAGCAATGGACCCAAATTGACCACATAGCCATAAGTTACAGGTGGCGTGGTTCCATCCTGGATTGGCGCTCGTACCGGAGTACCTGCTTCGACTCTGATCATGTCTTGGTAAGCTGTCACTTCTCCCTGAATTTTACCGGGTGGCGCACCAAGCGTCTCCTCTGATTGGCAACTGAGAAATGGTCTCAGGCCTCAGTCAAGCAAGCCTATCAAGACGCACTGCGTACCGAACTTTCGCTGCGTTGTCCAAATGACACTCAGCTTCAGATGGATAGGATCTCGTCCGCCATGCACAACGCAGAAGCTTCTGCTTGTGGCACTATCAATCGTCAATGCACCAGTCACTGGATATCCGAGAGGTTGGTGAACCTGTTGGAATCCAGAAGAAACCTCCCGAATGGCTCTGAGCGCAATGTGACCAGATGCACTATTAAACACGAACTAAAGCGGAACCTGTGTG
>OX104059.1:5202979-5233881 GCA_944474145.2 Dicrocoelium dendriticum
CCAAAACAATTGACTGCCAGTGCTAATCTGCCCAGTTCTGCTTGACACGTTTAGAAGTTGTGACAGATGAGAACGACATTAATGTCGTCCGCATTCTCCAAGTCAATAAGTTGCTCATCAGGAAGTGGCTCCACACCTTCTAGGTCGTGTCCAGCGAATGCTGTTTCCATGACTCCGTTAATGGCAAAATTAAAGAGGAAAGGTGACAGCGAGCAACCTTGTCTCATCCCGCTGGAGAAATTGAAGGGCGGCGACAGTTTTCCATAAACCCTCACTCTGCTCAAACAATGCGCGTAAAGCGCTGTGCTAATATGTACGTATTTATCGGGCACACCTTTCCTCAACAAACAGTTCCAATGGGCACATTTATCCACCGATTCGAAAACACCTTTCATCTCGAGAAACACGACAAACGTGGGTCGACAGTAAACGTGGCAGTGCTCCAACATTTGACGTAAAGTGAAGATGTGGTCGATGCAGCCTCTATTTCGACGAAACCCGACTTGCTCCTTACGAATCTGACTTCCACGAGTAAGTGGAGAACGACAGACGCGAGCAATTTATAGGCAATTGAGACCAAGCTGATACCGTTATGATGGCCGTATCCCGAACGAGAGCCTCCCTTGAAAATTGAGACTATGACAAAGCGGCTCAGTCTGTGATGATAGTCTCCTGCTCTCACAGTTTCCACAGTAACTCGTTATTCATCTACAAGAGTAGGCCTTCCAAATTTAAAGAAGGCTGGGGAGATTCTATCTGCTTCTGCGGCTTTATTCAATTCCAACAGTCTGATCTCACGTTCAACTGCGTGTGAGGGCGGGTCCAAAGAGACGGCCCAGGGAGAAGGACAACTAATGCTCGAAAAAGAAAGTGATATCTCAGGTTGAAAACTGCTTGACCCAACGCTCCAAGCTGTGGGTCGGCTGTTCACTCGCGTCGCGTATGGTCTTGCTAACACCAGGTCTCCTGCTGCCTGTTTCCGGTATCAAGCGGAATAACCTACGACGATTACCAACAGCAGCGGCTCTTTCCATTTCTGAAATACGATGAGACCACCAGGCTTCGCTGTCTCTCTTCATCCTAGCAAAGGTTTTTGTATTGAGATTTTTTCGTGTCTCATTGTGATCGCTTCCAGCCCACATACGTCGGCGAGCATTCAAAATTCCAGAGACTGCATAGAGACCCAATGTCAAGATTGGAAATTTCATTTGCCACATGAAAACATGCCCACTGATAGTAAGGTCTGGGGAATTTACGGTCAGTGCTCTTCTACGGCGCTCATTGGGTGCTTACTCAGCTCTGATGCCAGCGTGCTTTGATACACATTAAGAACACCTGGCTTGGACAGTTGGCTGGTGTCTATGCGCTGACAAGGGCGTTGCGAACGTCCGCCGAAACGCACCCGGAAGATCAGCACGCACAAGAGCGTGATCGGAGTCCACGCTCGTCCTCCAAATCGAGCGACGCTTATGTACGCAGCTTCTTCAGAGGTAACTGGGCACGATGTGATCGATTTGTATCTATGGCTGGTTCAAGGCTAGTGGGCGCCAAGGCATTCTTCTGCGGGTACTGTGTCGAAGGTTAGTTATCGCGAGAAACAGACCAGTACCAGTGTAGCAACCGTTCACCGTCATCATTAAAGGAACCTACACCATGTTGGCCGACCAGATGAAGCTCATCAGAAGACCATTTTTCTACTTGTACCTTCAGATCATCAGCAAACATCACAGTATCCGTACTTATTCTGGGACGAAGGAGATCGTCAATTTGATGGTAGAAATCATCTATCGCCGAATCCGTGCTACAGTCTGTCAGGGCGTAGGCCGCAATAACAAACAGGCACTGTCCCCGCACGACTTCGAAGCCTGAAACGAGCCATCCAACCTAACGGCGTACACGTGGCTGTTGACTGGGATTCAATCAATCAGCGCAGCTTCAGCCCCGTGACTCAAAACAATAACTACTCCAGCTTGCCGGTATTTGAAGCTTCGTCATCACCTGGCAGGCGCAATGAGAATATGCCACCAAGGTCGCATGTGGGGAGTCGCAGTGTAAGCGCGGAGTTCGAATCTTGCAGGCGGGTTTCCGATAAAGAGCAAATATAGATCGAGTGAGTCCCTAGTGTTCAGGCAAATGCTGCACTCGCACGCACGTTGGACGCACTGGGTATCGACGTAGGTCGTGTGTCCGAACTTAGGCTTAATGACCTTAGTGGGGTTGTTGAATTAATTGCACCCGACTTGTCATCTCGTTATTGGTTACACGCATCCGTAGACGCTAATACAGCACTCACGGGTCAAGTTGGTGTAGGTATCATTCTCAACTTCAAGGCCGAGCCATCGTTGATTGATTGGATTCCGGTGAACAGCCGTTTATGTGCAGACCACTTGCCGACATCAGCTAAGGTTGATTTACGAACTAGTACAAAATGCTGTTTGTGATTCCCGCTTATGCTCCCACTGACTGCAGTTCTGATGCTGTCAAGCACACTTTCTAGCACGAACTGAACGCGCTACTACGCAGTACTACTAGTTCACATGGCATAGTACTTGCAGGGGATATGCACGCCCAAGTAGGGCGTCTGAGCTCTTCTGAAGCCCAGCTGGGTGGTAATTATGGGCTTAACTCCGAAAGGTCTGGCAACGGCGAGCGTCTGCTGCAACTGTGTGCGGAGCACCAGTTGTTTCTTAGTCGCACTGCTTTTAGTCACAGTGGGCGCCGAAGTGCCACTTGGTCTCCACCTGTAGCTGGCTAGCAATGGACCCAAATTGACCACACAGCCATAAGTTACAGGTGGCGTGGTTCCATCCTGGATTGGCGCTCGTACCGGAGTACCTGCTTCGACTCTGATCATATCTTGGTAAGCTGTCACTTCTCCCTGAATTTTACCGGGTGGCGCACCAAGCGTCTCCTCTGATTGGCAACTGAGAAATGGTCTCAGGCCTCAGTCAAGCAAGCCTATCAAGACGCACTGCGTACCGAACTTTCGCTGCGTTGTCCAAATGACACTGAGCTTCAGATAGATAGGAGCTCGTCCGCCATGCACAACGCAGAAGCTTCTGCTTGTGGCACTATCAATCGTCAATGCACCAGTCACTGGATATCCGAGAGGTTGGTGAACCTGTTGGAATCCAGAAGAAACCTCCCGAATGGCTCTGAGCGCAATGTGACCAGATGCACTATTAAACACGAACTAAAGCGGAACCTGTGTGCTGACAAAAAGGCCTGGTGGACCAGTCGGCTGCAAACTCTTCCAGCTGATCCGCACCACTGGTCCCAAAAAACCAGGCGTCAGTGAGCCAATCAGAGACAGCTCGGGTGCACTGGTACACACTAAGGAGCGCCGTATGGATCGTTAGGCGGAACACTTTCAAGGTCGGTTTAACTGACCCCCTCCTCCCGGACTTCTTCGTACTCAGGTGATGCAAGGCGAGCCATAGACGGTTAGGCTAGAGCCTCCGTCAGAGGCCGAGGTCCGCAACGCGATCACAGCTCATAACCGTTTTTGGCCCGTTGACCCGGTTTATCTCCCCATGCACTATTTAAGGATGGAGGTGAGGTCCTCTGCAAAGCATTGACCTCCGTATTCGAAATTAGCTGGAAGGAAGTGTCTCGGCTAACTGAACCGATTATGGCGGCAATCTACAAGAAGGACAATCACACTGACTGTTCTAACCACACGAGTATTAGCCTAACGCCGATTGTGACAAAATTACTAGCCTCCATTCTCGTTCATCGCCTCAATTTGGAACGGGAATCTCGGGTTAGGGAAGAGCAGGCAGGTTTTTGCGCAGGATGTGACTGTATAGATCATACATTTGCTCTGCGGCAGGTGCTATAGCAGCACCACGCATACCGCATGCCGACAATAGCTGTACTCCTCGACTTCAAGTGTGCGTTAGATTCAGTCGATCGATACATTCTGTTCGAACTAGTTGCGCGGAAAGATGTTCTCACGAAATATGCGAACACCTTACGTGCTCAATACTCGAACACTACAGGCAGCGGCCGAGTTTCCTACGGCAATTCAGCAGATGTCTTTCCGACAACGATGGCGTGCTGACCTTCGGGTGCGTTTCGGCGGACGTTCGCAACGCCGTTGTCAGCGCATAGACACCAGCCAACTGTCCAAGCCAGATGTTCTTAATGCGTATCAAAGCACGCTGGCATCAGAGCTGAGTAAGCACCCAATGAGCACCGTAGAAGAGCACTGACCGTAAATTCCCCAGACCTTACTATCAGCGGGCATGTTTTCATGTGGCAAATGAAATTTCCAATCTTGACATTGGGTCTCTATGCAGTCTCTGGAATTTTGAATGCTCGCCGACGTATGTGGGCTGGAAGCGATCACAATGAGACACGAAAAAATCTCAATACAAAAACCTTTGCTAGGATGAAGAGAGACAGCGAAGCCTGGTGGTCTCATCGTATTTCAGAAATGGAAAGAGCCGCTGCTGTTGGTAATCGTCGTAGGTTATTCCGCTTGATACCGGAAACAGGCAGCAGGAGACCTGGTGTTAGCAAGACCATACGCGACGCGAGTGAACAGCCGACCCACAGCTTGGAGAGTTGGGTCAAGCAGTTTTCAACCTGAGATATCACTTTCTTTTTCGAGCATTAGTTGTCCTTCTCCCTGGGCCGTCTCTTTGGACCCGCCCTCACACGCAGTTGAACGTGAGATCAGACTGTTGGAATTGAATAAAGCCGCAGAAGCAGATAGAATCTCCCCAGCCTTCTTTAAATTCGGAAGGCCTACTCTTGTAGATGAATAACGAGTTACTGTGGAAACTGTGAGAGCAGGAGACTATCATCACAGACTGAGCCGCTCTGTCATAGTCTCAATTTTCAAGGGAGGCTCTCGTTCGGAATACGGCCATCATAAGGGTATCAGCTTGGTCTCAAATGCCTATAAATTGCTCGCGTCTGTCGTTCTCCACTTACTCGTGGAAGTCAGATTCGTAAGGAGCAAGTCGGGTTTCGTCGAAATAGAGGCTGCATCGACCACATCTTCACTTTACGTCAAATGTTGGAGCACTGCCACGTTTACTGTCGACCCACGTTTGTCGTGTTTCTCGAGATGAAAGGTGTTTTCGAATCGATGGATAAATGTGCCCATTGGAACTGTTTGTTGAGGAAAGGTGTGCCCGATAAATACGTACATATTAGCACAGCGCTTTACGCGCATTGTTTGAGCAGAGTGAGGGTTTATGGAAAACTGTCGCCGCCCTTCAATTTCTCCAGCGGGATGAGATAAGGTTGCTCGCTGTCACCTTTCCTCTTTAATTTTGCCATTAACGGAGTCATGGAAACAGCATTCGCTGGACAGGACCTAGAAGGTGTGGAGCCACTTCCTGATGAGCAACTTCTTGACTTGGAGAATGCGGACGACATTAATGTCGTTCTCATCTGTCACAAGTCCTAAACGTGTCAAGCAGAACTGGGCAGATTAGCACTGGCAGTCAACTGTTTTGGCCTATGTTTTACATCCACAAAATCCTTCGCTAAGATTGGCAAGGAGCCACCACTGCGCTGACCCTCGGTGGTGATCAGCTTGAAGTCGTTCAGAAATTCAAGTACCTAGGCAGCTATACTAGCGCCAGTGCGATCGATTGTGAGGTCACAAACCGTATAGCGAAAGTTCGGTTGCTTCTGCCAATCTCTCCCTACTTATGGAACCGACGCGATATCACTCTTGCCCTGAAGGACAGAGATTATAATGCAGCCGTCCGTTCAATCCTCTTATACAGTTGTGAAACCTGGTCCATCAGGTCGACAGGCATAAAGAGGCTAACTAGGTCCGACCATCGCTGCTTTCACAGCTTTCCTCCTGTCTGGTGGGAGCACCGCGTCAACAGTGAATGTGTCCGGCGTCACGTATTTGATGCAGGAAGAGCGAGTGAACCGCTCAGCACCATTATATCAAACACCAGGCTCCGATGGCTGGGTCAAGTGTTGCGCATGCCAGCACACCGACTCGCGCGTCGTGTGTTCTTTGCGCGTCGGGAGTGTGGATAGTAGATGAGGGAACGCCAAGCAATGACTTGGTCAAGTGGAATGAAGGTCCTCACTTCCAAGTTGGCGTCAGTTGGTGCATCCCGACTGCCGGGCTGGGGTCCTAAGAGCAATGAACACGTTTGGTTGGACACACGTGTCGATATGAAGAAGAGCCAGTCCCAATAGCGTTCGTGTTGTCAGTTTATTCATCCATCCCACTCCTTTACATTTCCCTTTCAATAACGAACTCATGGCTAATAGGTGATATAACATCATATTACTTGTTGAATTTTGTTGCACTGTGCTCCTTTGTATTGCAGCGGAGTATTATCATCATCATACACGTTAGCTGGAGGTGAGGAACACCTTAGCTACTGTGGCGCAATACACAGAAAAGGAGAAAAAAATGCAACTGTTGCAAGCCGGCTGAGCTACCGGTAACGGATGGGCATCGTTCCGGCAAGCTACCAGCCGGCTACTGTGCCGAGATTGGCAGGGACCCACCCCTGCGCTAATGCTTGGTGGTGATCTGCTAGAAGTCGTTCAGGCATCCAAGTACCTGGGCAGCTATATTAGCACCCGTGGGATTGAAGATGAGGTTACGAACCGCATAGCAAAAGCTCGAGGTGCTTTTGCCAATCTCCGCCACCTGTGGCGCAGACGCGACATTATTCTCGCTCTGTAGGACAGAGTTTACAACGCAGACGTCCGTTCATCTCTCCTATATGGCTGTGAAACCTGGCCAATCAGGTCGACAGACATAAAGAGGCCCGTCATATTCGATCATCGCTGCCTTCGCAGCTTAGCTCATGTCTGGTGGGAGCACCGCGTGAGCAACGAGCGTGTTCGACGTCGCGTATTTGGTGTAGGAAGAGCGAGTGAAGCGCTCAGCACCATTATATCACGCACCAGGCTCCGATGGCTGGGCCACGTGTTGCGCAATCCAGCACACCGACTCCCGGGACGTGCATTGTTTGCGCGTTGTGGGTGCGGTTGGAAGTGGAGGAGGGGAGGCTAAGTGATGACTTGGTCGAGAGAAATGAAAACCCTCACTTCGAAGTTGGCGCCGGTTGGTGCATCCCGACTACCTGGCTGGGGTCCTAAGGACGGTGAACACGTTTGATTGGACATACTCGCTGATATGGCTCGGAGCCGGCATCAATGGCGTTTGTGTTGTGATTTCCTTTGTCCATCCCCCTCCTGCTTAGCATCCCCCTCCAATCACGATCTCACTTGTTAGGCATTATATAACTCTCTTTTACGGCAGCCAGCTGCTAGCTCTCTGGAACGATGTCCATCCGTTACTGGGGAATCAGCGGGCGCGCCACCGTTTGTTTTTCTTTTCTTGTCTTTTGTATTGCGGCACAATAGCTGAGGTGTTTTCCACCTCCAGCTAACGTGTAATGATGATGAAGAGGAAAGGTGACAGCGGGCATCCTTGTCTCACGCCGCTGGAGGTATTAAAGGGCGACGACAGCTTGCAGTAAGCCCTCAATCTGCCCGAGCTACGCGCATACAATACTCGGATAATATTCACATATTTTTCAGGTACACCTTTCCTGAGTAGACAATTCCAAAGGGCACATCGATCAACCGAATCGAAGGCACCTTGGATGTCCAGAAACACGACTACCATGGGCCGCCAATATATGTGACGGTGCTCCAACAACTAAAGCAAGGTGAAGATGTGGTCAATGCAGCTACGACCTTAACGAAATCCAGCTTTCTCTTCACGAATCTGGCTTTCACGAGTGCCAGTCAGTCTGTGAAGAATGACAGAGGCAAACAATTTGGAGGCGATGGAGATCAGACTGATTCCTCTATGGCTGCCGCATTCGGAGCGCGAGCCGCCTTTGAAGATGGGAACAATAACGGAGTGGCTCCAGTCGGTTGGGACAGTCTCCTGCTCCCACAGTTTCACTAGTAACTCGTGTAAATCATCCACAAGAGAAGGTCCCCCGAATTTGAAGAGGGCTGGAGGAAGATCATCAGGTCGCGCGGCTTTATTTAACTTCAACAGTTCGATCTCACGTTCGACTTCTGAGCGAGAGGGTGGATCCAAAGGGACAGCCCAGGGAGTGGGGCGATCAGTGGCCGTCGAGAAATCTAACAATTCCGAACGATTAAATTGCCTTTCAACGTGCTCAGCACAACGCTCTAAGCGTTTTGATAAGTTGTGGATAGGCTGTCCACTCTCGTCACAAATTGTTTTACTAACAACAAGTCTCCTGCTGCCCGTTTCCCGTATCAGACGGAATAACACGATGGTTACCAAGGGCAGCGGTCTTTTCCATCTCTGATGCACGATGAGACCACCAGGATTCGCGGTCTCTCTTCAGGCTAGCACGGAGTTTTGCCCGGAGCTCTTTGGGAGTTTCATTGTGTTCGCTTCGAGCCGCAGTAGACCGGCGAGCATCTATAAGTTCCAGAGACTGTGAAGAGACCCAATGTCCATGTTGGTGATTAGACGTACCACATGAGGATTTTCCTGCTGCTAGTAAGGTCTGGTGAATATGAGACCAGTGACGTTCAATTGCATCCAGTGAGCGTTTATCCAACTCGCACGACAGCGTACTTTGATAGGTTTTCAGTACAGCTGGCTTCGCTAGTTGGCTGGTGTCGATGCGCTCACAACGTCGTCGTGGGCGTCCGCCAAAGTGCATCCGCAGGTCAGCACATACAAGTGAATGGTCGGTGTCCACACCTGTGCTCCAAATCGAGCGACAGTTCAGGACGCAGCCTCGCCATCGGTAACTTATCGCAATGTGATCGATTTGCGTCCAAGGCTGGTTCGAGGCTGGTGGGCACCAAGTCACACTCCGGCGGATGCTGTGTCTGAAATTAGTGCTCGCAAGAAATAAGCGAGCATCCTCACACAAATGAAGTAACCGCTCACCGTTATCATTACGGGAGCCTATACCATGTTGGCCACCTAGATGCAGCTAATCTGTGGATAATTTTCTAACTTGAGTTTTCAGATCCCCAGCGAGCACTACAGTGTCTGAGCTTCTTCTGTGGCTAAGGAGCTCGTTCAGTTGACGATAGAAGTCGTCTTTTACCGAGTCATCGCTACAGTTTGTCGGTGCATAGGCAGCGATAGCGAATAGACACCTGTTAGTCCCAAGCGACTTGGAAGTTTTGAACGAGCCAGCCAATCGGACCGCACACATCCCGCTACTGATTGGAATCCAATCAACCAGAGTAGCTTCAGCCCGGGGACTCAGGGCAATACCAACACCTGCTTGGCCGGTGCTCGAAGCTGCATCGTCACCGGATAGGCGCAATGAGAAAGTGCTGCTAGTGTCACATGAAGGGGATCGCAGAGTGAGTACAGAGCTCGAGTCTTGCAGGCGGGTCTCCGATAAGCAGCAGATATCGATCGAGAAGGTCTCCAATGTTCAGTTAAGTGCTGCCTGTTGACCGATCTGTAGCAATGTGCGAACATTGAGGCATGCCAATCTGAAGGAGGATCGAGGGCTCCAAATGGAAGTCGATGAACTGGAATGGGCCGCTTGCTTGGACATGGGCTTGTTGACAGGGCAGGAATGACGCTCTGCGTTCACATGTGAGTTGAAAATAAAAGACAAGCGACTATTGAAGCAAGGTGGGGGGGAGAGGGCCGAGAATTGGGGGGTTGAAAACAGGGGGAAAAAGTGAAGATGGAACTGGACGATAAGAGTGAAAAAGCGCAAGAGGAGGAATAAGAAGACGGGAAGGCTTGAGCAGTAGCATCCAAACCCCTATCCACCCTGCCCGATGCAGCAGATAGGGCACCGTTGATTATCCTCTGCGGTGGCCAGAGCATCAGAAATTTGTTTGGGGAAGGATTCATTGTATTGCGTGGGCAGGATACTGTCAGGTTGCCCAGGCCTAGACAGGATAACGATTAGAGTTCTCAACCAAAGCCTTTGGTACAAAAACCTGTCCGCAAGGCAGCGCGTTTGGCACTGGGCTACAAGGAGTCCGTTTTAAGGAATAAGGAATCACCCTCATTCCAACCCCCAACCGGGAGGACCAGGAGGCTGAGTTTGTCTGGCCTCTAACCATTGACCAATCTGGTATGAGTGACTCTGAAGGTGCAAAAATGCACCACCCAGTATAGCTCAATGGATCACTGAGGCACATAAACCATCGAACCACGGCAAGGTTCAGCCTCATTGCGATGGAGCAGAGTATCTATCGTGTATTGATGTTAATCAAACACCTGTTTGCGGATTAAGACGGAAAAAATTCAAACACCGCTTTGGAGACACTCTCAGGGCTTCTATACACAATTACAACTGTAACTTGAGCCGGGTGATCGCTAAGCACTACGGACAGAGGTTCAACAACTTTGTCTAACGAATGAAACATGTAGGTCCAGAAAAAGTCGTTCACAGTTAACATAAAGCACGACGCCCCCACCTTGTCGCCCAACGAAGCGATCACATCTAAGTAGTGCGTAGCCAGACAGAGGGTTGCTGTCACGAGGGGGTACGTGGATTGTATTAGACTGAGGAGGCTGAAAGGCCAAAGAGCTACTTCATAGGCGGCTTCACAACCACCTAGTAAAAGTCGGAGGTGGATTGAGGGTGTTCCTGTGTAACACCCCGTGGTGAGCTGGACGGCACTATCACAGCCATTGATGGAGAACCGAGTGTGAGGTGACTGGATGAATGGAGTGAAAAGAAGCAGAATATCGCTGCTCTATCGATACTGAAGACGAAATGAAAAGGCAAAGAGGAGAGGAAGGAACAATCGTAATATAGGCCACGATCGACATCTTAGCTGTGGACATGCTATAGCGACACTCCGACGCGCTACATTATCCCCCTTCTTACGAGGCGTTGTCCTAAGGGCTGTCCCACAGAGACCTTGACCCGTGTCAACATGCTGAGGTGCAGACTGATAAACGCTGTGATGGGTTCGGACGATTCCGCGTTAGGGAATGTTAGTGATTGCTGCAACGGTTGCAGTCCTGCTTCAGGGACTAGCGCTATGAGTTGGCAAGGTCGCCAAATATGCAATATGCGTCCGGTTTAGCGTTCCGAGGGCTTTCGTGTCCGTACGTGGGTCGTGGTAGACTGAGGAGGCTAAAAGGTAAAAGTAACACCTCGTGGGCGGCTGGACAGATACATCTCAATCACACAGTAAGAGTCAGAAATGGATTGAAGGCGTGCCTGTGTTACACCTCGTGGCAACCTGGACGGTACTGTCACAGCTGGTGATGGAGGACCGCACGTGAAGTGACCGGATGGATGGCGTGAAAACGCGCACGTGAGATGGCGGCTCTAACGATACTGAAGACGAAATGGAAAGGTAAAGAGAAGAGGAAACGACAATCGCAAGCTAGGCTACGCTCGACGACATCTTACCTGTTGACATGTCATAGCGATACTCCGTCGCGCTACGTTATCCCCCCTCTTATGTGGCGCTGTCCTCAGAGCCTACAGAAGCGCTGACTCGTGTCAACCTACTGACGCACAGATAGACCGATTAACGCTTAACTACGGACGATTCCACGAAAGGGAATGCTTCTAATCGTTGAAACGGCTGCAGTCCTGTTTCAAGGACTAGCGTTTTTAGCTGGCAGGATCGCCAAATATGTACTGAATCCGGTTGAGGGTTCTGATGGCTTCCGTGTCCGGGACGTACGTGGGTCGTATTAGACCGAGGGGGCTGAAAGGCAAGAGATACTTCGTAGGCGGCTACACAACCACCTAGTAAGAGTCGGAGCTGGATTGAGGGTGTGCCTGTGTAACACCTCCTAGCGAGCTGAACGGCATTGTCACAGCCATTGATGGAGGACCGAGTTTGAGGTGACTGGATGGATGGAGTGAAAAGAAGCAGGAGATTGCTACTCTATCGATACAGAAGAGGAAATGAGAAGGCAAAGGAGAGGGGGAAGAACAATTTCAATCTAGGCTACGCTCGACGACATCTTACCTGTTGACTTGCTATAGCGATACCGACGCGCTACATGTACTTCACCGTCCGTGATGTCCTGAGACAACCAGGTTTCAGTGAATGCGAGTATATCGGGATGACCCATCTACAAGCAGACCTGTCTCGTACATCTTATTCCTTAGGCTGCGCACAGTGCTGATCACTAGCTGAAGGCATTCGCAACATTCAAACTTGGATCGTGCGCTACCAGAACAGGCAGTGGCATGGCGGAAAGAACCAGCGGCAGACCACCTGAAAACCCACCAACCGGAGACAGTGTTCACTGACCGCTCGTTTGCTGTTGAGGTCCATGATGGCATCTTTTAGTTTCAGCTTTCCGCTAGCGGGAGGTCTGGCTGAAAGCTAACATTAGCATGCTTCAGTTTGAAAGTAAAGGTGCGTTGCGTTCCTCCGGGGTGGAAGGACCATATGAAGTAAACGCGATCGAGGGCATGGCGCTTTAACTGGGATGTTACCAAGCCTAGTCAGTTTCCTGACAGTAACACGGGGAAACCCAGACTGAAGAAACCACATTACGCACATTTTAAACCACTGTAGGTTGTTCAACGTGCGTTCAACAGGAAGCGCGACAGTGGATTCCACTGCATTACGGAATAGCACGCTGCCGGCTTGCCGAACAAGCTCCTCGTGGTGCCAGCTGGGTGGTTCGGTTTTTTCCCGTTCCAGCAAATGGTTCGGCTGCAGTGTTCCAGGACGTGGTGGGTTTTCGTCTGGCAAGAGTTCTCCCTATAAAAAGCCACAAATGTCTGTTTAACAACACTGCGACGTGGCGGATGTGACTCGCCACTAAATAAAGTCACCGCCCCTTACCCCTCCCTGAGAGGCATTGTACTTTAAGGGTGTGTTGGGCCCCTGGTCCTTCACGGACCGAAAGGCGTATGAACCATCTATTTGGTCACCGGCTCCCAACGGGTTGCGACGCCCTCACATCGCCCTGCTGCCTTGTAGGTTAGATGTTTGATCAAAGGCTCGGGGTAGGGCCCCCTAAGACAACCCTCTACTTCGGCCTGGGCAACCGGGTAGTATTACGCCCACTGACGAATCATGAACCACACTGCTTACTACTGCTTCTAGTACGCCTAACTTCTATGCTAACACAACCGCTCAACCTCCACTCACAGATCACCCCACCTCTAATCCTTCACTTATGTGTTCTCTTATATCTTCTACGGTCACCGTCACAAACGACCCACGTCTCGCAACTGATGGAAGCAACAGCTAAACTCCTGGTTTTCAATCGCCTACGATCGCAACCGCCTCTCACCTCACCGAAGCTCCAGCTCTACTTCGAGCTGGTTCTGCATTCATCCTCGCAGCGTTTAATGTTCGAACTTTGATGCAGATCAGACGACAAGCATGTCTGGCCCGTACTCTTGAAACGCTTTCGGTAGACATCTGTTGCCTTTCAGAGACCGGATTACAAGACTCTAGCGCCGCGATCAGAATGACTTCACCGGTAAACCCTGACGCCAAATACCAATTGCAGCTTTCCGGAGACCCAGAAGCTGCCGCCACTGACCAAGCTGATGTTGGGGTTGCACTGAGTACCAGGGCTGAAGCAGCGCTGTTTGACTGGATCCCAGTCAACAGTCGGTTACGTGCAGTCAGCCTACGAGGTTCATGTAACGTAAGCAGCCGTCCAGACGTTAAGCGTGCCTTGTTTGTCGTCTCCGTCTACGTCCCTACAGACTGCAGCCCGGATGTAGTTAAAGATAACTTTTACCAGCAGCTACATGAACTTCTGTGTTCCTCCAAAAGGACTGATATAGTCATTCTTGCCGAGGACTTTAACGCACGGGTTGGCCGCCTTCCACCAAGTGAACACCACCTTGGGGGTAGTTTTGGTCTCGGTGGCAGTCGATCAGACAATGGAGACAGATTGCTTGCTCTTTGCTCTGATCATCGCTTGTACCCTACGAGCACTAGTTTTCGGCACTCGAGGAGACACTGCTACCTGGCGCCCGCCCTCACAAACGCAAGAGTGCTCCCAGCTTGACCACATGGCAATCAGCTACAGATGGCGCGGAAGCGTAACGGACTGCCGGTCGTACTGATCAACTTATCTAGACTCCGATCACGCAATGGTTCGTGCTAAGATTTGCATGCGTTTCGGAGGATCACCTAAGGGCGCCCACTACCGACCGGACGTCGCAAATCTACAAAACGCTGCGATATTAACCAGGTACCAAGCCTCACTGTCAAGCTTGCTTGGCTTAACTATTGCCAGTGATCTCGATTCGCAGTGGGCGCATATCAAAGATACCTTAGTTTCCGCCAGTATCGACACTTGTGAAGTTACCCGCCACCCAACGAAACATTGGATTTCCGCCGACTCCTTGTTGCTGATGGACAGACGCCGCTTGATCCCATCGGATTCCAGACACAGTGACGAACGCCAATCCCTGGGTCGAGAGTTGCGCAGGAGTCAGCAAATGGACCGCGAAGCTTGGTGGTGTGAACGCGCTAGGGAGATGGAGTTTGCTAGTCTCTCTGGTAATACCAGAAAACTTTTCCATCTCATTCGAGACACCGAAGGTGTTCGGTTTCGTATAAGTGAAACAATATGCGAAGAGGATGGCACCTTAATCACCAATCTTCAACGACGGTTGGAGCGATGGGCCGAACATTTTGGCTCGCAGTTTTGTTGGCCCCCAGCTCCATCTGCTACCTCTGACGCTCGCGCTGGGGCCGAGTGGTCTATCCCCACAGATCCTCCCTCTTACCAGGAACTCGAGCAGGAGCTCCGGCACATAAAGCGCTATAAAGCTCCCGGCCCTGATGGTCTTCCTCCAGCTCTATTTAAAGATGGTGGCGCTTCGCTGATCCGAGAACTCACCGCTTTGTTCTCGAAAGTTTGGTCGAAAGAGAAAGTTCCATCATCTTGGGATGAATCGATAGTCGTCCCCATCTTCAAAAAGGGCCTGCGCACAATCTGCTCCAACTACAGAGGAATAAGTTTAGTCCCCGCCGTTTGCAGGCTGCTGGTGTCCATCATACTTCGCAGGCTATCCCCAACACGCGAATCGTTGCAACGAGAAGAACAAGCTGGGTTTCGCCCTGGTCGCGGCTGCATCGATCAAATCCTCACACTTCGCCAGATCCTCGAGCTCCGCCATGTGTATCAGAGGCCAACGATTGCTGTGTTCTTGGATATCCGTGCAGCCTTCGATTCTGTCGATCGTACAGTACTGTGGCACTGCCTACTGAGGAATGGTGTCCCCGTGAAGTTCGTCTCCATACTGCGCGCTCTCTGTAGTCTGACCTCGGGCAGCGTTAGGGCTTATGGCAAGCTTTCGCCTACCTTTGTGGTCTCTAGTGGAGTTCGACAAGGATGCCCTATCTCTCCGTTCCTATTCAACTTTGCCATTGAGGATGTCCTGAAGAACGCTCTAAGCGATTCGTTGAACGCTGGCGTTGAGCTCCTCCCACGTAGTCGAGTTGTTGATTTGAATTATGCTGATGATATCGTCTTGCTGGGTGACGATCCACAGGTCGTCCAACTTGCATTAAACCGCTTGGCCATTGAAGCATCAAAGTACGGTATGTACTTTTCGCCATCCAAATGCAAGACTCTTCCAAGACTGGCAGGTGCCTCTGCCTGCACTCACGCTTGCTGGTGAGACACTAGAGGTTGTGGGGAGCTTTGTCTACTTGGGAAGTTGCATCACTGCTAGTGGGGCTGTTGGAGACGAGATTTCGATGCGCATCTCGAGAGCAGGCCTCGCTTTTTATAGGCTGAGGCATTTGTGGCGTCGTCACGACATTCGTCTCTCCATCAAAGGGCGGGTCTATTGTGCAACTGTCCGTGCTGTACTGTTGTACGGATGCGAGACCTGGCCCATTCGTAAAGATGACTTGCGCAGGCTATCCGTATTCGAGAACCGCTGTCTGCGGTCCATTGCCCGTGTGTGGTGGCAGCACCACGTAAGCAATTTGGAAGTTAGATAGCGTGTCTTGGGACGTGGAAGCCACTCGCTCGAGGAGCTCGTCTCACTGCATCAACTGTGGTGGTTAGGACACGTATTACGCATGCCTGTCCAGCGTTACCCCTGTCGTGCGTTGTTTGCACTTGCTGGACAGGGCTGGAAGTGACGGTCTGGTGGACAGCCTACAACATGGAGAAGCCGCATGAAAAAGTTGACAAAACAGTTGGCCTCGGCCGGTTGTTGTCGACTACCCTTGCTTCATCCTGGCGAAGCATTGTATCCCAGCAACGTCATGCTGTACTTCTGGGGAGCATTGGGCCCCTGTTTGACAAAGGAACAAACGAAAGGCGTATGAACTGAGCAATCAGTCACCGGCTCCCAATGGGCGCGATTCCCTGAATTCGCTCCGCTGCATTGCGGACACGCTATTCAGCCAAACGCTCGGGGTGGTGTCCCCTAAGTCAACACCCTACTTCGGCTTGGGCAACCGGGTAGTATCACGCCCTCTGACGAAACCATGGACATTGTTGTGTTGTGTTTTATTTTACTATTTCTGTACTTTCGTTTGAATCCCATGGTTTCTGATGGCATTATGTCTATTCGTAGACTTTTGCAAATATATATACCTGGTTGGGGTCCGAGAGATGAGGATACTTGCTGGTTGAAGACCTTGAAAGTTATGGCTCAAGATCGATGTCAATGGGGGATGTGTGCATCGGTTTGTTGCAGTGTCTCTTTTTCCTGCCCCTAAAAAAAGAACAAACTGAAAAAATTTCAAAAACTGAGTGGTAAACTTGACAAAAAAAGCATTTGTTGTTGCTGCTTTCTTATTATCCACATTGTTTTCCTATTCAGCCATGATTCCGATGGCACAATATCTGTACCACAGATTATATATATATATATATATATATATATATATATATATATATATATATATATATACTTACCACACAGTGACAGGCGCAAAGAAGCTCACCAGAGAAAACAGGTGAAGTCGTGTACAGAGACCGACCGACTCACGATACTTCGGTGAAGCTGCCGCAGCAAAAGAACGGCAGAAATTTAAGCATGCAGCGCATTCTTGTACTCAGAAGCAAAGGCCAGGACAACCACACTAATTCGCCAAATAAATGCAAAAAAGCAAAAAATACGGTGAGAAGGGAAACACGAGGCCGCATTACCGTGAACTCGTTAAGAGGCAATAGGCGCGCATATCAAATGGGTTAAAGCATCTGTGGGTAGCGCTCCACTAGTCGGCAGCGCCAAAAATGCATATAAAATAATTGGCAAACAAGTGTACCGTGTCAGAATGTCACTGTAGCAAGTCAACAGGTAAGATGTCGTCGAGCGCAGCCTAGATTGCGACTGTTCCTTACTCTCCGCTGCTTTTCCATTAGGTCTTCAGTATCCATAGAGCAGCAATCTAGTGTTTGTTTTCACTCTATCCATCCAGTCATCTCACATTCGGTCCTCCATCAATGGCTCAGGTTCAGGTTCAGTTGGGACCGGAAAGATAGGATAATCCCGTGAATGTTCATTCCTTTGGCGCTTTGGCGGAAGCCCACGACGACGCTGTGAACGCATTGACACCAGGCAACTGACAAAGCCAACTGTTATGAATGCGTGTCAAAGTACGCTGACATGCGAGTTGAGCAATCGCTCACTGGAGACAATTGACGGTCACTGGTCACATGTTCGCCAGACCTTACTAGCAGCGGGCAAATCCTCATGTGGTATGTCTAAAAGCCAACATGGACATTGGGTCTTTTCTCGGTCCCTGGAACTGATCGACGCTCGCCGACATATCCCGGCTGGAAGCGAGCACAGTGAAACTCGCAAAGAGCTCCGGGCAAAACTCCGTGCTAGCCTGAAGAGAGACCGCGAATCTTGGTGGTCTCATCGTGCGTCAGAGATGGAAGTGGCCGATGCAATTGGCAACCATCGTAAGTTATTCCGTCTGATACGGGAAACGGGCAGCAGGATACCTGGTGTTAGTGAAACAATTTGTGATGAGAGTGGATAGCCTAATCACAATTTGTCAAAACATTTGCGGCGTTGGGTTGAGCATCTTGAAAAGCAGTTTAATCGTTCAGAATTGTTCGATTCTTCGCCGGCGAGTGATCGCCCAGCTCCATGGGCTCTCCCTTTGGATCCACCCTCTCGCTCAGAAGTCGAACGTGAGATCGGACTGTTGAAGATGAACAAAGCCGCGGGACCAGATGATCTTCCTCCAGCCATCTTCAAATTCGGAGGCTCTGTTCTTGTTGATGCTTTACATGAAATACTGGTGAAACTGGGGGAGCAGGAGACTGTCCCAACCGACTGGAGCCGCTCCGTTATTGTTCCCATCTTCAAAGGCGGCTCGCGCTCCGAATGCAGCAACCATAGAGGAATCCGTCTGATCTCCATCGCCTCCAAATTACTCGCTCCATAATTCTTCGCAGACTGACTGGCGCTCGTGAAAGCCAAATTCGTGAGGAGCAAGCCGGGTTTCGTCGGGGTCGTGGCTGCATCGAGCACATCTTCACCTTACGTCAGTTGTTTGAACACTGTCACACATATTGGCGGCCCACCGTAGTCGTGAACCTCGACATCCAAGGTGCCTTCGATTCGGTTGATCGATGTGCCCTTTGGAATTGTTTACTCAGGAAAGGTGTGCCTGAGAAATATGTAAATATTATCCAAGCATTATATTTGCGTAGCACGGGCACAGTGAGGGCTTAAGACAACCTGTCGCCACCCTTTAATATCTCCAGCGGTGTGAGACAAGGATGCCCACTGTCACCTTTCCTCTTCAACTTCGCTATTGACGAAGTCATGGAGTTTGCATTTACAGGACATGACTTGGAAGGTGTGGAGCTACTCCCACGAGAACGACTTATTGACTTGGAGTATGCAGACGACATTGCCCTCATCTGTGACAGCTCCCAGACGTGCCAAGCCGCGTTGGACAGATTAGCACTGGATGTCAGCCGCTTCGGGCTTTGCTTTGCACCATCGAAGTGCAAAGCGTTCCTCCAAGATTGACAGGGATCGCCTCCTGCGCTGACCCTTGGTGGAGATCAGCTAGAAGTCGCTCAGAAATTCAATTACCTGGGAAGTTGTATCAGCGCCTGTGGGATCGAAGACGAGATCACGAACCGTATAGCAAAAGCTCGAGGCGCTTTTGCTAATCTGCGCTACTTATGGCACCGGTGCGACATCACTCTTGCTCTGAAGGGTAGAGTGTACAATGCAGCGGTACGTTCGACCTTACTGTACGGTTGCGAAACCTGGCCCCTAAGATCGGCGGACTTGAAGAGGCTAGCTACCTTCGACCATCGGTGCCTTCGCAGTTTGGCTCACATATGGTGGGAACACCGCGTGAGTAACGAGCGTGTTCAACGCATTGTTTACGACCCAGGAAAAGGATCTGAACTGCTCAGCACCGTTATTTCCCGCACCAGGCTCCGATGGCTCGGCCACGTGTTACGCATGCCAGCCCACCGACTCCCTCGACGTGCGTTGTTTGCTCACCGGGGATGTGGGTGGAAAAAGAGGTGAGGTGGCCAAGCGATGACTTGGTCCAGGGGAATGAAGTCCATCACTTCGGAACTAGCCTCGGTTGGAGCTTCACGGCTCCCTGGTTGGAGTCCGAAAGACGGTGAACACGTTTGGCTGGATACACTTGTTGACATGGCAAGGAGCCGACCTCAGTGGCGTTCCTGCTGTGATTTTCTTTTCCCCCCCATCCCTTTTAGTCTCCCCCTCCATCTACGATCTCATTTCCTAGGGTAAAACATGACAAATAAATAAATAAAATTTTCTTTTTGCCTAGTAGCTGGCTTGTAGCTTACCGGAACGATGCCTATCCGTTGCTGGTAGCTCAGCTGGCATGCAACTGTTGTATCTATTATTCCTTTGTGTATTGTATTATATGTATGCATGTATGTATTTCTTTCATGTATTGCGGCACAATAGCGGAGGTGTTTTCCCACCTCTAGCTAACGTGTATAATGATGATGATGACATTCGGTCCTCCATCAATGGCTCAGGTTCAGGTTCAGTTAGGACCGGAATGATAGGATAATCCCGTGAATGTTCATTCCTTTGTGTATCGTTGAATCGGGAATTGATAGGTCTGTTTGAGATGTGAAAAAGTCTAAAACGAAGACCGCATCACACCCTGTCCAACCAAGGACTGCCCACATTTTCCTGCCCAGCAATCTCTGCCAGGTCGGTTTATGTGAAGTAAGAAAGGGTGAAGCGTAAGCTTAGAAAACAAGAGGAGTAATGTAAGCTGAATAAAAATAATATCAAGGTATGAGAATAAATAAAAAAATCGAACGGAAAGCTGGGGGTAGAAGTCGGTTAGGAGAAGGGGAAGGTTTGGTACTGCCATCCAAGAGCACCTAACTGACCATCGTAACCTCCAACCGTAGACTCCCTAACGACGTGCTCCGGAAGCGAGTTTCAACATTCAATAACCCGGCCGAACAAGGGAGTTTCAGTCCTTACCCAGTCAGAACGCAGTTTGTGCAGCTTCAACGGGTGAGCTCGGAGACGAGGCAGCTTGACGGGACTAAATATCCAGGACAAGTCTGTACCGACATTACCCGTTGGGATCAAGTCTCTTCTAATTATCCGGTAGTGCATTGAGTACATAACCAAGCTAAGCAAACGTTCGGGATACGTTTGCCCCAGTAAACGCTGCGATAACCTTGCACCCACTCGCAAAACCCTCTCCAGTTCCATTTAGTCCCTTACAAGACATGGTGGATAAGCCTGGGTACAGTATTCTAAGTGGGGTCGCACAGAAGCTGAGAAAAACTGCACAAAAATATCGGCCGTGAGGACACTAAAGGAGCGGCGAATAAACATCATACGGAACCCTCTACAAGCAGCCTTCTTCCAACTATCTCCATCATCAGCATCATCATTATACACGTTAGCTAGAGGTGGGAAAACACCTCCGCTATTGTACCGCAATACATGAAGGAAATACTTACATGCATACATATAATACAATACACAAAGGAATAATAGATACAACAGTTGCATGCCAGCTGAGCTACCAGCAACGGATAGGCATCGTTCCGGTAAGCTACAAGCCAGCTACTAGGCAAAAAGAAGAAAGTTTTCTATTGTTTTACCCTACAAAATGAGATCGTAGATGGAGGGGGAGGCTAAAAGGGACGGGGAGGGACAAAGAAACTCACAGCATGAACGCCACTGAGGTCGGCTCCTTGCCATGTCAACAAGTGTATCCAGCCAAACGTGTTCACCGTCTTTCGGACCCCAACCAGGGAGCTCCAACCGTGTCTAGCTCCGAAGTGATGGACTTCATTCCCCTGGACCAAGTCATCGCTTGGCCACCTCACCTCTTTTTCCACCCACATCCCCGGTGAGCAAACAACGCACGTCGAGGGAGTCGGTGGGCTGGCATGCGTAACACATGGCCGAGCCATCGGAGCCTGGTGCGGGAAATAACGGTGCTGAGCGGTTCAGATCCTTTTCCTGGGCCGTAAACAATGCGTTGAACACGCTCGTTACTCACGCGGTGTTCTCACCATATGTGAGCCAAACTGCGAAGGCACCGATGGTCGAAGATAGATAGCCTCTTCAAGTCCGCCGATCTTAGGGGCCAGGTTTCGCAACCGTACAGTAAGGTCGAACGTACCGCTGCATTGTACACTCTACCCTTCAGAGCAAGAGTGATGTCGCACCGGTGCCATAAGTAGCGCAGATTAGCAAAAGCGCCCCGAGCTTTTGCTATACGGTTCGTGATCTCGTCTTCGATCCCACAGGCGCTGATACAACTTCCCAGGTAATTGAATTTCTGAGCGACTTCTAGCTGATCTCCACCAAGGGTCAGCGCAGGAGGCGATCCCTGTCAATCTTGGAGGAACGCTTTGCACTTCGATGGTGCAAAGCAAAGCCTGAAGCGGCTGACATCCAGTGCTAATCTGTCCAACGCGGCTTGGCACGTCTGGGAGCTGTCACAGATGAGGGCAATGTCGTCTGCATACTCCAAGTCAATAAGTCGTTCTCGTGGGAGTAGCTCCACACCTTCCAAGTCATGTCCTGTAAATGCAAACTCCATGACTTCGTCAATAGCGAAGTTGAAGAGGAAAGGTCACAGTGGGCATCCTTGTCTCACACCGCTGGAGATATTAAAGGGTGGCGACAGGTTGTCTTAAGCCCTCACTGTGTCCGTGCTACGCAAATATAATGCTTGGATAATATTTACATATTTCTCAGGCACACCTTTCCTGAGTAAACAATTCCAAAGGGCACATCGATCAACCGAATCGAAGGCACCTTGGATGTCGAGGTTCACGACTACGGTGGGCCGCCAATATGTGTGACGGTGCTCAAACAACTGACGTAAGGTGAAGATGTGCTCGATGCAGCCACGACCCCGACGAAACCCGGCTTGCTCCTCACGAATTTGGCTTTCACGAGCGCCAGTCAGTCTGCGAAGAATTATGGAGCGAGTAATTTGGAGGCGATGGAGATCAGACGGATTCCTCTATGGTTGCTGCATTCCGAGCGCGAGCCGCCTTTGAAGATGGGAACAATAACGGAGCGGCTCCAGTCGGTTGGGACAGTTTCCTGCTCCCAGTTTCACTAGTAATTCATGTAAAGCATCAACAAGAGTGAAGCACTGAGGTGTGGACGATGCCTAGATCAACGTGATGAGTGACCACAGGGATTTCACTTCTACCAAATACATAGCACGTGAGGAGTCTAGCACATCCAATGTGGACAGAAAATTTCGCCTGATTTATAGGCATCAACCATAAGGTTGACCAATCACAGAGCCTAGCGAAGGCACTCTGAATTGCCTCGGAACCCACAGGGATATCCACTTTATTTCAGAGCTTGAGGTCATCAGTAAACAATAGCGACGGTACTTCAAGCGCCGGGGGTAGGTCATTGACATAAATTGTGAAAATTAACGGCCCTAAAACCGAGCTCTGCGGAACGGCACTAAGAACAAATTGTCCAAGCGAAAGGCTACGCCCCACGCGTACACTGTTCTCTCCCCTCTAGGAAAGCAGAGACCCATTTATGAGCGGCTCCAGATATCCTATAGGATCTCAACTTCAATGAGGGTCGTTAATGTGGGATAGTATCAAAGGCTTTCGAGAAGTCAGCGGAAGGCACGTTGATAGCGTGACCATTGTCTACCGCATCGGCCCACCTTTTACCAGCTACAAGTAAATTCGTCAGGCACAAAAATCCTTTACGGAAACCGTGCTGTGCAGTACTGAGAAGGTTAAACTTATTCAAGTAATTCTCCACCGAATCCTTGACCAGTTTTTCAAACAACATAACTACTACGCTTGTCAATTTGACAGGCCGGTAGTTCGCGGACAGAGCGCTGTCACCGCCTTCAAAAATCGGACAGATGATTGCCTCCTTCCATTCCGAAGGTAAGGCACAGCTGTCGAGCGACATTGTGAACACGCATGTGAGAGGACCACTTAGTTCAGCGGCCAATTCTTGCAGCAGCTTCGGATGAATTGAATCAGGGCAAGAAACTATGGAAGGATTTAGCCCTTGCAATAACCCGAAGACTCGTGTCTCTGTTATGCTTATTTCAGTTAGGCAAGAATCTACCGGGACACTCGTGATCAGCTCAACCTGAGGTAGAGAGATCTCACGAGAAGACACCAGTATACGATTCGCTAAGTATACAAGCCTTAGCATAGTCGGTATGCACACGGGTCCCGTCCGCCCGTAGTAACGTTGGTATAGACGATTTTGTACCGCCACACCTCTTTACGTAAGCAAAGAACCACTTTGGGTTTGTTGCGGTTGCGTCAGCTAAATCCTTCTCGCACTGTAGACGAAAAGCGCTAAGATGCTGCTTACATTTATTTCCAACCGCTCAATAGCTTTCGTAGGTGCTGGTTGATGAAGTTGCTTGGTAAGTTCGCCAGTACCTAGAGCGCTTCCTGAACAGGTATTTACCTGTATGATGTATCCAAGGAGGCTGCACCCGTGTTACCCTTTTCTTAATGAGTGGGATGTGGGGAGCAGAGATCTTGGTGAGGTATGCCTTAAATTTCTCCCAGGCTGACTCAACAGTGTCAGCCACGGTGATCGCGCAACGCAGAACTGAAGCTTTGTCTCGCATTGTGTCAAAGTCTGTCAGTCAAATATTTTGGCATGCCTCAGCGGCGGCCTGATGATACTTAGTGAGAGCACATCGAAAGGATATGTAGACATGGTCACTGGCTCCTAGAGGACAGTCGTAGGTAATATTACTTACGAAATCATATGACTTCGAGAAAATGAGGTAAAAGGTAGACGGAAGCTGGTTGCTCATGCCTCTAGTCGGGAGGTTCACGAACTGATGTAAAGGCAGTTTCAAGGTTCGCTCGAGGAGATCCAAAGCGAAAGTGCCCACCAACGAACGTCGAGATAGCTCAGCATAACAGACCTTAGGGAGGTTGATATCCCCAGTATGACACCTATTGGCAGTCTGAGTACGAATAAACTCAATAACCTCCTTGGAGATACATCCAGAACTTCGATATACCACTACGACTGCAAACTGGGCAGAGGGAGTGCACACAATAGTCGACAGAGCTGCAACAGTTTGATCCGACGAGTGGAAAACACAGGTCCTCAATACATCCACTTTACAGCTCACATAAAGAACGACGTCCCCACCTTGGAAGTCAACGGAGCGATCACATCTAAGCAGTGCGTAGTCAAGTAAACATATTATACTTTTTGTGATATCAAGAGACAACCACGTTTTAGCGAAAGCAAGTATGTCTAGACGAGATTTGTCTACAAGTAGACCCACCTCGTGTACCTTGTTCCTTAGGCACACTGCTAAGCACTATCCGAAGGAACTAGGCACGACCAGCCCTGGGTCGTACGATAGCAGGGGTTCTGGTAGGGCAGAATTTGACTTTCGGCTGACCATCTGAAAACTCAGAAGACGGAGGTCTTGCTCACCAGCCGCCCGCCTGCACTTGAGGTTGTTGATGGCTTCCTTTAACTTCATCGATCTGGCAGTGGGAGGTCCGGCTGAACGCTGACATTGCTACCCTTGAGTTTGAATGCAAAGCGCATAAACGCTTTGCGTTGCTCCGGGGTTGAGAGGACTACACGAAGTAGTCGGGGTCGCGGATTTGGAGTATCGACAGGGAAGTTCCCCAGTCCGGTTAGCTTCTTGATAGTGACAGCAGGGAAACCAGATGGAAGCATCTTGGTGACGCAGAGCTTGAACCAATGAAGGTCATCCAGTATGCGTTCCATGGAAAGAGCTGCCACGGATTCAAAAGCGTTACGGAAGATAGCCCTGCTATCAGTAAAAGAATCACCAAGACGAGGCGTATTCACTTCACGAGTCTTCGATAGGACCCCAGTTTCAAACGGTTTGGTAGGTGACGGCGCGTTTCTTCGCCAAAAGAGCCGGAATAATTGAGGTTGTGGCTTTGTCACTAACATCAGCAACAACAGCAGTATATCAGCCATTCGAACAGATGAATCCCTGAAATACAACCATGATGATCTAAAGTATGTATGTATGTAATCTCAACCGTCTAGCAACTAGACATACAGTTAACAAAGCCATGGAGATTAGCAGATAAGGGGAAAACACTGCTTCATAATCATCGTGGCATGGTAGTTGAAGGTGAGCAACACATTTCAACTAATATGCCACAGGAAGAATGTAACACTGACAAAAAGTAGAACAAAACATATTTAGTTTGTTTTCCACACGCCGATTTTTCTCTTTTTTGTCATTTTCAATGTTGGTAGTATTAAACATGTGAATCAACACAATACTGCACACAATTCTTCCACTGATTCCTGTTGCGGGCCATGTCTTCAAGAGTCCTAAGCCATTGGCACTCCTCATCTTTGGGTTCCCATCCTGGAAGACGTACGGATCCAACAGCGGCTAGACACGACGTCAGCGATTTCATGTGCTGCCGCCAAGTGGAAGACTGACCACCACGCGGTCGCTTCCAGCCAGGTCCTTGACGAGCGAATAGAGCGCGACGCGGTAGACGCTCAGGTCCCATGCGTAGGACGTGACCGAGGCATCTTAACTGGCGTAACAAAACCAGTTTGTTGATGGAAATACTTGCATGCCCCAAGATGCGACGTCGAACGTCATTACTATTAACTCGATGTTGCCACCAAACACGAGCAATCTTTCTTAAGCAACCGTTATCGAAGGCAGAAAGACGACGCATGTCTTCCACGCGAATCGGCCAGGACTCGCACCCATACAACAATACTGAGCGAACTGATGCGCTGTAAACGCGGCCCTTTAGTGAGAATGAGACGTCACGACGACGTCACAAATGCCTCAGATTGACAAATGCTGATCGAGCTTTAGCGATACGAAGAAAAACTTCTTTGTTGATAGTGCTGTCAGCAGAAACACAGCTCCCAAGGTAGACAAAACTATCTACCTGTTTAAGTTGTGCACCTTGGAGAGTGAGCACGGGAGCAGGTGAAAGCCAATCCTTGCGTAGTACTTTACACTTCGATGGGGCGAAGCTCATGTCATACCTAGATGCTTCAATCGCCAAACGATCCAGAATGAGTTGCATACCCTGAAGATCGTCACCAAGTAAGGCGATATCATCAGCATAATCTAAGTCGGTCGCGCGCTCACCCGGCAGAAGCTGTAGGCCAAAATGTTGGAAATCTAGAGCATTCGACAGAACGCCTTCGATTGCGAAGTTGAAGAGGAATGGGGACATAGGGCAGCCCTGTCGCCCACCGCTATTGACAGCGAATTGCGAGGAAAGTTTGCCATAGACCCTCACTCTGCCGGATGTATGAAGGTAAAGTGCTCGTAAGATGGCGGCATATTTCTCTGGCACCCCGTTCTTTAGCAAGCAAAGCCATAAGGCGGGTCGATCAACGGAATCAAAAGCGGCACGTATGTCTAGGAATGCAACGATAGTGGGTCTGTGATAAATGTGGCGATGTTCGAGGAGCTGGCGGAGCGTGAAGATTTGATCAACACATCCGCGGCTGGGACGGAAACCAGCTTGTTCTTCACGGTAGTATGATTCACGTACTGCGGATAGTCTGCGAAGCAGAATAGATACCAATAGCTTAGAGGCAACCGAAATAAGACTAATCCCGCGATGATTTCCACATGAAGTGCGAGCGCCTTTCTTGAAAATCGGGACAATAACTGATTCTCCCCAAGTGGAAGGCACTTTCTCTTCATGCCAAATTTTTGCGAACAGCGCGGTTAGCTGGTTAATGATCGCCACACCGCCGTGCTTGAATAGCTCCGGAGGAAGTCCGTCTAAGCCTGCAGCCTAGAAGCGCTTCAAGCGTCGAATCTCGAGGCAGAATTCCGCTTCGCTGGGTGGATTCAATGGGACGAGCCAGGGTGGACAACAAGGTGTAGTGCATATAGTGATGGATGGTGGAGGCCAGTTGAACTGCGAGTGAAAGTGCTCGGCCCAACGGTCCATACGCCTCTGTTGGTTGGTGATCGGAGACTCATCTACCTCACAAATGACCTCACTGACACCAGGCTTCCTGAGACCAGTGGACCGAATGAGTTGGAAAAGCCCGCGAGTGTTGCCAGAGAGGGCAGCGGTCTCCATCTATAAAGCGCACTCAGACCACCATGGATCGCGACCCTTGCGTACACATTGCTTGAGCAGCCGGTTAGCAGAACGGCACCGCTCGTTGCAATCTGATTCCGCGGAGATATCTTTGCGGCATTCGAACAGCTCCAGAGAACGAGCAGAGATCCAAGACTTCAAGGGGCGTCAAGTTAGGCCGCAGCATGACTGTCCGGAAATGGTCATCGCTTTCCGTATACAAGTGTTGCTGTATGACTTGCGGTGGATTGCAACTGAGTGCATATGCCAGTGAAGGCTGATAGCTCGCCTGGACTGAGGAATTAGTTAATCGGTTTACATCAATCTTGCGGTGCTTCGTGTTTCGGGATCCTCCAAAACACATACAGATTTTCGCGCAGACCAGAGCATGATCTAAGTGAACGAAGGTGGACCAAAAGGACCTGCAATCCAGTACGCTGCCGCGCCATCTAAAGCTAATTGCAATGTGATCAATTTGAGACCACGGTTGTGTTGAAGAATGGGGACGCCACGTTGCGGAACGCTTCTTTGTACGCCTGAAGTTAGTGCCCGAAAGAAACAGACGGTTGTCCTCGCACAATGTGAGAAATCTCTCTCCGTTATCAAAGCGGTTCTCATCGAGCGCGTGATGACCACCTAGGTGGCGTTCGTATGGTAACAGGCGGCCAACCCGTGCATTAAAATCCCCAGCAAGGATAACGACATCCGACTTTTTAGCATTAGTCAAGAGCTGCTGTAGATCTCGGTAGAATTCGTCCTTGACCGAGTCGTCACTGCAGCCAGTTGGAGCGTACACGGAGATCACAAACAAGTTGCGTCTCTCTTCGCGGTGCCTGTTGATTCTACATGAACCCCGAAGCCGAACTACACATAGTCGGCTGTTAATAGGGAACCATTCCAGTAGTGCCGCCTCGGCCTTGCCACTCAGTGCTATACCGACACCAGCCAAACCCGCTGAGGCTGCTTCTGGATCTCCAGAAAGACGCAGATGATATCTGGCTTCGTGATCAGTGGGGGATGTCAATGTAAGCACAGTGCTGGGATCTTGCAATCGGGTTTCTGAAAGGCAGCAGGCATCAACGTCTAGGGAACCTAAGGTGCGCGCTAGACCGGCTTGCTGTCCATTCTGCATGAGTGTCCGAACGTTGAAACACGCCAGACGGAACGAGGATCGGGGACGAAGGAGAGCCATAGGTTGAACTCCTTGATCTGCGGAGCAACCGGAATCGCAGCCAGATTGTTGAACAGATGAATCGGGTAACGGAAAGTGAGGATTGCTAGCAAACAAACAATTGGGGTGTGAAGAAGTAGCGTGAAAGTGACTGGCAGGAACAGTAGGAGATGAGCACGTTGTAATACAGTCCATGGTTTTGCGAGAGGGCGTGATACTACCCGGTTGCCTAAGCCGAAGTGGAGAGTTGACTTAAGGGACTCCACCCCAAGCCTTTGGCTAAATAACCCACCCGCAAAGCAGCGGGGCGAATTTAGGGAACCGCGCTCATTGGGAGACGTTGACTGAATAATCAGTTCATGCGTCATTGTTTGGTAGATTACCAAACAGGGGCCCAATACTCCCCATGAAGTCAGCACAATTGCTGGAATACAACGCCCCACGGAGGTGGAACATTGTCACTGAACACTTTGCTGGAACGGGGTACACCCGAATCACCCAGCTGGCACCACGAGGAGGTAGTTCGGCAAGAGAGAGAGAGAGAGAAAGGGGACTTACTTGACAAGCATAATGCCCAAAACTAACATTCAGGGTCAAGGCGCCTACACCTGATGTTAACAACATACCGTCACAAACAGCTGGATATCGTGCATAGGTAAGGGTGCATCGGCGACACAGCTTCCTTGCGGCTTTCAATGCCTCGCGTCATAATCAGCCATTATCCCGCAGATAGCAGCACCACACTTCCAAAAACAGGCAGTCCAACTAGGAGACGGCAGCAGACGCGCCACTGGTGTCGGTTGCGAGTCATGTCTTGTAAAGTCCCGAGCCAAGCACAAGGCGAGTCACGTGGACTCCAGCCCGGAAGGCGAGACGGACCAACGGCACCCAGGTTGGTCGTCAGTGACTTCATTTCCCGCTGTCCACCCCGAGTCTTGCGCCACCCTACACCTGGCAGACTAAACAAGGACCTCCTAGGTAAGCGGGGACCAGGCATACGTAGCACGTGCCCGAGCCAACCTAACCTATTCAGTGTTATCTGTTGTTCTAGGGAGCTAGCATGATTATCACTACCTAGTACTCACCTACGCACATCATCGTTGCGGACACGCTGGTGCCATCCAACACCAGCAATGCTTCGCAGACAACGATGATCAAAGACTTGAAGGCGCCTCAGATCTTCAGACCGAAGGAGCCAAGTCTCACTACCCCGTCGCAACGAGACTGGACCTTAACGTGGTGCGACGGTTTGCGTACCTCATTGACCCATTGAGCTATACTGGGTGATGCCTCCGAGCATCTTGAGAGCTACTCCTACCAGGTTGGTCAATGGTGAGAGGTCAGACAAACTCAATCTCCTGGTCCTCCAGGTTGGGGGTTTGAAATGGGATGGCGTCCATTTCTGTAAAACTAAATCATTGCCACCTCCCCGCTGCCTTGCGGACAGGCTTTTGAGCCAAAGGCTTTGGATGAGGACCCTAATCGTTCTCCTGTCTAGGTCTGGGCGCCCTGGCAGTATCCCAGCCCACATACAACCATGACATTTTCTTCAAACATAAACTTCATCCTGCATCGGCCGTCGCGCAGATTATCAAGGGTCGCCTTATCTGCTGCATACAGCAGGGCGGATAAGCGAAAGCATGCTACTGCTGGCGCCTCCCTTGTTTCTTTTCCACCTTTTTCTCTTACTCTCATCCCGGCCCCTATTACTAACCTTCCTTCTATAATTCCCAGCATAATTGACAGCAACCGAAGTGCTACTGGAGTAGTACCGTCTGCAGCCATCATCCCACAGCACCTATCGGACGCCTATCGGCAGAAGTTCCTTATAAGGCCACGCTGTCCCATTTCCATGGCGACATTCAACGTCCGCACTCTAAGACAAACAGGTCAGCAGGCTGCACTCGCACGCACCTTGGACACACTGGGTAGTGATGTGCGTTGTGTGTCCGAAACTAGGATTAATGACCCTAACGGGGTTATTGAATTGACTGCACTCGGCTTATCCTCTTATTATTGGTTGCACGCATCCGGAGACGCCGATGTGGCACTCACGGGTCAAGCTGGTGTAGGTATCATTCTAAGCTTCAAGGCTGAGTCATCGTTGGTTGATTGGATTCTGGTGAACAGCCGTTTATGTGCAGCCCGTTTGACGACATCAGCTAAGGTGAATTCGCGAAGTAGTACAAAACGCTGTTTGTTCGTGATTTCTGCTTATGCTCCCACCGACTGCAGTTCTAATGCAGTCAAGGACACTTTCTATCACGAACT
>OX104059.1:5233982-5260939 GCA_944474145.2 Dicrocoelium dendriticum
CGAAGGAGCTGAGTCAGTTGGCGGTGGAAGTCGTTCTTTACCGAATCATCGCTACAGTTTGTGGGCGCGTAGGCAGCGATGATGAATAGACACCTATTAGTGTCTCGCGACTTCGAAGCTTTAAGTGAACCAGCCAATCGGACCGCACACATCCGGCTACTGACTGGAATCCAATTAACCAGAGCAGCTTCAGTTCGCGGACTCAGGGCAATGCCAACACCAGCCTAACCGGTGCTCGAAGCTGCAATCGTCAACCGGATAGGCGCAATGAGAAAATACTGTTTGCGTCACCTGAAGGGGATCGCAGAGTGAGCACAGAGCTCGAGTCTTGCAGGCGGGTCTCCGATAAGCAGCAGATATCGATCGAGAGGGTCTTCAATGTTCGGTTAAGTGCTGCCTGTCGACCGATCTGTAGCAATGTGCGTACATTGAGGCATACCAATCTGAAGGAGGATCGAGGGCTCCGAATGGAAGCCGGTGAACTGGAATGGACCGCTTGGTTGGACATGGGCTTGTCGACAGGAGAGGAGTGACGCTCCGCGTTAGCATGTGGGTTGAAATTAGAAAATAAACGCCTAGCAAAGCATGTTGGGGGAGGGCCAAGAATCGGGAGGTTAAAAACAGGGGGATAAAAGTGAAGTTGGAACGGGACGGTAAGAGTGAAAAAGCGTAAGTGAGGGAATAAGAAAACGCGAAGGCTTGAGCAGTAGCATCCAAACCCCTATCCACCCTGCTCGGTGCAGTAGATAAGGCACCGTTGATTATCCACTGCGGTGGCCAGAGCATCAGAAATTTGTTTGAATGTCGGTAAGACGCACCGACGTTTCGCTGCTACGCAAGTAACAAAAATCGCGGGGTTATCGATATTCTGAGCCTGCCTGCACTCACGACGATTCGAAGCGGTGACGTTCAAGTTCGTTTAGGTTCAGATGGGACCAGAACGATAGGATAATCCAGTAAATGGTCCTTCCACTATGCAGCATTGAATCGGAAATTAATAGGTGTGCTTGAGATGACCATAAGCTTAAAACGAATACCGCATCACATCCTGACCAATCAATTACTCCCCAGATTTTCCTGCTCAGCAGTCCGTCAGACCGGTATACGTGAAGTGAAAAAGAGTGAAGGGTAGGCTAAGAAAACGAGAGGAACGTCAACCAAAAAAATGAGAAACCCAAGGTAAGAGAAGAACTAGGAAAAAGAACAGAAGTTGAAGATAAAACGATTAGGAGAAGGTTTGGTACTGGCACACAGGAGCACTCAAAAGACTCTCAAAACCTTAAAACGTGGGTCCCCGTAGGACGTGCTCCGGAAGAGAATACCAAGGTCCAATAATTCCGGCGCGACAAGTAAGTTCCTGTCCCTACCCGGTCAAAAAGCAGTTTGTGCAGCTTCAAGGGGTGAGCACGGAGACTAGGCAGCTTGGAGGGGCTGAATAGCCCTGGATAAGTCTGGGCTGATCTTACCCGCTCGGGGTCCGATAAGTGAGTAACAAGTCTCCTCTAATTCTCTGGTAGTGCAATTAGTACATACCCAAAGTAAGCAAACGTTTGCCATCGTAAAACCCTGTACTAACCTTGTACCCACTCGCAAAACCCTCTTCAGTTTCATGTTGGACAAGCCTGGATACAGTATTTTAAGTTTGATCGCACAAACTGAGAAAAGCTCACAAAAATATCGTCAGTTGAGGCACCGAAGAAGCGGCGAATAATCCACATCATACGGAACGCACTACAAGCAGCCTTCCTCCGCCTCCAGAGTGAAACACTGAGGTGTGATCGATGCCCTAGATCAACCTGCTGAGTGACAACAGAGATTTCATTTTCACCAACTACATAGCACGTGAGTGGAATTGCGCCTCCAATGCGGAGGACATAAAATTTCGCCTGATTTATGGGCATCAATCAAAAGGTTGACCAAATCCAGAGCCTATCCAAGGCACTCAGAATTGCCCCAAAACCCCCCAAGGATATCCACAATATTCCATAGCTCGAGGTCATCAGCAAACTATAGCGACAGTATTTCAAACACCTAGGGTAGGTCATTGGTATAAACTGCGAAAAGTAACAGCCTTAAAACCGTGCCTGCGCCACGTCACTAAATATAGATTGTCTAACTAAAAGGGATACGCAGCACGCGCACCCGGTTCTTTCCTCTAGAAAAGTAGACATCCATTTAAGGGTGACCAGATATCTCTAAGATCTCAGCTTCTGTGAAAGTCGTAGATGTGAGCTTTCAAAAAGTCAACGAAAAGCACGTCAACAGCGTGGACGTTGTCTAGTGCCTCAGCCTAGCTGTTACGAGCTGCAAGTAAATTTATCGGACACGGAAATCAATTGCGGAACCAGTGTTGTGCAACTCGGAGGTTAAATTTAATCGGGTATTCTTCCACCGAATCCCTGACAGGTTCCTCAAGCATTTTGACTACTACGCCTGTCAAGTTGACAAGCCGGTAGTTCGGTAGGCAGCGTACTGCCAAGGCTCTTAAAAATCAGACGGATGATTGCTTCCTTCCATTCCGAAGGCACAGCTGTCGAGCGATATTGTAAATAAGCATGTGAGAGGGCCACTTAGTTCAGTGGCCAATTTATGCATCAGCTTCGGATGAATTGAATCAGGGGCAAAAACTTTAGAAGGATTTAGCATTTGCAATAGCCCATAGACTTCAGTTTTTGTTATGCTGATTTTAGCTAGGCAAGAATCTACCGGCACATTTGTGACCAGCTCAACCTGTGGTAGTGAACTGACGAGCAAAGATCCCAGTAACTGTTAGCTAAGCACACACACTTTTTCATAATCGGTAGGCCCACGAATCCCGTCCGCCCGTAGTAACGTTGGTATAGACAATTTGGTACCGCTGTTCCCCTTTACGTAAGCCTTGGGATTAGCCGTGATCGAGTCCGCTAAACCCAAATAGTATTGGAGGCGAGCAGTCCTGAGATGTTGCTTACACTTATTCCTAAACGCTCGATAGCTTTCGTAGGTGCTGGTCGAGGAATCCGCTTAGTAACTTCGCCAGTACTTAGACCACTTCTTGAGCAGATATTTAACCGTATAATATATCCATGGAGACTCCGCCCGTGTCTTTTTTCTTAATGTGTGGGATGTGGGGAGCAGAGATCTCGGTGAGGTAGCCTTAAATTTCTGCCGGGCTGACTCAACAGTGTCGGCCCCGGAGATCACACAACACAGAACGAATGTTTTGGCTACCATTGAGTTAAAGTGCGTCCGCCAAATACTTGGGCATACCTCAGATGTAGTCTGTAGATACTTAGAGAAAGCATATCAAAAAGAATATGCAGACATGGTCACTGGCTCCTGGAGGACAGCCGTACGCAATAGCAATTATGAAATCGTGTGACTGCAAAAATAAATTTCAAGGTAGACGAAGGCTGGCTGGCGGGAGGTCCACGAACTGATGCAGAAGCATTTGCAACATTAGCTCAAGGAGATCCAAAACAAAGGTGCCGAGCGCCGAACAGCAAGATAGATCAGCCCAAAAGACCCCAGGGAGGTTGAAATCCTCAGTACTAGACACCTATTTGCAGCATAAGTACGAATAAACTCTATAACGTGATAGGTAATCACAGGATTTCGGTATACCACTACGAGTGTAAACTAACCAGAGGAAGTGCGCACAACGGTTGACAGAGCTGCAACAGTTTAGTCCAGCGACTGAAAACCCAACTGCCCAACACATCCAGTATACAGCTCAAATAAAAAGCGACGAGCCCATCTTGATGACCAACGGAGCGATCACATCTAAGCAGCGCATGGTCAGGTCAGGTGCCGTACAGGTCAGTTTCCAAGGATGAAAATAGGCTCCCGCCTAACGAGCATCCTGTTTCTTGTACCGCAAAGCAAACCAGCGGCCCCCAGTACTTCGACTTCTGAGTCGTCTTCCTTGCCTATGAAAAAGAAACGAAGCAAGACAAGAGCAACCTTTGTACTTCTTTGGATCCTACATCTAACGGTCTATCACAATTGCCAAAATATTTACAATAATTCAGGGAAAAGATTCAGTCAACACTTATTCAGGCCGTTTTTGAAAGCTGTTACCGTGGCACTTTCAATTAAAGCAGGAGAAAGTTTATTCCAATTATGAATAACCCGATTTGCAAGGAACCTGGCCCTAATCTCCAGCCTGGACCTGATGCCCCCGTAGGTGCAGCAAGTTCAAACAAATCGAAGGGCATGATCCCGCTGAGGTTCTTCATAAGCTTGAACATTTTTATCAGGTCACCTCGTACCCTACGCCGCTCCATAGAGAACAATCCTAGACCCCTTAGGCGTTCTTCGTATGATTTCCCGCGCTGGCCCGCAATCCTCCTAGTCGCCAGCTTCTGGACCTTTCATATGCAGGTCACATCCTTCCTGAGATACGGCGCCCATGCCTGCACACAGTACTCTAGATGGGGTCATACCAATGCCTTAGATAACGGAAGGAAAAGCTCTGCCTTGGTGTTGCATAACGTTCGCATGAGGCGGAATAGCTCTTGCCGCGCTTGGTTAGTGACATGCTGACACTGTGGTGAGGTTTTGAAGATACTCTTCATAATGATACCCAGATCTCGAGCCTCGTCAACGGACCGAAATGTCAAGGTGCCGGCAGTAGTTTGTGCTGTAACTCCATCATTGCTAGGAGACAACAGCTGACATTTACTTGAGTTAAGGGGCAAATCCCATGAAGAAGACCACCTCGCTACAGTGCAAATATCTTTTGAAAAGGTACCTCGATCGCCTCTATTTACAAGTTTTACATCCGCAAAGATATAGCAAGGGTTCTCGAGGAGCGGAGCCAAATAATCGATATATAAAAGGAACAGCAGCGGGCCTAAAACAAAGCCTTGAGGAACACTGCTGTGAGCGTTGCCCTCACTTGAGCAGGAGTCCGATTCTAACTCGGAAAGTTCTCTTGCAAAGGAACTCCGCTATCTAATTTAACAGCTGAGTATGTGTGCCAAACCATGACAGCTTCCCAAGTAGGAAACGATGGTTGAGGGAATCGGAGATCTTACTGGAGTCAAAATAGCAAACTTCGACTGAGATGCCATCATCAAGATAGCGAGTCATCTCATCTAGAAAGGAAAAAGGGTTGGTGAGGCATGACTTCCGCTTGACGAAGCCGTGCTGCTCCGCTCCTATCAAGTTATGGTCAACTAAGTGCCACAAATCCGGTTCCTGATAAGCTTTTCTAAACATTTGAGCAGAACGCTAGTAAGCCTGACTGGCCTATGGTTTTAAGGGGCTTATTTAGAGCCCCTTTGTGAATCGGTACAACAGCTACATCTTTCCAATCTTGCAATTGACTACCTTCCTGAATTGACACGTACAAATCCAAGACAGGATACTGGAGTATTGTATCAAGCGGCAGCAGGATGCACATTATCGGGTCCGGCCGATTTGTAGGGGTCTAAGTGTGTCAAGACATCGAGGACTTCGGATGCACTTAGTGGAACGTTTGACATTATAATATCGACTAGGCGATGAGGCTGTGAGGAAATAGGATAGCCGCTGTCAACAAGATATACATTTTGGAAGACACGCAGCAACACCTGTCTTGTCCGCGTCATCTGTAGCGTGGCAACGGTCCTCCAGAATTAAGTCACCGAGCCCTCTCTCAAGGAAGCCTTCGAATGAACATAACTATAGTATATCTTTAGATTTGTTTCCGCTTTCTGCAAGTCTTAGCTCTTAGCGGTATTTAGCATGTCTCTGCAGTTTGACTGCCAAGTTTTGGAATCTTTTGTAGTGTAGCCAACGCTTAAACCCTCCGGTTTCCTGAAACTTTTTCCAAGGATGGTTGCGTTTCTTTATCGCCCGATCAATTCGCCGACGCCACCAGCGGGGCTTATTGGGATGCTTACTGTGGCGCAATGGAGCAAATTCGTAAAGCAGTTAAACAAGTCCATCATTGATTACGCTCCATCGCTGTTCTAAAGTGGCTTGTGCTTGTTCGGGAGCCCAGTTGGTCTGCAGAGCTCAATATCGTAACTGATTAGCGTTGATGCGACCGAAGCTTCTAATCAGTCGAGATCTTGCCGATAATCGCTTGGTATTCAGTGAAAATGTGACAACGCAGTGATCACTTTTACCTATGGGAGCCTCTGCATGAACCTCTGACAAGTGACTATACATTGTTATTAGGACATCTAAAGTTGAAGGCGAGCAGCCAATGCGTCTACACGTCAGGAAGTTGGCATGCTGGGCAAAGGCAATCAGGTGAACTCATTCCACCAGTTCTTTCAGGGTACTTACAGAGCCAGCGACATGTCCCTCGTCTGTATGAGGAAGTTTCAAGTCGCTGATAATCACAAAGTTAGGAGCAGCTGCCACTGCCCGTCTGAGCAAACTACTAAGCTTCTTGTTCTCCAATCGCGTAGAGAAGATACGGTATATACAGATACTTATCTCCAACCGACCCTACAATCTAAGGAAGCAAGAGACAACTTGTGTATTCGATGTCTTCATGGAGAAGGAAGTCTCTCAATTCCCATGTGACTCTTGATAAGCAAAAGCACGCCTCCACCGACCTGATTTCCAGGTCTCTCCAATCTATACACAGAGAAACCAGTCAGGAAGTCACTGACTGGATCACTTTCAGAAAGCCAGGTCTCGGTGACCGCAACTACGTCAGCTAGCTTACAGCTTACTGTCAACTCTTCCCATTTATTCCTTATGCTACACACACTCTCAATCCCTTTCTTTGTCCTTTCCTCTCCGGCACGTTTGTTTTGCTTTTCCCCTCAGGCGTAAAATCCGAGGGGATAACCCGTTTTTTTAAACACTATTTAGATCATCCTGCATTCCGACAACTGGACTGAGAAGCCAAAACGGGTTCTTGTGACTCACCGCGGGACGCTTTCCAATAACTCGATCCTGGTATATATATATTTGGCTGAGTGCCACAACATATAAGAAAAACAGCGTGAAAGGGAAAACAACTGTTAGGGTAGAAGTCACACAGCAAGTGCGCCATTGCGTAGGGTCCTTGGCCATATGCTCTAGCGTCTGCAACTAAGGTTTGCGCCTTACTACATTAGATCCACGTTTTACATTGCCCTCCTTTGCGTCGCTTCCAAGTCACGCCTGTGCTCGCGAATAGGGCTCGTCGTGGTAGCCGCTGGGTAAGCATGCGAAGCACATGGCCAAGCCAGCAAAGCCACCGCAGTGAGATGATGCTGTCAATCGATCGGTAGAGTTCGTTAGATCTGAAGACGCCGACGGATTTCCTCATTACTGATGTGATGCTGCCATCGCAGACCAGCAATGCATCGCAGGCAGCGGTGATCAAAGACAGATAGCCGATGAACATCGCTTTTGAGAACGGGCCAAGTGTCAGCCGTACAGCAGAATCGCTCGTACCGTAACATTACAGACTCGTCCCTTGGGAGCGAGGTTGTGATCAGGACGAAGCCACAGGTGACGAAGGTTAGCGAAAGCAACTCTATCCTTGAAATCACGCAGGGAGATCTCATCTGTCAAACCGCCAATACCAGCAACTCCCAAGATAAATGAATTCGTCGAACACTTTCAACGGATGCCCCGAAAGGGCGTGAGAAGGACATGCGCTTGACCAGTTGCGTCAACCGTTTTGCTCATTTGGTCAGGTCCATCTACATTACATGTTGTGCTGCTAGTATGGCAACTCCGTAATTTTAATAGATCACGCTTGGTACTAACCAACGCACGCTTGCATTTAGCCTCCACAGCGCTCTCCACCACCGAGGATAACGATGCTACGCCGTTGAAGCCTCAACTTCAGACGAATTTGATCGTCTACAGTTTGCGACTGAACTCGAGATCTTTGCTTCACTCCTATTTTCTATTGTCGACCGTGAAGTCATGTCACCCGATAGCACCACCCGCACAGTACTCACATACGGGTCATGATACCCACGCTCTAAAGCCTGAAGGGCGTTAGAATACAATTCATGGGCAGCAAATTGGTCGTTCTTCCGAGGTTCAACCATGCAGGGCACTTGAGTAAGAGGATGCAATTTTGTACTGCTTTTAGCACTTTGTCACAGCACGCCAGAGCTAGAATCGCGCTAACGCATGTAGCAGTTTCGGCGATGACAACTTTCTGACTTGTATCAACAGCTGACACCCCAGAAGCTAGTCTATCTGGTGCCACTTGATACCGAGCTTTAGTATAATTTGATAATACACCTGCCCAGTTAAGTAGTAGATCGCGATAAACCGGGTTTTTGAACTCAACCAGAATAGGCCTTGCAAATCTCTTCTGACACAACATTTCCATTTCTCTCCAGCGGCCGACCCTGTGGACTCTTTTCATGTACACATGAGGCGGTATACCAACAAGGTGAAGGATATCCTGCACATGCCTCCTATCCAAATCGCGTCTAACCTTAGACTTACGTATGATCGGCTTCTCATGGTTGTATATAAGCACATTCCTCTGACCACCCAATGCGATTTCCGCACCCCACTTGTGGTTCATAAAAGATGGTTGCAATTCATCAGTGAGTACTTTTAGTGCAGCAATCATGTTAGACGTGGCGCGCAGGTGAAAAATTTCACGTGGAGCTGAAATTGCCATTTTTCTACCAAACCAGGGAACATTTCTTTTTGGAGAAGCCCTTCGCTACCAGCAAACTTGGTTAACGAATAATAAATACTCGTGTTGTATGTTACCAAATCACACCCGAAAGTCAATTGCCACCTGAAGTGTTCGTCCCTCGCCTGAGTGGACGCTTGATTGCCAATCAAACCCGAAGTCGCTGGCCCCCCACAGGACAGAGAGAAGACGAATCGGACGAGCAGAGCAACAGGAATGAATTAGCAAATCATACCGTTCATTATAAAGCTAAAAGGGAAAGTTCGTGAATAGCATATTTAAAGCGACAGTGGAAAACTCTGAAAAGGTTAACTTACAGGGGAACTTCAACCTAGCGTTCATTGGCCGCTTCTCCTGGTTGGCTTACTGTTCGCCCCAATCAGGGCGGATGAGTTTGGATAGCCGGTCGAGGCGATGGGGTCCTGGCTTGTTCGACTCGTGTGTTCTTTCCTAGCACTTCCCCCCTTTGAGTTGTGTTGTAAGATATCAGTTTGGGGTTGACTTACATAGGTGACACGAATTTGCGTCGCCGCTTCGGCCTCTGTGCTGCTAGGTTTCGGGGCGAATGTTGTGCTTGCTGTGTTGGGGCTTGTTGGGGAGTCTTCGCTTCACCCGCGTCGGCCAGGATATCCAGAGGTAACTGCGTTGCTGGTACTTGTTGTTGCACTTGCTCCCCAGTCCGTGCCTCTAGCAGCTGATTGGCATGTCTTATCCAAACTGCCGTCCCAACCTGGATACCGTAGATCACGTTACCAAATTTGTATAGCATATTGCCCATAGCCCATTTAGGATAGTGGATGCGATAGTCTCTCGCCAGAACTTGTTGACCAACATTAAAGCTTCGCTTCCGAGCACCGTGTCGGATGTTGAATTGTCGCTCCATCTGATAGTTGCGGGACAGCAACTGATCCTTCCTGGGCCTGAGGGCATCATGCGGCACACGGATTTTCCTTTGAAACAAAGTTTCAGCCGGAGATAGGGCGTTCGGTGTCTGCGGATTCGGAGTTGTGCGATACGTCAGCAGAAATGTGTCAAGGATCTCCTCCAAGGCACCTTCCCCCTTCATCTTTAGCAAAGCTCGTTTGAGGATATCCACAAATCGTTCTGCTTGCCCGTTCGATTGTGGGTGGAAGGGTGGAGACCTTACGTGGACGATCGCGTTTCTGCGACAGAAGACGACAAATTCAGATGAGGTAAATTGTGTTCCATTGTCCGAAACAAACGTGTGGGGAACACCGAAACGAGAAAATTTCTGTCGAAGATCGGAGACAGTGGCTGCTGCTGTGGTTCCCACCACTGGAATCACCTCCAGCCATTTACTGTGTGCATCGGCAACAATGAGAAAATGGTGACCATCAATTGGACCTGCAAAGTCAATGTGTACCCTTGACCATGGTTCCGTTGGTATTCGCCAGGATTGCAATTCCGTCTTCCTTGGTTGTTTTGATACACTAGCACATCGGGGACAATTCTTGGTTAAACTCTCGATCTGGGAATCCATAAAGGGCCAATACACATAGCTTCCTACCAGTGGTTTTATGCGATTCATTCCCGGGTGGCCAGTATGAAATTGTCGGAGGACTCTCTCTTGAAGGATGTGTGGAATGACGACGCGATCTGAGAACAGCAGGCAGTTTCTGATGACGGATAGTGCTTCCTTCCGTTGGTGGAATTGTTGAAGCTCCGGCGTTGTAACTCTCTTAGGCCATCCACTGAGGTGGAAATCAATCACTTGTTGAAGGGTAGAATCATGCTGGGTCGCTTCCCGCACCAGTTCGAATGTTACTGATAAGGCACCGACAATGTCAGACACAACTTGCTGTACTTGGGGTTCTACGGAGATTTGAGCAACTACCAAATCCTCTGGTTCTTGATGCTGTGTACCAAGTAAACGAGATAACGCATCTGCTTGACCAATGTTGTGTGTAGATTGATATTTGACGACGAAATCGTAACCAAGTAGAATAGTTGCCCAGCGTTGGAGACGACTGGCCGTGCAGACCGCAATGCCTTTCTTTGATCCAAGGGTTTGTGGTCAGTAAACAGCGTGAATTTTCGTCCGTAGAGCATTTTGTGAAATCGCTTGACTGCAAACACCATAGCCAAAGTTTTTTTTCGATCTGCCCATAGTTACGTTCCGCTGGGGTGAGTGATCTGGCCGCATGCACCACAGCTTTCTCCGAACCATTGGGGAAAATGTGGGATATGACTGCTCCAATCCCGTAGTCTGACGCATAAGCAGCAACTCCGATCTCCAGCTCCGGATTGAAATGCGTTAGCAATAGGTCAGAACACAATATAGACTTGACATTATCAAATGCCGCTTGACATTCAGGAGACCACACAAATTTGCGATCCTTTACCAGAAGTTCATTGAGTGGTCCTCGTAGCCGATGCATCTCGGGCACAAAAGAGCTGTAATGACTGATCAACCCCAAGAATGATCTGAGCTTCGCGACATTGTCAGGGGGAGGCATCTGTCTTATGGCGCTTATGTTGGAAGGATCCGGACGACGGCCATCCTTGTCGATGATGAAGCCAAGATACTTTACACACTTCATGCCGGTATTGCACTTTTCTGCCTTCAAGTGGAAACCGTAGTCGTTAACGCGGTGGAGAACTGCTTCCAGTCTTTCCGTCAGCTCTCGGAAGGTAGCCCCTTTGATTATGATATCGTCCAAGTAAGCTGCGACTCCTGATAACCCAGCTAACATCGCATCCATAATTTGTTGGAAAATCCCGGGAGCTGCTTTGACACCAAACGGCAAACGGTTGAACTGGTAAAGACCTCGGTGCGTATTGATTGACAGCAACTCCTTCGAAACATCGTCGACTTCAATTTGAAGATAAGCATCTGATAAATCTAGCTTTGCAAAGTAAGCGCCACCACTGAGCTTAGCAAATAAATCTTCTGGGACTGGCAAAGGATACTGATGCATTTGCAAAGCAGCATTCAATCCCGTCGAGTAGTCAGCACAGATACGAACGGCTCCATTGGTCTTCTTGACGACAACAATAGGTGCTACCCACGCTGAATAGTTCACAGGTTGGATGACGCCGGCCCGCTCCAAACGATCAAGTTCCGCATCAACAATCGGCAGCGCTGCGTACGGTACCGGTCTTTTGGGTCGGAATACGGGTGTGGCACCGTCTTTGAGAGTAAGGCTTGCTTTGGTTTTTGTGCATCTTCCCAAGTCGTTGCAAAACACAGACGGGAATTTCCTTCGTAGCTGCTCGATCAGGTTGATGTTTGGTTTGTCACCTTCCGAAGAGGGCCTCGCATATCCGAGCCGGAGGGTATCGCAGACTTGACTCAGGGGGATGTCGAACAGGTGGAGCTTCTGGATCCAGTCGAGTCCAAGAAGATTCAAATGTGACAGACCCGTAATGTACACGACACCGTTTGCCGGAGCAGCGCCAAAAACTATTTCACACTGCAGCTCACCAATGAGATTAAGTTGATCTCCTGAAGCGTTAAGTGTAACATGTGTCGTTCGGCTGATTGACGGAGCACCAATACACTGCCAAGTTTTGCTGGAGATAATTGTGATGTCCGAGGCTGTGTCTAGCTGAAGACGCACGTGTTGCCCGTTCAGGTGAACCCGGATGTACTTTCTGCGAGTCACATGTTCATCAGAGTAGGCCGCTTGAACCGTACTATAGTTGCTGAATCTTTTGGGAACAATTGAATGCGATCGCGTACGTCTTGCACGCTTGAACTGCGGTCTGCATCGGCAGTGTGTTTCCTTATGGCCCCGTTTATGACACTTGTAGCAAACGTGGTGCAGGAATGGACACACTCGAACAAAATGCCAATCACCACATCTCCAATAGGCAGTCCACGGCTTGGTATTCTGTCTGGGCTTTTCATGGCCTGTTTCACTTGGAAGCGGTTTCTTTGAGGTTGTTTTTAATACACTAAGACTTGTAGTTGATTGTTGCTTCTCCAGCATAAGCGTGTCATGCTTTAGGTTCAGAAATTGTTGGCATTCAGTGGTTATGGTCTGTAGAGTCATTTGCTGGTCTTGTTCAAATTTACTCAGCAGTCTGGTGCGTATCTCTGCATCCCGTGGAGAATGTAGGCCACAGATAAAAATCAGGCATTTGGACTGATCTGCCGTAATGGATTTGATGTCGAATTTTTCGCACTCGCGATTGACGATGCCAGCGTAAGTGACGTAGTCATCAGCGTCCACCTTGGTGATCTTCATGCATTGATATCGCGTGTTGAAGATGGACGACTGCTCTCCAAATATCTGGCCCAAGCATTTGACAGTCTCCTCAAAAGTGCAGTCTCGAGCGTTCTTAGGCAAAATAAAGTTGACATACCTGGAGTGCTCTGATGTTCCAAGTTTCCTTAACAGCAATCGGACTTTCCAATCGTCATCATGGTCTCCAAGTTCAACGCGGAACACATCTTCATAACGCTTGAACCAAGATTCAAAAGTTAGGCCAGCATTGGGGTCGTACGAAAATTCGGTAATGCTGTTAGTGATGGCGTCTACCGATGCGGACGGCTTGACGTTTGTAGACAGTGAACCGGTCTGGATTGAGAGTTGGCGCGTAAGAGTTTCGATCAGCCTGAGTTGGGATGCCTCAAATTGTGCTTGTTGCTGCAGTAGAATGGCCTTGAGCTCGTCAGCCGATATGGACATCTTGATTAGGGTTCAACCCGCCGCCAGTTGAAGTGTTCGTCCCTCGCCTGAGTGGACGCTTGATTGCCAATCAAACCCGAAGTCGCTGGCCCCCCACAGGACAGAGAGAAGACGAATCGGACGAGCAGAGCAACAGGAATGAATTAGCAAATCACACCGTTCATTATAAAGGTAAAATGGAAAGTTCGTGAATAGCATATTTAAAGCGACAGTGGAAAACTCTGAAAAGGTTAACTTACAGCCAATAAGGGAACTTCAACCTAGCGTTCATTGGCCGCTTCTCCTGGTTGGCTTTCTGTTCGCCCCAATCAGGGCGGATGAGTTTGGATAGCCGGCCGAGGCGATGGGGTCCTGGCTTCTTTGCTGACGTATCTCCATCCCTCGATTCCACTATTCCATAAGCTGCGACCCTCGCAATATTCCCAATTATGCCTTTAGATCAGTGTGTGACATGTCGAGCACCCGTTCTGGACAAACACCCAGCCATGCAGTGCGATGAGTGCATGAAGTGGGTGCAAGTACATCGCGCGTCAGTGAGTATGGATTTGTACAGAGCCTTGAAAAATTACTCGTGTAACTACATCCTGTTTCTTTGCCCCACATGTAAATGTGCACGACAGCATGTTCCCGCAGGTTCCGGTTTATTGACAGCGGGCAACGAAGCTCCTGTGAAACGGTCCTCTTCTCTCCCAGATGTCCGAGCATCCAAAAAGAGGAGAGTCATACAGTCAGCACAGTCTGCGACAATGTGTGATGCCATTGCAACTCCCACTATCAATGGCCGCCCGCAGTCAGTTGCACCACCAGATAAAGCAGGCACTACCTCTGAGGATAGATACCGACTTTATGTCAACCAGAACCCACCGGACACAGTGTGGATAAGCCCCCGAGCGGGAAAGCCCCGTACGTCACAAAGTGAACCACTATCGCCCCAGCCTCAAATGACGAACTCTGATACTGAACCAAGGAGACCTATCAACAAGCACAACGTAGTGCCTCTGGAGAATTGCCTTATGATATTCTACGCTCAGGAGTCGGATGATTGTGACCCTCAAGCCAGGTATAACCAGATCTAGAATTCCTGCAATGCTTGGTCGACAAACTGCTAGATCCAAATGAGCTGAGCATGCGTATAAAGCGAATTATTCGTCTTTTATTATTATTATCATTATTATCATTATTATACACATCAGCTAGAGGTGGGAAAACACCTCCGCTATTGTGCCGCAATACATGAAGGAAATACATACATACATATAATACAATACACAAAGGAAAATTAGATACAACAGTTGCATGCCAGCTGAGCTACCAGCAAGGGATAGGCATCGTTCCGGTAAGCATCCAGCCAGCTACTAGGCAAAAAGAAAAATTTACTATATTTTATCCTACGAAATGAGATCGTAGATGGAGGCGGAGGCTAAAAGGGATGGGGAGGGACAAAGAAACTCACAGCACAAACGCCACTGAGGTCGGCTCCTTGCCATGTCAGCAAGTGTATCCAGACAAACGTGTTCACCGTCTTTTGGACCCCAACCAAGGAGCCGTGACGCTCCAACCGAGGCTAGCTCCGAAGTGAGGGACTTTATTCCTCTCGACCAAGTCATCGCTTGGCCACCTCTCCTCTTTTTCCACCCACATCCCCGGTGAGCAAAGAACGCACATCGAGGGAGTCGGTGGGCTGGCATGCGCAACACGTGGCCCATCCATCGGAGCCTGGTGCGGGAAATAACGGTGCTGAGCGGTTCAGTTCCTTTTCCAGGGCCGTAAACAAGGCGTCGAACACGCTCGTTACTCACGCGGTGTTCCCACCAGATGTGAGCAAACTGCGAAGGCACCGATGGTCGAACATAACAAGCCTCTTCATGTCCGCCGAACTTAGGGGCCAGGTTTCGTAACCGTACAGAAAGGTTGAACGTACCGCTGCATTGTACACTCTACCCTTCACGACGCCGCCGCCATAGGTGGCGAAGGTTAGCAAAAGCACTTCGAGCTTTCGCTATACGGTTCGTGATCTCGTCTTCGATCCCAAGGGCGCTGATACAACTTCCAAGGTAATTGAATTTCCGAACGACTTCTAGCTGATCCCCACCAAGGGTCAGCACAGGAGGCGATCCCTGTCAAGCTTGGAGGAACGCTTTGCATTTCGATGGTGAAAAGCAAAGCCCGAAGCGGCTGACAGCCAGTGCTAATCTGTCCAGCGCGGCTTGGCACGTCTGGGAGCTGTCACAGATGAGGGCAATGTCGTCTGCATACTCCAACTCAAGAAGTCGTTCTCCTGGGAGTAGCTCCACACCTTCCAAGTCATGTCCTGTAAATGCAAACTCCATGACTTCGTCAGTAGCGAAGTTGAAGAGGAAAGGTGACAGCGGGCATCCTTGTCTCACGCCACTGGAGATATTAAAGGGTGGCGACAGCTTGCCGTAAGCCCTCACTCTGCTCGTGCTACGCGCATATAATGCTCGGATTATATTTACACATTTCTCGGGCACACCTTTCCAAAGGGCACATCGATCAACCGAATCGAAGGCACCTTGGATGTCAAGGAACAAGACTACGGTGGGCCGCCAATATGTGTGACGGTGCTCAAACAACTGACGCAAGGTGAGGATATGGTCGATGCAGCCACGACCCCCACGAAACCCGGCTTGCTCCTCACGAATCTGGCTTTTACGAGCGCCAGTCAGTCTGTGAAGGATTATGGAGGCGAGTAATTTGGAGGCGATGGAGATCAGACTGATTCCTCTATGGTTGCCGCATTCCGAGCGCGAACCGCCTTTGAAGATGGGAACAATAACGGAGCGGCTCCAGTCGGTTGGGACAATCTCCTGCTCCCACAGTTTCACTAGTAATTCATGTAAAGTAGCAACAAGAGCAGAGCCTCCGAATTTGAAGAAGGCTGGAGGAGGGTCATCTGGTCCCACGGCTTTGTTCAACTTCAACAGTCCGATCTGACGTTCGACTTCTGAGCAAGAGGGTGGATCCAAAGGGACAGCCCACGGAGCAGGGCGATCAGTGACCGGAGAATCGAACAATTCTAGCCGATTAAATTGCTTTTCAAAATGCTCAGCCCAATGCTCCAATCGTTTCGACAAACTGTGGATAGGCTGCCCACTCTCGTCACGTATAGCTTCACTAACACCAGGTCTCCTGCTGCTCGTTTCCCGTATCAGACGGAATAACTTTCGATGGTTGCCAAGGCCAGCGGCCACTTCCATCTCTGACGCACGATGAGACCACCAAGATTCGCGGTCTCTCTTCAGGCTAGCACGGAGTTTTATCCGGAGCTCTTTGCGAGTTTCATTGTGCTCGCTTCCAGCCGGGATATGCCGGCGAGCGACGATAAGTTCCAGAGACCGAGAAGAGACCCAATGTCCATGTTGGCTTTTAGACATACCACATGAGGATTTGCCCGCTGCTAGTAAGGTCTGGTGAACATGTGACCAGTGACCATCAATTGTCTCCAGTGAGCACCTACTCAACTCGCATGTCAGCGTACTTCGATACGCATTCATAACAGTTGGCTTTGTCAGTTGGCTGGTGTCAATGCGCTCACAACGTCGTCGTGAGCGTCCGCCAAAGCGCATCCACATGTCAGCACATACAATTGCATGATCGGTGTACACACATGTGCTCCAAATCGAGCGACAATTCTGGATGCAGCCTCTCCAGCGGTAACTAATAGCAATGTGATCGATCTGCGTCCAAGGCTGGTTCGAGGCTGGTGGGCGCCAAGTCACCCTCCGGCGGGTGCTGTGTCGGAAATTAGTGCTCGCAAGAAATAAGCGAGCATCTTCACACAAATGAAGTAACCGCTCACCGTTATCATTACGGGAGCCTACACCGTGCTGACCGCCCAGATGCATTTCATCAGCGGACAACTTTCCAACTTGTGCGTTCAGATCCCCCGCCAGCGCAACAGTGTCCGTGCTTCTTCTGTGGCGAAGGAGCTGAGTCAGTTGGCGGCGGAAGTCGTTCTTTACCGAATCATCGCTATAGTTTGTGGGCGCGTAGGCAGCGATGATGAATAGACACCTATTAGTGTCTCGCGACTTCGAAGCTTTAAGTGAACCAGCCAATCGGACCGCACACTTCCGGCTACTGATTGGAATCCAATTAACCAGAGCAGCTCCAGCCCGGGGACTCAGTGCAATGCCAACACCAGCCTAACCGGTGCTCGAAGCTGCATCGTCACCGGATAGGCGCAATGAGAAAATACTGTTTGCGTCACCTGAAGGGGATCGCAGAGTGAGCACAGAGCTCGAGTCTTGCAGGCGGGTCTCCGATAAGCAGCAGATATCGATCGAGAGGGTCTTCAATGTTCGGTTAAGTGCTGCCTGTTGATCGATCTGTAGTAGTGTGCGTACATTAAGGCATGCCAATCTGAAGGAGGATCGAGGGCTCCAAATGGAAGCCGATGAACTGGAATGGACCGCTTGGTTGGACATGAGCTTGTCGACAGGAGAGGAGTGACGCTCCGCGTTAGCATGTGAGTTGAAATTAGAAAATAAATGCCTAGCAAAGCACGTTGGGGGAGGGCCAATAATCGGAGGGTTGAAAACTGGGGGGATATAAGTGAAGTTGGAAGGGGACGGTAAGAGTGAAAAAGCGTAAGTGAGGGAATAAGAAAACGCGAAGGCTTGAGCAGTAGCATCCAAACCCCTATCCACCCTGCTCGATGCAGCAGATAGGGCACCGTTGATTATCCTCTGCGGTGGCCAGAGCATCAGCAATTTGTTTGAGATAAGATTCATGGTATTGCGTGGGCAGGATACTGTCAGGTTGCCCAGGCCTAGACAGGAGAACGATTAGGGTTCTCAATCAAAGCCTTTGGTTCAAAAACCTAACCGCAAGGCAGCGGGTTTGGCGTTGGGCTACAAGGAGTCCGTTTTAAGGAATAAGGTGCCACCCTCATTCCAACCCCCAACCTGGAGGACCAGGAGGCTGAGTTTGTCTGACCTCTAACCATTGACCAATCTGATATGAGTGACTCTGAAGGTGCAAAAGCATCACCCAGCATAGCTCAATGGATCGCTGAGGCACACAAACCATCGCACCACGGTAAGGTCCAGCCTCATCGCAATGGAATTATTCGTCTTAGTCAGCACCCAAGCAGTCATCTGTGACCGATAATAATTTTCGATGGCGCCAGTTTTCCTAAGCTAGTAATCTCTCACCTTGGACGTCTAAAGGGAATGAAAATTCATATACGTCCTGATATTGACCCACAATAGCGTGAGCTACTCAAGACGGCTACCCTGAAACTTAAACGCCGAGTACAAGACGGTGAAACCAACCTACGAATCGTAAATTTTCGTGTAATTGGCAAGAAACCCTTCATCAACAAACCGATGCTACTGATGCCGCGAGAGGCCTGCGGATAGCGTTCAGGAATGTGCGCAGCCTGATTAATAAACAGGATGATCTACAACATTGGATAGTTCAAAAAACCGGACGTCTTAGGACTTGCGGAAACATGGCTTCATGAGGGAGTACTGGATGAGGAACTAAACATTGACGGCTACGTTCATTTTCGCTGTGATGGTAAAATTGAATGCACACGGTGGCGTGCTGCTGTACCCCAGGTCCGGTATGAAAAGCTGCCTTATAAATCCCTATCTAAGTTTCGACGTCCTCTCTGAACAAATCTGGTGTGACATAAGCAGCTCGAGTGATACTTCATGTTAGAATTGTGTATCGGAGTCAAGTGAATGTTACCGCCGATTGGATTGTAGCCCTTCGTACACACGTTTCAAGACGTAACTACATTTTAATGGGCGACTTCAATTTCCCGCATCTTGATATAATGCCTATGACCGTTCAACAGGAAGTAGCCTGGTTCAGTAACTTCAAGAGCCTACTAGACTGCTCCCCGGACAATCACCAGCCTGCCTGGATCTTATTTTGATCAATTCCGAACAACCTGTCTCATCACGCTACATGAGCCAATTGGAAAGAGCGATTATGTAATCGTCTTAGCCAGATTGAATCTACCGCACTCACCCCGTCGCAACGAGACTGGACCTTAACGTGGTGCGACGGTTTGCGTACCTCATTGACGCATTGAGCTATACTGGGTGATGCCTCCGAGCATCTTGAGAGCTACCCCTACCAGGTTGGTCAATGGTGAGAGGTCAGACAAACTCAGTCTCCTGGTCCTCCAGGTTGGGGGTTTGAAATGGGATGGCGTCCATTTCTAAATCACTGCCACCCCGATGCCTTGCGGACAGGCTTTTTGGATGAGGACCCTAATCGTCCTCCTGTCTAGGTCTGGCCGCCCTGGCAGTATCCCAGCCCACATACAACCATGACATTTTCTTCAAACATAAACTTCATCCTGCATCGGCCGTCGCGCAGATTATCAAGGGTCGCCTTATCTGCTGCATACAGCAGGGCGGATAAGCGAAAACATGCTACTGCTGGCGCCTCCCTTCTTTCTTTTCCACCTTTTTCTCTTACTTCCATCCCGGCCCCTATTACTAACCTTCCTTCTATAATTCCCAGCTTAATTGACAGCAACCGAAGTGCTACTGGAGTAGTACCATCTGCAGCCACCATCCCACAGCACCTATCGGACGCCCATCGGCAATAGTCCCTTATAAGGCCACGCTGTCCCGTTTCCATGGCGACCTTCAACGTCCGCACTCTAAGACAAACAGGTCAGCAGGCTGCACTCGCACGCACCTTGGACATACTGGGTGTTGATGTGTGTTGTGTGTCCGAAACTAGGATTAATGACCCTAACGGGGTTATTGAATTGACTGCACCCGGCTTATCCTCTCGTTATTGGTTGCACGCATCCGGAGACGCCGATGTGGCACTCACGGGTCAAGCTGGTGTAGGTATCATTCTAAGCTCCAAGGCTGAGTCATCGTTGGTTGATTGGATTCTGGTGAACAGCCGTTTATGTGCAGCCCGTTTGACGACATCAGCTAAGGTGAATTCGCGAAGTAGTACAAAACGCTGTTTGTTTGTGATTTCCGTTTATGCTCCCACCGACTGCAGTTCTAATGCAGTCAAGGACACTTTCCATTACGTACTGAACGGGCTACCACGCAGTGCTAATAGTTCAGATATTATAGCACTTGCAGGGGATATGAACGCACAAGTAGGGCGCCTGAGCTCTTCAGAAGCTCAGCTGGGTGGTAAGTATGGACTTAACGCCGAACGGACTGACAACGGCGAGCGTCTGCTGCAATTGTGTGCGGAGCACCAGTTGTTTCTTACTAGCAATGCTTTTAGACACAGTGGGCGCCGAAGTGCCACTTGGCGTCCACCTGTAGCTGGTCAACGATGGATCCAAATTGACCACATAGCCATAGGTTACAGGTGGCGCGGTTCCATTCTGGATTGCCGCTCGTACTGGAGTACCTGTGTCGACTCTGATCATGCCTTGGTGCGCCGTCGTTTCTCCATGAACTTTACCGGAAGGCGCACAACGTGTCTCCCCCGATTGGCAACGGAGAAATTGTCCCAGCCCTCGGTCAGGCAAGCCTATCAAGAAGCACTGCATAGCGAACTCTCGCTGTCTTGTCCCAATGACACTGAACTTCAGTGGAATAGGATCTCGGCCGCTATGCACGACGCAGGATCATCTGTTTGTGGTACTATCAGTCGTCACCGCACCAGTCACTGGATATCCGAGAGGTCGGTGAACCTGTTGGAAGCTAGAAGACACCTCCCGGCTGGTTCTGAACACAATGTGACCAGACGGGCTATTAGGCGTGAACTAAAGAAGAGCCTACGTGCTGACAAGGAAGCCTAGTGGACCAGTATGACTCAAGAAATGGAGGAGGCAGGAGCAGTAGGCAATTACCGCAAGCTCTTCCAACTAATCCGCACCACTGGGCCCAGAAAACCAGGCGTCAGTGAGACAATCAGAGACAGCGCGGGTTCGCTGATACACAATAAAGAGCGCCGTATGGCTCGTTGGGCCGAACACTTTGAAGATCAGTTCAGCTGGCCCCCTGCTCCCGGACCTCTTCCTACTCAGGTGACGCAAGACGAGCCATGGACGGTTAGTTTAGAGCCTCCGTCGGAGACCGAGGTCCGAAATTCGATCACAGCCCTCAATCGTTTTCGTGCCGATGGCCCGGATTCCCTCCCACCTGCACTATTTAAGGATGGGGGTGAGGTCCTCTGCAGGGCACTGACCTCCCTATTCGAACGTATCTGGAACGAAGAGAATGTGCCGGCTAATTGGAGCGAATCGATTATAGTGGCAATACACAAAAAGGGCAGTCGCACAGACTGTTCTAACCACATGGGGTATTAGCCTAACGCCAGTTGTGACAAAATTACTGGCCTCGATTATCGTTCGTCGCCTCACTGCAGAACGAGAATCTCGGATTAGGGAAGAGCAGGACGGTTTTCGCCCAGGACGTGGTTGTATAGACCATATATTTACTCTGCGGCAGGTGCTAGAGCAGCGCCAAGCATACCGCAGACCGACAATAGTTGTGTTCCGCGATTCCAAGAGTGCGTTCGATTCGGTCGATCGATCGATTCTGTTCGAATTACTTGCGCGAAAAGGTGTTCCCACGAAATATGTGAACATCCTTCGTGCTCTATACTCGAACAATACAGGCCGCGTCAGGGTCTACGGTGTCCTATCGGATAGCTTTTTGACCACAAGTGGCGTTCGTCAGGGTTGTCCGATTTCCCCGTTTTTGTTCAATTTCGTCGTGGATTCTATCATGGAGTGTTCCCTTGCGGAATCTCACGATGTAGGCGTTGAAGTGCTGCCTGGTGAAAGGTTAGTTGACCTAGATTATGCGGACGATATCGTCTTGCTTTTCGACAATGTTGAGGCGGCCCAATCAACCCTGAATAGCCTGTCCAGAGTGGTCCCATTATTTGGTATGCACTTCGCACCTTCAAAGTGCAAAGTGTTGCTGCAGGACCACCAGCCACTTGATGACCCCTTGACGCTTGCTAACGAGGAACTCGAGGTGGTTGATCAATTCACTTATCTTGGCAGCTGCATCAGCAATGATGGGCGCATAGAAACTGACGTGAGCACACGCATTGCAAAGGCCAGAGCTGCCTTCTTGAACCTGCGTCATCTTTGGCGACAGAAGGGAGTTTCCCTCCGTCTGAAAGGCCGTGTATACAAGGCCACAGTGAAGGCCGTTCTGCTCTATGGTAGTGAAACTTGGCCCCTTCGGTCTGAAGATCTGAGGCGCCTTCAAGTCTTTGATCATCGTTGTTCGCGAAGCATTGCTGGTGTCGGATGGCACCAGCATGTCCGCAACGATGATGTGCGTAGGTGAGTACTAGGTGGTGATAATCATGCTAGCTCCCTAGAACAACCGATACCACTGAATAAGTTGCGTTGGCTCAGGCAAGTGCTACGCATGCCTGGTCACCGCTTACCTAGGAAGGCCTTGTTCAGTCTACCAGGTGTAGGATGGCGCAAGGCTCGAGGTGGACAGAAGTTGACTTGGCAGCGGGAAATGAAGTCACTGACGACCAAACTGGGTGCCGTTGGTCCGTCTCGCCTTCCGGATTGGAGTCCACGTGACTCACCTTGTGCTTGGCTCGAGACTTTACAGGACATGGCTCGCAACCGACACCAGTGACGCGTCTGCTGCCGTCTCCTAATCGGATTGTCTGTTTAGTGTGTTTGGTGCTGAGTTATCTGCGGGGTAATGGCTGATTATGACGCGTGGCAGTGAAAGCCGAAAGGAAGCTGTCTCGCCGATGCCGCCTTATCTTTGCACGATAGGCAGCTGTTTGTGATGGTATGTTGTCTACACAAGGTGTATGCGCCTTGACCCTGAATGTTTGCTTAGGGCATTAAGGTTTTCAGGTAAGTCCCCCTTCTCTCCCTCTTCTTATTCTTTATTTCATAGTTCGTCCTGGTTGTATGGCAGCGAAGCATCAGCTCAAATGGCTGATGTACTGCTGTTGATAATGATGATGATGACTCACGCGACCCTGATCGGACGCCACGTCGTAAGATTTAGAAGGCTGATTTGGCTAGTATTCGCCGAGGCCGAGTCGTTTGATTGGTTCCTTCCGGAGGGTACCTCAGTCGAGTCATCCTGGTCAAGTTTCAATGACAAACTTAAATCGCTATGCGAGAAGTTCATCCCGCTCAGATACAACACCAAAAAACCTACGCTACCACCATGGTACGATCAAAATTTTCGTCCGTTAGCCAGACGTCGTAAGAAGTTGTGGCTGAAATATCGGAATACCATGGATGCACGTGACTATGTGGCCTACAAAACCCAACGTAACCTGTGTAATTCTTCCAAGCTGACAAAACGCGCAGCTTATGAATTGTCATCAGTGGATTCTGAAAATCGGCTCTAAAGAAGATTTTTTACATATATTAACTGACGTCTTAAACCGCAAGATTCGTTACCCATACTTGAAGATTCCCGCGGTCAACTAAGATTCTCAGATGAGAGGAGAGCGTCGCTTCTGGTGTCGCACTTCGCCTCCGTCTTCTCTCCGTACCAGTCACACCACTCGCCCGATGACTCTAGCCTACACCCAGTAATAGAAAAATTGAGGTGCACCGCTGAAGAAATCGCTGGTATGCTGGAAGCGATTGATACGTCGAAATCTCCTGTACCGGAGGGTTTTCAGCCCTTAATGTTGAAAACACTGGCTCCTGTGATAGCTACCCCCTCTGATCTGTTCAAGAAATCGCTAGGTTAGGGACTGATTCCTTGGGAATGGAAGGACTCTGTTATGAAACCTTTCCCTACATGGAACGCGCACAAGCCCGAAAATGATCGGCCAATATGTCCGACATCAATAATTGCAAAGGTCTTGTAGAGGACAGTAAAGAAAGCCCTATTGCAGGTGGAGACAGGTGGAATCCTTAGCGCAGCTCAACACGGGTTTTTGAGTCAACAACCATGTGTGACGAACTTGCTTATGAGGGCGTTAGATGATGACGTCGGCGTTGACGTCATCCTGGTTGATTTCAGCAAAACGTTCGACAGAGTTGATCACACCGAACTGCACAACCGACTTAGAACTTACGAGATCAGTGGCGCTCTTTTTCGGTGGACCAAATCGTTCGTTGAGGATAGGCGTTGGAGGGTTAAAGTAAATGATTACTATACTGTCTGATCTGCATCCTTGAGTGGCGTACCCCAGGGTACAGTGCTCGGACCCATGCTGTTTCTCCTACATGTCAATGATGTGAATGAATGGCTGAAATCGCCTTGTGTGTTATTTGCTGATGACCTCAAAGTATGGCGCGAGATCCGAGGAGCAGAGGACCATGTCATACTCCAACAGGACTTGGATCAGCTCGTTGCTTGGTCGCAACAGCGGAAACTGCCCATTAATCCCACGAAGTGCGAATTTCTGAGCATCGACAGACAGCCATGAACGTTCATACTTCTTGGATGGAAAACAACTAACCGCGCTTTCTAGTGTCCGGGATCTGGGAGAGTTGTCACGCGGAGACTTCATGTCATGTGATCGTACTATAAAGGCGTACCAATCAGACTTAAGGGAACTCTGGGCACTAAAAAGGAATTTCCATATATGGACGGACTAGCTAGTTCTTAAAGTTTACCCAGCACTAGTACGTCCTCTCTTGGAATACGGTGCGCCAGCTTACCATCCGGTTACGCAGTGTGAAGCTAGAACGCTTGTGAGGGTGCAACGGCTGGCTAGGCAGATGATTCCTTCTCTTCGGACACTGGTTTACACTAACAGATGTCGACGATTATGGTTACATACTCTAGAATACCAGAGACTAAGAATAGACCTCATAACCGCTCTTCGAGTATTACGGCTAGGACAGTTACCGTCCCTCCGTCCTCTGTTTAAAATCAATGAAATCAGAATTGCAAGAGGGATCATTGTAAGCTGAAAGTAACACGGTTGGACAATGTAAAGCCTTTACTGTTTTGAACGACCACTCATGCCTTATTGGAATCGTCTACCATCGACGATTGTGCAATCTGAAACTCGACCAATTTAAAAGAGGCTTGGACTTGTATTTTGCTGATCTGTGCCATATTGAAGATGTCTCAGCGGCACCCCAACTAACCTTCAACTACTCAACTGTTAGACCCAGGGCGTACCTGCAATAACATCTGATTCACTTTTGATGGAGTGTACACAGAAATTTTTTCCTCTTGCTCCTAATAAATCTGATTCCGAATCAGTGATCCCTACTCTTGGATTAACTGCTCTGCCGCGTTTAGCCTTTGCATACAGTCCCAAATGGCAGCATCATCAGCATGCAGAACGATCTGTTGGGCGCGCAATATACGCGAGCAAGTGTCAGCTAAGCAAACAGTGAAAACACACATTTCAATTTTGGAAAACGAGCATATAAATCGATGGACTCCTGATCTAATCTAGAACAGCGATTGTGATACTAAAACAAACATCTATCACACTGAGTTCCCTCCGTGACTGCATTGCCGCAGGCATCCTCTCCACACTTGCAACTTAGGAATGCATGATATACACAAGAGAATAAAACAAGCTAAACAGCATATTCAGATTCAGATAGGACTGGAACGATAGGAAAATCCCTTGGGTGTTCCTTCTTGTGCGGATCGTTGAGCCAGGAACTGATAAGGTGCTAGGTCTTGATAGATCTAAAACGAAACACCCGAAATACACCCGGCTCAAACAATTACTGCCCACGTTCCCTGCACTAGCAGTCCCCGCTGTGTAGGTCAAGTGAAGTAAGGAAGACGTAGAAAGAAAATGGAAGATAAAGAGGAAGGAAAGTCATTTAAATGAAGGATAACACCAACGAGTGAGGAGAATGACAGTATATGAACGCAAAGTTTGAAGATGGATATGGTCAGGAGAAGGGAGAGGTTTCGTGTTGTTACCCAAGAGCGTCTAACTGACGCTCGAAACCCTTAACCGTAGGTTCACTGACTACACTTTCTGGAAGCGAGTTCCAGCGCTCGATAACTCTACGCGATAACTGAGTCCGCCTGATCCGGTCGGAACGCGGCTTGTGTAGTTTCATGAGATGACCGCGAAGACAAGGCAATCTAGCCGGGCTAAATAGCCAGCACAAGTACGGTCCAACCTTCCCTGTTAAAATGCGGTAAGTAAGTATTAGGTCTCCACGACGCCGTTGGTAGTGCATTGAATACATACCCAAGCTAAGTAGACGCTCGGAGTACAACTGCCCCCGTAACCCCTCGACCAATTTGGTACCTACTCTCAAAACCCTCTCGAGCTCCATTTTGTCCCGAACAAGGCAGGGCGGGCAAGCCTGGACGCAGTATTCCAGATGGGGCCGAACGAAAGCTGAGAACAGCTTCACAAATATGTCGGCAGTTAAGACCCCGAAAGAACGGCGTATTAACCACAACATTCTGAAACCCCTACTTGCGGCCTTCTTCCAGTTGTCACCAGAATGCAAAGACGAGGAATGGACGACGCCTAGGTCTACCTGGTTGGAGACAAGGGGAGTTCGACCCCACCGAGCGCATACCCCAAAGGTTGGAAAGTTGCTCCTATACGAAGGACGGAACACAGCCTGATTTGTGAGCAGTAGCCACAAAGTAGACCAGTTCCAGAGTCTGTCCAGGGCATGCTGTATGGCCTCAGAACCCCCAGGGACATTTACAAGTTCAAGTTCAGTTGGGACCGGAACGATAGGATAATCCCGTGAATGTTCCTTCTTTTGCGTATCGTTGGATCGGGAATTGACAGGTCTGCTTGAGATGTTGTAAAGCCTAAACCAAAGACCGCATCACACCCTGTCCAAC